>CM061561.1:231889277-232489277 GCA_030864225.1 Capsicum baccatum var. pendulum | reverse complement strand
AAATGATTTAGGTACATATTTTAAATAAGAAAAATTTTAATAATCAAGTTTGAATAGATTTTCAGATCTTAAATACTAGCAAAATAATTAAATAACTATTTTGTACAAGGACACAATTTTAAAGGAATAAAATACGCCAGCTTATTTTACACTCTGTAATATGTAAATTAAAAAATACTAATAATAAGCTTTATACTTTTATTATTTCGCTTTGTAACCTAGGACATAGACTTTCCCAGCAACTTGAGATATGAATCAAAATACACTCTTACAAATGTTATGAATACTAATAAGAAGAGTTTCCCAATTGATTTCTTCTTTCTTTTTCTTTTCAAAAAAAATAAAAAAAATTAAACACTCTACTCTTTGTTACGATATTAATCAATGAAGGAGTTCTGTAGTTATTCTCTTCCTCTGTTTTATTTTCCAGCCTATGAAAACTTTGTGCTCTTTCTTACAAAACTTTTTATTTGTATTTAAATTAATGAGGACTCCTAAATCTAATATTTTATAATAATAATAGCCATAAAGTAGATCTCCTAAAACGTAAAAGAATTTTATAGCATAGTATTGCAAATCGTACCATGAGTTATCAAGAATTAGAAGCACATTGCCAAAATTAAAATGATGTTTGCCGAACCAACATATAGCATACAAATTAGAGAAGGTCACAAATCACATAATCAAATTTTAAATCAAGTCAAGAATTAAATCAGGTAAAGTCATATAAACGCTACTTAATTGAGAAAAGTTCAACTCTATCCCCTTAAATTAAAAGTTCAACTCTATCCCCTTAAAAGCTCTCCTATTTCCCTGTACATCCATATCACTCATATAAACACGAGTGGAACCGCACTCTATGTCCTCCATCTTCTTCTTCTAGGTTAAAAATTATAAAGCACGACTAACTAATATGAAAAAAGAATTTTAAAAAATACGACAAAGTGACATATCAACTATTTAGTATATCTCTTTAGGGGATGCTCTTAGGATAAATATGTCTTATACTTAGAAGTAATTGAGCAAGATGAAGCAAAAGATGCTTTTATTAATAGATGATAAATTGAAATATATACACAAGCAAACTAACAGTCTCTCCTCCTAAGCTAAAATCTGGACCAGAAATCCAGGAAAGTAAAATAATCAGTTTCTAAAATAGTGGAAACAACTATAACAACTTTTATAGTAAAAAAATAACTATAACAACGTATACAATAAAAATAAAGTAACCGTAACAACATTCTAATAGACCCCCCTTAAGTTAGAGGGAGTGCAACAACACCTAGCTTGGACAAATAGCGATGAAATGAGCTTTTCGAAAGTTGTTTAGCGAGTCATCCAAATGGTCAGAATTAGAAATATGCTTGAAGATAAGGTGCTTATTGTTAACCTGTTGGCGAACATAGTGGAAGTCAACAACTATGTGCTTCATTCGGATGGGTAGATTGTTGTTTTGACATAAATAGGTGACACCAAAGTTGTCAAAAAAAAATTGTAGGTGGTGTGGGGATATGGACATAGAGATTCTTGAGAAGATTTTTCACCCAAGTGGTTTCGTCAGTGACACTAGCAGCAACTCGGTACTCTTCTTCGGTAGACGAGCGAGCAATAGTACGTTATTTTTTTTATGATCAACTAACTAGAGTAAGGCCAAGAAAAACAATATATCCTGTGGTGGAACTTCAATATGTGAGGTTGTCAGCCCAGTCAGCATAAAAAATCACTGAGAGATTAAGACTGGTGCATGGAGAAATTCGAGGGCATAGTTAGCAGTGCTTTTGAGATATCGAATGAGACGTTTAACAACCTTCCAGTGAGATTCAAATGAGACATGAATAAATTGAGACAGTCCACGGAGTAAATCCACTTACCGTGAACAACATTCTTATTAGAATCTGGAGGAACCAATTCCCATGTTTGATTCCAAATTAATTCATCAAATTCAGCTTTCATAGCTGACCTCCACTCTGGGTGCTATAGAGTCTGCCTGATGGTATGAGGGGTAACACTGGAAGGATGCTGGAAAATATAATTGGATGTTTTTTTGGGACAAAAAATATTATTTTATGATCAGGTCATTGGGCGGGTTAGAGGAGGTGGTGGAAAACTGGTTGGAGAAGGAGGTGAGACAAACTTGTTGGCACTGCAAGAGAGGTTGTAGAAGCAGGTGGCAGAGTTGGTGTTTTGTTTCGGCAATGGTAAGTGATAATATTTGCGGTTGGATTATTCAAAGGGACAAAAGATTTGGATTGTTTCACAAAAGCAGGGGAAGGAGAAATGTGAGAAAGTGAATTACCTGAACCCGTGGGACAAACATGATTCTGACCGGAGGAAACAGACTCATAAGCTTGGCCACTGGTAGGAATATCTTGAACAGAAAGAGGGAAGGAAGTGGAGAGATATCAGTCAAAAGAGTTTGAGTTTGAGAGTCTGTAGGAGTGTCAATAACTTCCCAACTGAGCATAAAAGACTTGTTTTTAAGATGTAAGAATATTGTGTGAAAGGGAAAAATATTTTCTAAAAACATTGGTGTGCATAATGAACCTGAAAGAAGCCCATATAGACACACGGAGTAGACCTAAGCTCAAGATTATGGGTGGTGTAAGGCTTAAACCGTGGGCAACATAGGCGTTCTAAGTGAATCATATTTGGGTGCGACACCAAATAATTTTTTATATAGTGATGTATTGTTTAAAAGTTGTATGGGCAATCGATTAATAAGATAGGCTGCATTTTGACAAACAAACGACAAAAATTTGAAGGTAAGGATGCCTCACGTAAAAGTGTTTTGGCAGTTCAACAACGTGCTGATATTGCCACTTTTTGCGGTGTATGAGAAGATGAAATGGGGTGTTCAATTCCATTTGAATTGAGATATGAATTAAGACTTTTATATTATCTCCTCTATCAGTATACATACAGATAAAAAAAAAAATTCCTCTAAGAGACGAACTTGAAAAAAATATTTCGGACCTCATGTTTAATTTTAAGGATGTACAACCAAATAAATTTAATGTACTGATCTATGAAAACATAGTAATATCATTTTTTATCAATGAAAAGGACAGACGACGGACCCCATAATAAGTCACTAAAAAGTATTTGTAGTGAAGCAATACTAATTAGAGACAAGCAATTAAATGAAAAGTGTTGAACTTTATCTGAACACTAAGAATTAGAAAAAGTAAGCTTGTCCCATGATGAAATTGAGAGAGAAAATTTATTCAAAATAAAGTTCTAGATTCTTGAATGTGGGTGGCCAAGGCGGCAATGCCAGATTTGGTGAGGAACTGCTACAGTGACAACTTGAACAATAGGCTTATTAACGGTGAAATTGGGTCATTCATAGAGTCCATTCCTATTCTGACTGGATACTAGTGGAGCCCGTGTTTTCAAGTCCTTAACAAAGAAAGAAAATAGAAAAAATTCAATGGAGGTCAGATTATTTTGATAAAATTTTGATACAAAAAGAATATTTTATTTGATAGGAAATGAAAACAAGTATCAGTTAGTCTAAAAACATTATTTGATGTAATTAATTTAGTAGAACCGTGGTGTGTAATTGATATTCTTTACCATCGCCCATAGTTATGCTTTCTGAACCATTATATTCTTCGAGATTAGTAGGCTCTGTTGTGACATGATTTGTAGCACCAGAGTCAGCAATCCATTGGTTTGATGCAGCTTGGTTACCTGAAAGAAAATTTGGTTTTGCCTCTAAAGATTGTGAGACTACGACCCAGTGATGGAGCCAAGATTTCTATTAAGGGAGTTTAAAAAAAATAATTAAGCACGTTAATAGGACCTCAAAAATAAGCGGGCCAGATCAGATTTAAGCGGGTCGGATTTGATTTGAGCGAGCTAGGCAAAGTTTAACTCTACCTCAACATGAACAACAAAACGGAAAAGTTAAACGTCTTTATTTTGATCGTGTATTCAGACGTACAATCTTTAAACTTTTAAAATAATTTACATATTTAGAAACTAAATAAAAAGTATAATAAATTATCAGAATTGTACTTTACGTTTAAGTTGTTTATACATTAACATGATAAAACTAATACTATTTTTTTCTTAATTTTAAGGAGAAAAGATGTAAATTCTTTTAAATCAGTCAAAATAGATAACCAACAAACAAAAGTATGTAGTATAATTTTGTGAAAAAATAGAAAAGGAAGTTAACCATCAAATTATTAACCATGAAAGTGAGAGAAGAGAAAATAAAAGGGGGACAGAGCATAAGAGAACAAGAACGTAACTAGGAATTTAATTTAAAGCTAATATAAAAGATTGAAAAAAACAATATTATACAGACTTGAACTCACATGGATTAAGAAATTCCGCACCCCTTCATCACTAAACTTAGCTTTAGCCTTATATCAAGGGGGTTCAGTACTTAACATATATATCATAAATTAAAATTTTGATCCTGTATATATTGTATAATTTTTCGACGAAGGGGTTCCCCTAAATTACATGTAGATCCGCCCATGCTATGACCTGCAAACTTTATGCAGTATGGCCCTACCTGTTGCATAGCTAACAACGAACAGGATTACTTGGGAAACGGCTTTGCGTAGGAGCATTTGTATGATTGTTGGATTGTCATTGCGAGTTGTTGTGGGGTCGATGAAGTATGGTTATTGAAATTCGTGGATCTGCTGTGACTTACCATAGCAGTAGTTATTGGGGTTGTTTATTTCTTCGATTTCTAATGTTTAAGAAAAAACTTGTAATCAATTAGTTTTGCATACAACTCATCGTACGAGATGGAATCTTTTGCACAAATTGCAGCAAAAATCTCACAAAAATCTGAACCATGACCACTCAAAACTTTCACTACCAACTCATCGTTAGTGACTATAGCACCGGTAGTGGTGAGTTCATTGCAGATAGAGCACACTTGATGAAATTAATCATCGATTAGGGGGGAGTCCTTTAATAGTCACGCGAGCAGGTCACGAAGTCTAAAAATTCGTATTTGGGACTTGTTGGTATAAGTCAGGTATAGGGAGTCCCAAGCAAGTTTAGTGGTCGAGGCAACAACAGTGGTTGAAGCAATCATCGTACCGATAGAAGCCATGATAGCATTCTTAATCAATTGTCTTGGCAGAACCAAATGTTGAATTCTGGATTCGCCACTTCTCTACTATTTTGTGTGGTAGTTGTTGAAGGATTGGGAGAAGAGCCGTCAAAATGCTCGAGCAGATTGTGCCCACGCATGAGCATAAAAATCTGGGCTTTTTAGATTAAAAAAAGTAATGGCTGCCAACAAGCTTTATTAGCAGCTGTGACACTGTATTAAACTGAACAAACCATGTTAGAGTTGCTGCCAGGGGAGTCTGCATTACTTACGTTCTCACGCATTTTAAGAGTGAGACTGTGCTAGTAGTCAGAGGATCGAAAAAAATTTGGGAGAGTTAAGATGTATGCTCTGATCTAAAATATTAAATAAAGTGAATACATTTGTTGTTTTTATGACCAAATGGATTTGTAGTTGTCACGATCTAAAATAAGGAGTCATAATACTTGTGGCGGCAAGCCTTAATAAGTTAGTCTATCATTCAAATTGATATGAATTGAGAAAAACGATATTAAAATCATGATAATTTTTTTAGAGCGGAGTCGAATCACCGAATTGAGAAAAACAATATCAAAATTACGGCAAGACTCTTAGAGCGAAGTCGAACCACAACATATACAACAAAAGTGGAAATACATAGTCAATAATAATTATAAGGTTAGAAACCCGGGGCCTTGGGCTCTACGTGACAAAAGAGTTTTAAAATGAAGTGTGGATGACACAAGTCATTATATTGTAGTATATATCTTGTAGTATATGTTTTATTTAGAGTAGTATGTATATTTAACTAACGTATAGTCGTATACACGTTAAATATATACGTCTATAGAAAATATATACACATATATACATACTATTCAATATATATATACTACTTTAAATAAAACATATACTATAAAATATATACACACACTAAATATATAGTTATATATACTAATTTATAAAACATATACACATGTATACGTTAAATATATACGTCTATAGAAGATATATACACATATATACGTACCATTCAATATATGTACTAAAAAAGGGACGACCCGGTTCATACCTACTCCGTAGGTGTCGGGGAGGGGGGGACCACTCCGGGCCTGACCTACGCGCCCTCACCCCAGCTTTGCTGGAGGGGCGTTTCGAACCCCCGACCCTGGCACACCACGGTAAGCAAGCTTACCGCTGAGCCAAGGCCATCCCTCATTCAATTCAATATATGTACTACTTTAAATAAAACATATACTATAATATATAGATACTACAATATATACACACACTATATATATAGTTATATACTAATTTATAAAACATATACACATGTATACGTTAAATATATACGTCTATAGAAGATATATACACATATATACGTATCATTCAATATATATGTACTACTTTAAATAAAATATATACTACAATATAGACACACACTAAATATATAGTTATATACTAATTTATAAAATATATACACATGTATACGTTAAATATATACATCTATAGAAGATATATACACATATATACGTACCATTCAATATATGTACTACTTTAAATAAAACATATACTACAATATATACACACACTATATATATATATATATATATATATATATATATAGTTATATATACTAATTTCTAAAACATATACACATGTATACGTTAAATATATACGTCTATAGAAGATATATATACACATATATATGTACCATTCAATATATATGTATTACTTTAAATAAAACATATACTACAATATATACACACACTATATATATAGTTATATACTAATTTATAAAATATATACACATGTATACGTTAAATATATATACTACTTTAGAAAATATATACACATATATACGTACCATTCAATGTATGTACTTCTTTAAATAAAACATATACTACAATATATAGATACTACAATATATACACATATATATATAGTTATATACTAATTTATAAAACATATACACATGTATACGTTAAATATATACGTCTATAGAAGATATATACATATATATATATATGTACCATTCAATATATATGTATTACTTTAAATAAAACATATACTACAATATATATATACTGCAATATATACACACACATTATATATATAGTTATATAATAATTTATAAAAAAAAAGTTTTTTCTCCAATATACACTACATTTACCCACCTATATACATTTTAAATACGTTAAACAATATATATACACTATATATATAGTATATACTACATTAGACTTTAAAAAATATATACACATAATACATATACACAATTACACATGTAATCGTGTATACGACTATACGTTAGTTAAATATATATACTACTCTAAATAAAACATATACTACAAGATATATACTACAATATAATGATATATATAATAATTTATAAAATATATACACATGCATACGTTAAATATATACGTCTATAGAAGATTTATACACATATATACGTATCATTCAATATATGTACTACTTTAAATAAAACATATACTACAATATATACACACACTAAATATATTGTTATATACTAATTTATAAAGCATATACACATGTATACGTTAAATATATACTACTTTAGAACATATATACACATATATATGTACCATTCAATGTATGTACTTCTTTAAATAAAATATATACTACAATATATACACACACTAAATATATAGTTATATACTAATTTATAAAACATATACACATGTATACATTAAATATATACTACTTTAGAAAATATATACACATATAAAATATATGTACTTCTTTAAATAAAATATATGCTACTTAATATAATAAATTAATAATACTTGATAGTAAATTAGTAATATATTAAAACTAAGTATTTAATTTAAACTAGAAATTCAATTTAAATGAAAAAAATTACAAAGTAAGGACTAAGGAGTGAATGAATGTTGAATTTTATTGATTGCAAAATGATCCAAAATTTATAATTAACATGGATGAAAAATCTAGAAAATTTGCATCATTTTTTCCAACTCATTCATGTTAATATTAACGGGAACTTGCATAGGATAGTCAAAGTCAATAGGGGCAAAACCATACATTGGACTTGATTCTGCTGAGTACTCCCGTGAAGTCATAATTTCTTCAAGTCTCTGCTCGTCGTTTGGCTCCGCTTTCATTCCTTGATTTCTTCGTTCCGCTCTAATTCAATCTCTAAGGCAAATTAGAACATTCATTGCATTGCTTCCCAATGAATGTCGTTTGTCTCCAAGCTGCTGTCATCCCTAACTAAAAGCGCTCTCCGATGCAACGGTTGACATTGGAACATTCAAGATATTTCTGGCTAATCTTGAAAGCACAAGATATTGTGTTTCATTATTCCTCGACCAATCCAACGCGTTGATCTATCGTCTGCGATCCTCTATTAGCATTCAGAGATAATATTTCAGCTCTTCCTGATAAGTTGTTGTGTAAACTCCCTCCTCAACACTGTTCCAACAAGGTAAATCATAAAAGTAATCAGGAAAACCACTATATGCCAGCCTTTTAGAAGATGATGGCTCCTCGGGAGGATGAGGAGCGACATTTGGAGTGATATTTGTCGGTACAGCTAAATCAACTAAATCAGCATAGTGGTTATATAATTTATCTATGTAAGCGTTAGCATCACCCATAGCCGTCCACAAATCAGGCTGTTCTTATTCTTCATCACCAGTTAGTATAAATAAGAGTACTAAAGTGGCACATAGTATTATATTTCATGCACGGATTTAGTATAGCACCAACCAAGTAAATAGGGGGAATAAAAAAAATTATTTTTTAATTTTAGCAAACATGGAACCAACAGTTTCTTTGTAACCTTCTTTATTTTTATATTCTTTGAGCAAACCAGAAATACCGACTATATATGCCAAAATATTACAAATAGTAGGATAATAAACATCGAAAAATTCAACCGTAGCTATATAACTTTTTTTCAAAAGATTAACAAGATCATTAATTACAGTTCAGTCAGAATCATGTAGCATGCAGTGGACAGAATCAACAAACGAACCACAATGTTAGTTAAAAGATAGTGTAATAGGAACTCTATACTTATAACAAGTTTTTTAAAAAAATCATATGTAGCATTCCATCTAGTATCATATTCTTCGGGCATCAATATCGGTGCAAGTCCATTTTATTCACAATTAAGTTTAAAGTCTCTAATTCTTTTTCTAAGATTATTTCCTTGAATAAAACCAACGGCAAGCCAAATTTTTTCAATATAAAGCTCAAAAAACTTAAGACCATCTCTTACAATTAAATTATATATATGACAAACATACTTAACATGAAAAATTTCAGGTAACGCCGGAGATTGCTTATATTTTAACTTTGTTATAACAATCTTGTTGTTAGAAGCATTATCAAAAACAATACATAAGATTTTATTTTCAATACCGTAAAATTCTGCAACTTTAGCAATCGAATCGACAATAAAATTTCCAGTATATTTATGATCTTCATCATATAAAAAAGTAAGAATACGCTTTTGCATAACAAAATTACTATCTATCCAGTGACAAATAATGGTTAAATAATCATTTTTATTTACAGCACGACTAAGATCATAAGTTAGGAACATTCTACATTAAATATTTTTTAACAATGTTGATAAATAAAAAAAATATTGTGAATGAAGTCTAAAAATATCAGCCCTACAAGTACTTCTAGGAATACCATTAAACATAGGATTATAAATTGCTTGAATATAATGAATAAAGGCATCAGAAGAAGGAAAACTAAAAGACAAACAACCCACAACTACCATTTTTGCTATTTCTTTTCGGTCCCTCAATTTATTATACTTCTTCATTACCTGACCGGTTGTTGGGTCCATTCTAGTTTGTGTTGGTCCACCAACATCCGCACCACCTTGTGTAATTTTTAACTCTCTATCGTGATTATCACTTCTATGTCTCATTAACGTACCCGTACCCCTTGCTTGCCTCCTCTTTTATGCTTATATATTTATTGACAAATATTGCATTACACCTCAATATCTGATATACGTTCAAAAAATTGCCATGCAATACTAGTTGTTTTACGAGCTCTTGGGGCACGGGAAGGACCGGGGGGGGGGGGGGGGTTGGGGGTTAACCGATTCAGATCTAATGTTAGCATTTCCTACTGCGGGTGTCTCTCCAATATTTTCATCATCTTCATCTAAATTAACCGCATCTACTTCATTTATAGGAATTTTTTTGGGTTTAAAAAAATGTTTTAATTGATTTTTTTTTTAAAAATAAATAGGCCAATTAGCTGTTTTTGGGCCCCAAACGGTAATATAGCCGTTGGGCCCAACGGTCAAATTGGCCCAACGGGCAAAATCAAGTTTTTTTTTTTTTTAAAAAAAGATAACCGGGCCAGTTAACCGGCGGGCCTGGTCCGGGTTTGGTCTAGGCCGGGCTAACCGGGCCCAAATTCAAAAATAACCCAGCCCGGGATCCGGTACCCTACGGCCTGGGGGCTGATCGGGATGGGTCTAACCGGCCCATTTGACATCCTTAACCATGTGTAGCGATCTGTTAGCATTGTAGCTTCCTTGAGTTCACATGTGTGTATCAACCTATACATTTATACAGATGAATAATATTAGTTTGTTTCATCTATGTAAATTTATATAGTTGTAGTAATTAATACTTACCTTGGAGGGGGCGTAAGGTTGTTTCTGCAAAGTCGTTTGAATTTAGTATTGTTTTTGCATGAACAACAAACAATAGAATTTATAAAGAAGTATACATTTAATTTATACTTCAACATACCTCCGAGCTCTAACATAAGAGTAAAACAGTGGACGTACGGACTTATCGTGATCCTCTTATAGTCACTCTTCAAAAATTTCATTCTAACTTATTTAAATCTATGTCAAAGCAACAAATAGAAGGTCCAAAATTGTCACTATAATAACCAGTGGAGCTTTTCCCAGATTCATACGACTTGGGATGATTAAATCAAAATACTATGTTAGAGACTCAACAATATAAACTACTTACAAACATAAAAGAACGATTTATTATCTATGATAATGAAATCAATGTAATAGAAAAAAAATCCAAAACTTGAAAATTAAATGAAAACAACTACGTTAGAGACTCAATAACATAAGATACTTACAAATATAAAAATACAATTTATTTTGCTACAAAGATGAACAAATATCTTCAAAGATGAAGACCTTGTAGTTAAGCTCTCTTTCAAATTCTTATATATTAGATTAAATATTACGTATACAAATACAAAAACAACCGTTTTCCTTTGGAAAAGTCTAATAAGTAGTCAAATACAAAAACAAAACCTTAACAAAAACAAATCTTTTTTTTTTTAAAAGTCAATTGATCCTTTTATATATATATATATTATTATCAATATTTAATATTATAAATTGAAGAAAACAGGTCAAAAGATGATTTTGTATATTATAAAGTTTTTTAATGAAGAACAAAAAGTTCGAATCACATTTTTAAGGATTTTCACGCTTTTGATATAGTATAGATATAAATAAATATAGATTGTAGATAGATATTGAATCAAAGAGTTGCTATTTTAAGAATTAAACATTCTTTTTAAAACAAACTACTACAATGAACATAAGTCAAACAAAATTAAACAAAGGCAGTATTAAATCATCATGGCCTTTACACAGTAATAAAAAATGAATGAATCTACTTCAAGAAAAAAATTTAAAAGAAATTCATATCCCTACTCTTATATTTAAATATTACAGGTATGGGAGTTGGTTTTATGTCCTTAGCAATTGGGACAACATGGCTCTATTTCAGCATCAAGAAAAGAAAACTTATTAAACTCCGGGAGAAATTCTTCCAACAAAATGGTGGTTTGCTCTTGAAACAACGAATTTCTTCTAACAAGGGTGGTGTGGAAGCAACCAAAGTTTTTACAGCTGAAGAACTGAAGAAGGCTACAAACAACTATGCCAGTGATAGAATTCTTGGTCGTGGTGGAAATGGAATTGTCTACAAAGGTATACTACCTGATAATCGTATAGTTGCTATTAAGAAATCTAAATTTGTGGACGAGGATCAGATTGAACAGTTCATCAATGAGGTACTTATTCTTACTCAAGTCAACCATAGAAATGTGGTGAGACTCTTTGGATGTTGTTTGGAGGCTGAAGTTCCTTTATTGGTCTATGAATACATTTCTAATGGAACTCTTCATCAGCATATCCACAATCAAAATGAATCGCCTTGGTTGTCTTGGCAAAATCGGCTAAGAATTGCTAGTGAGACAGCAAGTGCACTTGCTTACCTTCATTCATCCACGCAAATGCCTATAATTCACAGGGATGTCAAGTCGGCCAATTTATTATTGGATGATGTTTACAATGCGAAAGTGGCAGATTTTGGAGCTTCAAGATTAATCCCTCTTGATCAAACGCATATTGCTACATTGGTTCAAGGAACATTAGGGTACTTGGATCCTGAATATTTTCGTACCAGTCAGTTGACTGAGAAAAGTGATGTTTATAGTTTTGGAGTAGTCCTTGCTGAACTTTTGACAGGGATGAAACCTATTTCGAGGGACAGAGATAACGAGGGCAAGAATTTGGCAGAATATTTTGTTTTGTCCATGAGAAAGAATCAATTGTTTCAAATTCTTGATCGTAGAGTGGTAAGAGAAGGAAGTCTTGAGCAGCTCCAGAAGGCCGCTGATCTAGTGAAAAGTTGTCTTAGATTACACGGTGAAGATAGGCCTACGATGAAGGAAGTGGCAATGGAACTTGAAAGTTTAAGAAAGTTCACAAAAAACAACCCTTGGGCTAATGGAAATGAAAATGGAAATGCAGGGAATGAAGATGAATCATCAGATCTTTATAAAATTCCAATTGACTCAAATACAGGTATCAACAATTCCGCCGGACAATACACTTCCAACTCCAACACAAATAGCAGCAACTTTTCTTCAGTGACGATATATGATACAAATATCCCACGGTGATCTAAAGAAGGCCAAATAATTCTTCAATGTTGAATTTTCTGATGTAAATTTGCTTTCCATTTGTACCTTTCTCTTTGGATTTTGGTTTGCACAAAAAACCTTTTTTTCCAGAATCTATTGCTTTAAGGGTCAAACTTCAAATGATGCTAGCTTTTATAGTTTCTCATTTTAATATGAGAAAATTTGTTGTTTATGTTAGTGTAAAGTCAATATTTTACTTAATTTGTTTATATTCAATTTAGTTCAGAAGGTTTGATAAAATGAAGTTTGATAAACGAAATGTAAACTGAATTGAACTGGGGAAACCAAAGCCGCGAATGGAATTAATCGTTTCTGCCACCAAAATGAACGCAAAACCCATTCCAAATGCTTCTAGGTCAAGGAAATTCTATATTTTACACAGAGTTAATCCTTCAGTATCTTCAATCTTTGAGGATGACTAATGATGAAATTTACTTATTTCTCTTGATATAATTTAATAATAATTGATCTTATTGATATTGAAGGGGTTACAGCTGTATATATAGAAAACTGAAGAATAACTAATTACAGAATAACCCAGATGTATTTAATAATTATATATGTAGTCTATTATCCCCCCGCAAGCTGATCAGCGGTAACGAGGGGCAGCTTGGAGCAGAGATACTGAAAAGGCTGTAACGGAAGAGGCTTGGTGAGAATATCAGCAAGCTGGTCAGTAGATGGGACATAGTGCGTGGCCATCGTTCCTGCAAGTACCTCATCGCGAACAAAGTGACAGTCGGACCCAACATGCTTCATACGATCATGAAGGACTGGATTTTTGGTAACACAAATAGTGGACTGATTGTCACAATAAATCTGTGGTTTCGTCGGGGGAATGCCAAGTGCATCTGTAAGGTATCGTAACCACATGGCTTCAGCAACACCCGCAGCCATGGCACGATATTCTGCTTCTGTGGAGGAACTGGACACTCGCGTTTGCTTCTTGGTGCACCAGGAAATCAGATTCGGTCCCATCATAACAATATATCCAGTAGTGGACTTCCGATCATCTTTGTCGTTAGCCCAATCCGAATCAGAAAAAACAGATATATCAAACGAGCCCTTTTGAAATAAAATTCCACATTGAAGAGTACCTTTAAGATAGCGCAGAATGCGTTTCAAGGCCTGAAAGTGTTGTTCTGTGGGAGCATGCATTGATTGGGAGACTCGATTGACTGCATATTGGATGTCCGGACGAGTAACAGCAAGATAATGAAGTCCACCGACGAGGCTCCGATATCGTGTAGGATCGGCAAAGGGAGTATTCGGCCCTGAGGATTGGCGGACTGCCATGGGAGTGACCGCGGGTTTGCAGTCTGTCATTCCAGCTCGATTTAGAAGTTCAAGGGTATATTTTGTCTGATGCATCAATATGGTTCCCGATTTGCGGATGAGTTCGAGGCCAAGAAAGAACTCCAGAGGACCGAGGTCCTTAAGTTTGAAGTCACGATGCATAGCCTCAGTAATTTCAGTGATGAGTGATGACGAGCTGCCTGTAATAACAATATCATCCACATAGATAAGAATGATGACTGTCCCTCGAGAACAGTGAAGGGTGAAGAGGCTGTTGTCATCATGGTAGGTGCGAAAACCAAGACCCTGCAGAAAAGTAGAGAGGCGTGTGTACCAGGCACGTGGGGCCTGTTTCAGGCCATACAGTGATTTGCGAAGCTTGCAAACATAGTGAGAACGGTTGGGATTAACATATCCCGGTGGCTGAACCATATAGATGTCTTCCTCAAGATGACCATGAAGAAAGGCATTGCTGACGTCTAACTGATGAAGCGGCCAATCATAGTGAAGAGCAAGAGACAAGACCAGACGAATAGTCTGTTGCTTAACAACAGGGCTGAAGGTCTCCTTATAATCCACACCATACTCCTGATGATACCCTTTTGCAACCAGACGTGCTTTATAGCGAGAAAGAGATCCATCTGAATTTCGTTTGATGCGAAACACCCATTTGCACCCAATAGACTTTCGGTTACTAGGCAGAGGTACCAAATCCCATGTACGTTGTTCATTCAGAGCCTGAAATTCCTCATCCATAGCTTGGCACCAGAAACTATTTTTGGAGGCTTGGTTGTAGGTAGTAGGCTCAGTTATGGGATGTGCATCAAAGGGTATTTGAGTGTGGTAGACTTTGGGTTTGAAGGTACCGGCCTTGGCTCGGGTTGTCATAGGGTGAGTGTTGAGTGGAGGGTGATTAGGAAGGGGTGGTGGAGTTGTATGATGGGTGGACGGGGGTTGGGTGGGGCTGCCGTGGGAGCTGGGATGTGCAGCGGTGGATGGGGTGGCTGTATGTGTGTTAGGAGCATGATGTAGGGAAGTGGTGGGTTGTGTGGCAGTCGGCTGGGTGACCGGGTGGGAGGTTTGGGGGTTCGGGTGGGTGGGTGGTTGGTGCGAGTGGGTAGTGGTGTAGTGGGGTACCGGGTTAGGTGCCGAGTGAGCCGGAGCATGAGCGTGTGAAAAGGACAGAAATAATGGCACAATGCCAAGTGGATTGGGGGAGTATGGAGTAAAGGAAAGACTTGTGTAAGGAAATTGTTCCTCCACAAAACGAACATGACGGGAAACATATGTTTTCTGAGATACAGGATCGAAACATTTGTAACCTTTGATAGTGGGATGATAGCCTAGAAAGACATAAGGGGTGGACCGAGGTTGAAGTTTATGTTGAGTGTGTGGACGCAACCAGGGATAAACCAGACACCCAAACGGGCGGAGATGGATGTAGTCGGGTGGATGATTGTAGAGACGGGCATATGGAGTGGAGTTGGAGAGAGTGTGAGTAGGCATGCGATTTATGAGGTAGTTGGCAGTAGCAAGGGCATCAACCCAAAAGGAAACGGGTAAGGTGGAATCATGGAGGAGCGCAACAACTGTTTCTATTAGGTGACGGTGTTTGCGCTCAGCAACGCCATTTTGTTCAGGGGTATATGGACATGAAGTGTGATGAAGAGCCCCTAGACTTTGAAGAAAAACACCAAATGCATTGTTGACAAATTCTTTGCCATTGTCACTTCGAAAAATTTTGATTTTGGCATTAAATTGATTTTGAACCATTCGGTCAAAGTTGACAAAAACAGTATAAGCTTCAGATTTAAATTTCAGAGGATAAAGCCAAGTGAATTTACTGTAATCATCAACAAAACAGATATAATAACGAAAACCTTGAACAGAAGGAACTGAGGTTGGACCCCAAACATCAGAATGAATTAAATGAAATGGCGCAGTGGCCTTGTGTTCAGACAGTGAGAAAGGTAAACGACAAGATTTAGACACTGAACAGGACTCGCAATGTAATTTCTCTGAAAAATTAAAACCTAAGGAAGATAAAATGGATTTGGTGATGGCGGATGATGGGTGCCCAAGCCGGCGATGCCAGGTGGACGAGAGAATGTCTTGACTCACAACAGACGGAGACCTGGATGGAAGAGTGTATAGCCCATGCTCACAGCGGCCCGTGTACCGCACCCGGTTCGTGGTATTGTCCACTATCTGGAAATTGGTGTCATTAAAAATGAAGGTGCAGTTATTATCTTTAGTAAAGCGATAAACAGATAAAAGATTGGATGTGAGGGAAGGGACGTGGTGAAGGGTTGAGAGATGAAATTTACCATTTGGGGTATAGACATACCCAGAGCCGGTGTTTGTGATGGGAAGGGATTGACCATTGCCTACTGTAATAGTTTCTGAGCCATGATACGGATGAGGAGCTTAAAGTTGTGAATAATCCGACGTCACATGGGTGTTAGCACCTGTGTCTAGATACCAATCGCCAGATTGAGCATTTGTGGACGCATGCATCGCCCTTGATCCGCCGGACTGGCTATTTATATTCTGCGAGTCATCATAACGATACCAGCAATTAGCCGCAGAATGGCCCCGTTTAGCACAAATTTGGCACGTCGGAAGATCTCGTGTGGGCCCCCGCTGGTTTCCTCGTCCCTGTCCGCGGCCTGACTGGAAGCCGTCCCTCGGTGGAGGCCCGCCTCTGCCTTGCTGCCCGGCGTTCCGACGGTCACCGCCGCCGCTGCCTCGCCCTTGGTTACGGCGATCGTCACCGCGACCCATGGCCGAGCCCCCGCTGCCAGCCGAGTAGAGAGCCATGACGCCAGGGGTGGAACTGGCTTCTCCGAGCAGTAATTTGTGTTCCATGTCTAGATTCAATTCTTCTGCATTAATCCATCCAGACAGTTGATTCAGAGTGATTTCGATAGGTGAGAGACGAATATGCTGTTTGAGAGAGGAATAGCCAGACGGAAGACCACGTAGCACGGCATTCACCACGTCTCGTTCAGGAATAATCTCGTTCACAGCATCTAGGTCAGACAGAATAGAGGCCACATCATCAAGGTATTGAGTCATCGTCTTCGTTCCCTTCCGAAGAGTATGCAATCTGTCACGCAACTGAAAAATATGAGCCGTGGACACAGAGTTGTACCTTGTGGCTAGTGCGTCCCAAAGTGAAGCCGATGTGAGAAAACCCCGGGCGTGTTTGTGCACAGAGGGGCTAATAACTGCGAGAAGACAGGCTCGGATCTGAGTGTCTACAATCATCCACGGAAGGTAGTCGGGATTTGGGAGCATGACGCCGTCCTCCTCGGCTGTCTCGGGCGGCGGCTTCTCCGCACCGTCAATCCATCCGAGCAGCAAGTTGGCTGCGAGGGCGGTGCGGACGTTAAGTGCCCAGGCCGGGTAGTTGTTGTCAGATAATTTTTCGGGGATGAGATTGTGGAGATTCCTGAGCAGTAATTTTACTCCAGACGGTAAATTTGACAGAGGATCAACAACCTTGTCCATGGCGCCGACCTACGGCGGAGGAGGGAGGCCGTGCGGCGTGGTGTAGACGGTGGCGGCAGCGCACACACGTCGGAAAAGAGGAGAGATTAGGGTTTGGGCGGAAGAAGAAACCCTAGCTTTGATACCATGATATAATTTAATAATAATTGATCTTATTGATATTGAAGGGGTTACAGCTGTATATATAGAGAACTGAAGAATAACTAATTACAGAATAACCCAGATGTATTTAATAATTATATATGTAGTCTATTATCTCTACAATATTGCTGGGTATCTTTGGGTCATATTTCAATTTAACTGCAGAATTTATTCATCTTTCAAGTAAAAAGAGAACAATAATAGGAGATAAACGGAAAAAAATATAAACACTCCTAACCTGCTAATAAAAATGTAAAACATCTTTTTATCAATTTACTACTTTAAATAAAATAATACAAGACCATTTTAATAAAGTTTAGACATTGAAATCACGTTCGACTTCTTATTAAACATATGAGAATCATTTATATACCTTTCACTGGGAGTAATATACCAATACCGACATAGTAACAGTCTGCACTAAATAATAATCATCATAGAGACACGTATTTTACCCTACTTGTTTGGACGGCTTCCCGTAGTCCCTTGCGAGTTGACTTAACCTCATTGCTTTTAAGTAATCATCACTTGCTCTCTCTGTGAGAAACTTTATCTTGCAACCTTAATTTAGCCTTGGAATGCGTCCCTACATCAACACATGTAGTTCCGTGAAAACAAACACAACATTTGAATTACTCTCAATTATCTCCATTAGTAACTCCCATTCTAGATCAGGAAGAACATGAAAAAATTTTCAACTAGGCTGAAAGATTTATAATAAAGACATCCAATGGGCGCCTCGAGATGGATTTTCTATCTCACTTTGGTACGATGCTTGAATTCCTTACAATAGCTCTCTTAAAGTTTAATTCATTGTCGACTACCAAGTATGGAGGGAAGTACGAAACTTGGGAAAAGTTGGAATTTTAGATGCTTTTAAAACATAATCTAACAAAGATATCTCAATTCTCAAATAATTGAAAAAAGAGACTTTAGTTGGCCCACCAAAAAAGTGGCAACCTGACACAAAGTTTTAAAATGTGCACTTTTAGTCTCCGCTCACTTCAACGCATAAGTTTTATGTCCAAAAATTTAACTATTAGAAATTAAATTTGAAAAATTAAAATATATCCCAAATCTTTAAAAACAAGATGCTTTTTCCTCCTATTTCAAGGATTTTTCATCGAATTTTGTCGATTTTTTCGGCATCCATCGAAAACTCACACCAACCCCGATGTTTTTAGCCATTTTCAGTTGTTTTTATCCCTTCATTTTCAGCCATTTTGGTCAAAATCACTCCCACTTTTTCGGAAAAGATTCTATCTTTATTAGCTACATTCCAATACTTCTTAGCTTTTCTCAAAGCTATAAGTTGTTGCATTATTTAGGTGGTCGTTGGAAAAGCAATCAGGCTGATTTTGATCCAGTATTGTAGAGATCTGATCATAAAATATCGGCTAAAGTTTATTAAATCTAGTAAGTCTAGGCACATAGACCACTACTTTAGTCTATTTGATATTATCATCTATGTATATCATGTCTATTGTAGAATACCATGTTGTTGTTGGTAAATCTTTGGGTGAATGGGAGGAAATTCCTAAATGTTGGAATTGAAAATTCATATCTAAGGAGATAATGTTCATTGTCTTTCATCACAACGATTCATACAACGACATGATTGAAAGCGTAAGGGAGAGCGGATTCAAGATATGTAATCATTAGTTACTTGATGGACGGGAGGGGGAAAATCCATCCAATGTTCATAAAAAATGATAGGCACCTGGAATTGTACATTCTTTATGTTGATTTCGATCAATCTAGGCTTATTTTGAGGATTAAATAGGTCCTGGGAATAAGCTTCTGTATCAGTCTTGCTTCCTCCTCAACCTCCACCCCCATACCCCCGACAGTGGATGATAACTCAATGGGATACGAGTGAATGGGTGATCATGCAACATATATGGACATGAAAATTTTTGAAGAATTTGTAAAAAAAAGACTGCGATAGAGGTGTTGAGGGACAATGCAGATCACAAACAATACACTCTTTCTCGAATGGAATCTATCTCTATGTTGCATAAATATTCGAATATAAGAAAACATTGATGGTGTTATTATAGAAGATCTCGATGAAGAAGTCTTTCAATTTCACTGCGGAGAAGCCTTATAAGAAATAGTACAAGATGAGTGTAACGCCGCAAATCTGGTACTCGGAATGCTACACGGAGCCCATAACCCTGAAGGACCACAAGCTAACCCATGACTGATATCTGTAAACTGAGTACTGAATAATAGTAATAATATCATAAATGCGGAAACATGAACTGAAAGGCCATAAGGTTCAATACTAGTACATAACTAAAAAATATGGTATAACAATACCAAAATAACTGAGCTAATTGTCTGAACATACTGTAGTCTGAAAGCCTCTAAACTGTCTGAATATGGAGTTGATGTAACATGTCCCCAATTAAGTCCAACTACTGAAATAAACTAAAAAATAAAATAGTAATGTGATCATCATGTCCTTGAAGGATGAAGACTCACTGCTAACTCTGATCGCTGAATTTGGATGCTACAGGTTCTCTAGAGCTCGTACTTCTAAACCTATGGTATTAGACACTATAGTGCAGATGTGTCAGTACTTTAAATGTACTGGTATGCAAGTGATGTAGGCTGAATGCAATAGGTTCATATGCATAAACAATACTAACTGACTGACTAACATAAATGTGAGAATACATACATGCATACATAACTGTAACTGAGATCATGATAGGACTGGATATTGAGTTTTGACTACTGAGTCTACTGACATTGACATTTGAGTCACTGATGAGTGAGAAACTGATACTGTATTACTGAATACCGAGGGACTGATGCTATGTTACTAATACATAGATAACTGTGTCTGACAGTTCTGATTATGAAGAACTGGTTTAGTTGACTGTATCTAACAGTCCAGAAACTGAATGCTAATAACATAAGTTCTAATAACTGATATAACTGATAACATAAGTGACTGTATCTGACAGTTCTGAACCTAATGGAACTAGCTGAGTTCCATACTATATCTGAGTAACTAAATCTAAGATTAGTCCTATCTTGCGGGTGATCTCTACATCTGATGATACTGATACTGATTTACCATAGTTGAGATCAGTCCTGTCTGGTGGGTGATCCCGAGATCTATTTATAATGATAAGGATTGACTGTATCTGACAGTCCTAAATCTATACGAATGAGCTGAATTGACTGTATCTAACAGTCCTAATTTTGTAACTAAAACTATGGGATCTATTTATCTAACTGACGTGCCCCACACTAAGCTAACTGGGGTCCAAGCCGTAACTCCAGTTGGAAGGGTGTTAGTACCGCACTACTGGTAAAGACAACTGCTGTGGAGTCAGTCCTAATCTAGTGGGTGACCCTTAGGATCAGTCCTATACATTTAAATGTGCTAACGGGTGATCCATGAGTATGTCAGTCCTATCTAACGAGAGACATCTCGTTTCTACGCTAGCTACGTAGTTCTGGAACTTAAGGATTGCTTCTAGGGATTTCAGTCCTATCTAGAGGGTGAGTCCCCATCCCTAGGCTCGCTCGGTGCTGAATCCTACTCCCATATTAAAGACACTGAACTGATTAACTGAACTGAACAGATACTAGTGGTATTGCCTAGTGGAGCTAAACTGAATTTACTAAGTTCCGTTGACTGACAAAATATATTGAGTTCTGAGAACTGACTGAGAGTACTGAAGTTACTGAGATTGACTGGGAATATTGAGGTTACTGAGATTACTGAGCTACTGAAATTACTGAGATTTCTGAGATTTTCTGAGTCACATGACTGACTGAGTTCTTTGGATCATAGCTTGACTGAGGAGATCATGAAAACATGACATGGCTCTAGGCACACAACTAAATTGTCAGGTAAACGTTGTTTTGACAAAATTTTGACTTTTGAGAAGAGATTTGCCACTTAATTTTGAAAAGGAATTAAGAAACCTTTAGACCCTTTAAACGATCCAAAATAGACAAATCGCTCAGGTTTTGAAGATTCCGAGTAAGTGGTTCTTATTAACGTTTTAGGAAGGTGTTAGGCACCTAAAATGTTCGCTAACTTACGGTTATCCGATCTGTTTGAAAACATTATTTTGATTAACTTCGAAAAGATTTTGTTAAAAAGTGATTGATTTTTTGACAAAAAAGCGACTTTGGAAATATTTTGGTGTTTATGCAAAACTAGTTTTTTGGCGACTCAACTAAGGATTGAATTAGGTTCACAAAGCACATAATAAAGACAAACATAAAGAAAGGGAGGGGGTGAGAGATTTAGGCCATTGGCCCAAAACAACAAAATCTGTCCTAATTCTATGTTCTCGAGCCTTCGGCCCATTTCACCTGTCTTAATCTATGCTCTCGGGCCTTTGGCTTGAGTCTTTGTTTCACCTGTATTAAGTACAACTTTGGCTTCGAGGCCCAAAATACTTGAAAAATACAATAAATAAATGAATAAATAAAATAGACAAAGACGACAAGTAAAAAAATATGAACGAATAAACAAAAGGGAGACTTTTTAGTCCCTTTGTCGCTTCACAGATGGAATTTTAACCCATTCTTATTATCTTGAATCCTTGTGTTCGTATACCACCAGACCACTTTTGTAACTTAGGCCTTCGGATTTGACTCAATGAGATGGGCCTCGTTGGCCCGATGAGGGATGAAAAGGAAAAAAATCCACTTGGACTCCAAAGTGGATTCATGCAAAACAAGAAAAATAAAGTGCATAAGTATATAATCAACAAACTAAAAGGAGAGGATAATGAGTCAACACATGATCTACCGAAATAGGAGAACCAAAAGCAATCAATACACGACCAACCCAAGCATGAAAAGAAATAAGAAGAATGTTAATTCCTGGTTAATTTCTCCAAGCAAGTTGGCACTTTTAGGAAAAAGTAATCTTAAACATATATGATACTTCCTTGGTAAAGTTTACATAATAATCCATGTAAAACAATAAATCAGTGGGGAAGACAAACACGCAGAAATTACTGCAAGGCGAAGCTACGATATATCCCATCACAATTAGTTCTAGTATGGCTAAACCACTAAGTTATTAATTAACTAACCAATCCACAATAACCACTATCTGCAGCAATATGCTTGGGCAACTTTCAGTAACACCAGACAAATAAGTACTACTAATATCCTTTTAGAGATTATAATGTCAAGAACAACCTTTTTAGTGCCTTATGAGAATTGAAACCATAATTATAGAATTTTTATACTTTTAATACGATAATATCAGAGAAAGAAGAATATTGGAGGCAATAATCACAAGTTGAAGGAAAGAGGAAAACAGACTCTATTCATAACCAACTTCAGACCCTTTTAACATGTATAATAGTGACTCATAGAAAACAAAATACCCTCTCTCTTTACGTGCAAAGCATATTCAAATACCAGATTTCCATTTATCAATTCTAGTGTGCAATTATGCTAGATATTAATTATAATTGGATAACCCTCAGTTTTAAAATAATAATGAAGTTTCATCGAGGTTATAGAAGGCACTAATGCATGTGGGTCGCATATTTACAATCAGAACATGATGGTATACAATTAAAATTAAGTAGGGGTAAAGGAAGCAATCCAGAAAACTTCTTCAAGGTTTTGTCATAATAAAACAACTACTGATTTTAGTCAACATTGTTATGCTAAGCATTTCCTTTCCTATAATATGAAATTGAAGCTAAAAAAAAAAATTAGGCGTCCTTAATGAATTGAATTACCAATTTGCTATTACACATCAGTAGACTTCCTAAATTACACCCAATGTCATATAACGATTCAGGAAGGATAAGAACCACCTACTACGTACCTCCAAAGTTGCGAATGCAAACTAAAAGGCTAAAATTTCAACAAATCAGATCAGCATGCTCAATTTTTCCTTGAAAATATTGTAGTATAACTAACACAAAAACTAACCTTGCAATGATTCCTAAGGCAGACACGAAACTACAGATCTTTGCTAAGCAAATTTAACTACAGACAATGGTAAACAAAAACCTCACTAGTATACTGATAACAAGATTAACAACGTGCCAACAACAATACGCAAGAATGAGAACAATGGTGCTGACAACGAAAATTTTAGGATCCATACAAAGTAGGCATGATAGTATGGATTTCAATTCAGTGAGAAAACACAACATGTTTATCATCTACTAACTCCTATGACCATCAGAGCTATCTGCAGCTATTTTTGTCGAATAACGTCGCAATTCTAACATTACAGAAAAGGACATGAAGGAAAGAAGGTAGAAATAAAAAACTAAAATTGGAGAGTTGTTTACCTGTTCCAGAGCAGCAAATGGGACGACGAGCTATCAGTAAAATCATCGCTACCGGAATCTCTCGACTTCGACCACCAATAGGGCATCTTCTGGCTTTTCTCTTAATGATTTTGAAAACTACTTTCAACTAAAAAAATTCAACTTGAATTTAAAACTCTCGAATTTTCTTTCTGTTCTCCAAAATTTATCACGAACCCTCGAACCCAAGAAATTTTGAAACCTAAAATTTTCAGCCTAAACTTTCAAACCCTTGAAAGATAAGAAAGAAAAATTTCTGAACCTCCCAAAATTTTCGAACACCCCCCCTCCCCCCAAAAAAATTTCCAACTCTAATTCTAAAACCTTGAATTTTTGAAAAAAAAGCAAAACCTAAAATTTTCTTCCGAAACTTTCCCTACCCAAGAATTTTCCAACCCTCTCCCAAAATTTTAAATACCTAAAGCAGCCCTTTTATAGAGAAAACGGCTAGGGATTCTTTTGGGGGGTAAATTAGAAATTTTTGATGGAGATATTTTGAGATACAAAAACTGAAATCACTTCAAGCTCCCGCTTTCATCCCCAGTTCCACCAATTTTGGATTTTTCTCGGATAATTCTTGACGGGTGGACCAATAAGGTTTTGAGAAAATAAATTCCCCTCAAGAACCAATGAGAATCATCCAACTATGTATGAAATTGAATGAATCAATCTGAGGTTTACGGGGATGAGACATTGGGGAAGCCAGCTCATGCTTTTCTAGGCGATTCTAGGGTTTTCTTGTACGAAATCACGTGGAACGCATGAAGAAAACCAAAAAGGGGCTAGTAGCGGGTCGAAAACGGGTTTGAATCTGGTCAAACACGGGGTATTTGGCAATTTTGCCTTGAAATCGGGTCGAATACATTAGGTTTGATGTTGCTGATTGAAAGCTGTTATTATTGTGCTATGATGGATGAGGGGGATTAATAGTGGATTGGGCCGGGTCATAGTTTGGGCCAATTATGTGTATTGGGCTGAAGTTTTGTAGCAGTGTCCCTTTTGTGTAACTGGGCTATGATTAAGGGGTTGATTTGGGCTGAAATAATTAATGGGTTGCTGGTGAGATTCAAAATTAAAGGGGGGTATTTTGGGCTTCTAAAGTTGTTTGCAATTGGCAAAGTTGGGTCCAAATTGGGGATTTGGTCATTCGCTTAAGTCTTGGCCAAATAGAAGATCAATTGGCCAATGGCATCACAATTATGACCAACTTAATTTCAATTATGGCCAAATCTAACAAATTTGCTAAATTAAATCGCTATTTGAAATGAATTAATAGCTCATTTAACCCCGAGCTTCTTGATTTGATAAAATCAAACACATATTTATTCGAATAAAATATTTTTGGGAGTAAATTTTATTAAAATCAAGACTTTAATCATTATAAACTTATTCTGACATAGGCCTTGATTATAATCCGATATTTCATAAAATCAATATTTAAGTATCAAAATTGTATAATTTCATATAATTGAATACAATGATATACAATCGGTACTTAAAAATGACAAAATTGCATATAGGAAAAATTTTGAAAATCCTTTATTCGGATAAGATAAATGTTGTAATTTTATTTGAAAATCAAAGAAACTCCGAATTAAACTGAGTTATGAAGGGAAAAAATTAGGTGTCAATAACTGCCCCCTCCCTTTGGGTAGGGTGGATGCAAGTAATCCTGAGCAAAGGGAGATCGACGTTTCTAATTTTTGTCCGACCACAAATTCATATCTGAAAAAGGGTTGGCTTTTGCATGAGTTTATGGAGTTATGGCCGGACCTCGGTATCAGGCTTCCTACATATCTCAGGTTACATGAGAATTCAGGCCACTTGTAGTTCATGGAGCTTGATTTTAAGCATGGTTTTTAAGAAAATTCACCAACTATCACGTTTTTAGAGTTTTTGGTTAAACCGAAAAGCTGGGGAATAAGAGATTTGGGGAAGGTTGGAATGCAATCGAGTTTTCTTCATAGAGCCTAGCCTACATATCCCCAGGACTCAGGGAATCAGACTGCTTGTAGTTCAACTCAATCGATAGAAAAGATAGTCTTTTATTTCCAACGAGCTTTGGCTCAAAATGAGTGACAAGTTGATCGAGTTGCAGAAAAGAAGCTTGTAACCTCTTAACCATGAACCTGGATCTCTTCACATCCATAGGTAAAATTTTACCTGGGCATAATTTCCAAAACTCTAAGTATGTTGTCACCTAAATTTGAAATAAAAAGAAAGTTCCCCTCGGTATGAGTTAAGAAAACATCCCATAGGTAAAGATGAGACCAGAATATCCAAAAATACCCACATACCTTCTAATTGAGGCATGGTTAGATGGTGGAGGTGATCATCATTTAGCTTGAGTCTAGAGAGTTTGACATCCCTCTTCAGACTATTTACCGTTTTGCTGCTGAGAAAGAGTTCCACATTGTGCTGCGTCCTTTTTGGAGTCATCCGCACCTGTGGTTTTGATTTGAGATTTCATCCTTTTGGATTCTCTCGACGATTCCTCACACAAAAATCATTAGTGATAAGCTCAATTCACGAAAGAAGTATATAGTATTTTACCATATCTCCGCGTGAGTTATTGTCTAAAAAGTGAAGTCATCCTTTCTTGTACCTGTTTGATAGGAAATAACTCGCAATAACATACACAATAACCTTCTTGGTTGTTGTATAATTATGACATTTGTCGGTTGAATATTTCTTCAAAGTGGGATGGCCTTTTTGGACACCAGTGATACTTTTTACAGAATGGTGCCTACAACCATGTAATCTTATGATGGTGCCTACAACCGTGTAATCTTATGATGGTGCCTACAACCGTGTAATCTTATGCTGGTGTAGCAACCCTTTTGGTTACCTATATCACTTGTTATATGTGGAATAATAACCTCTCCGGTTATAGCCGATGACTGATTTATAAATTTCCTTTAAATTGTTAATATTTGGATAATCTTGTGCATTATTTGATGTTGGATACGAGGCGACTTAGAAATATCCTTTGAATTTCTAGATTTTAGGTAATCCTGCACATTATCTGACTTTGGATAAGAGATGGATTATAGATGTCCCTCCAATCGCTAGCTTTCAGGTGTTCCTGTACATCATCTGACCTTGGGTACAATATGACTTATAGATAATCCCTCAAATTGTTAGTCTTTGGGTAATCCTACAAATAATCGATCTTGGATATGATGTGTCTTATAGAGAACCCTTGGACGTACCAATTTGATAATCGTACATATTCTCCGGTAAGGATTTAGTTGCGACTTATGGATAACCTTTGAACTATCTGCTTTTGGGCGATCTTGCACACTATCCGATTAGGATGTTTTTGTGGCTTACAGATGACCTATAGGCTATCAACTCATAGGTGATCTTTCACAGTATCCTATTTCAAATAATATGACTTATAAATTACCCTCAAATTGTCAAATTCTAAGAAACCTTGTATCGTTCATCCTTAGATAATGACTTAAAGGCGTTTCTTCAAATCGTGTGCTCTCGATGCATTCAGATGCTGATTCATGAAAATATAATGATATCCTCGATTCCAGCATTGTGTATAGCGCGCCAATAGATATATTGAATGCTGATGATATCCTCAACGCCAACGTTGTGTCTAGCGCATCAATAGATGTTGAATGCCTTCT
This sequence comes from Capsicum baccatum var. pendulum, assembly GCA_030864225.1. NCBI lineage: Eukaryota > Viridiplantae > Streptophyta > Magnoliopsida > Solanales > Solanaceae > Capsicum > Capsicum baccatum. The sequence goes on along the minus strand of CM061561.1, from coordinate 232,461,312 downwards.
GGGGCGATGGTATGTGATGGCCTTTGCGGTAATGATACGAAATTGCCCTTGTGGAAATGATATATGATTTCCCTAGTGGCAATGATATGTAATGGACTTTGCGGCAGTGATATGTAATGGCCTTTGTAGCAATGATATGTAATGGTCTTTGCGGCAATGATATGTAATGGCCTTTGCGGCAATGATATGCGATAGCCTTTGCGGCAATGATATGCGATGGCCTTCGCGACAATGATATGTAATGGACTTTGCGGTAATGATATGCAATGGCCTTTGCAACAATGATAAAATAATTTTACCTGGCTTCATTTGTCAGTGTCCTGCTTTCTACATGTACATGTACTCAAGGTAGATGATTAGTAAACATAAAGTCGCTTCTACTAGCGACTATTTTTAGGAGACTTCTAAATACAATATTTGTAAAGAAGACAAAGAGCTTTTGCTTGTCGCCTACGATCTCAAGAAATAGAATGGACAAATCAAAAGGTCCCCAATAAACGGACATTAAACCTATTTTTAGGGCTACCCTAAAATACCGTTCATGGGTATTAATGCTCTATTGTGGCTCCCACTTTGCTCAGAAATTTTTTAAAGGGACCCTCATTTTGTATATTGAACCCTGCATCCACAAAAAAATGATTAGTTTGAATGATTCTACTTCGTGTTGACTTTCTTTGATCCTTGATTTGCTCCTTTCCATCTCTTGGGCATTCCACCATATCGGGACTTCCAACCTGACACTCCTTCCCAAATGATGTATAGGCAAGTACTAAATAAGTGAGTCGTAAGATTTTTTGAAAATAGTCTTAATTTTTTTTTTGAAAATAATTTCAAAAACTTCTGTAAAACTTAGAAAATCTTTGCTAGTCATGTCATGTACTGGCTCAACGAATGTCTTCCTCGTCATTTGGACTATATCCGATGGATGGTTTCCAAAACTCATGATCATAGTTGGAGGGTTTCTTCAAGTAGTTCTATCATAGCCAAAAATTGAGTCTACCCAAACTTTGTTATAGTTGGTGGCTTTCAAAGCTTGACTTTAACCTCTGATGCTGGGGAATTTGGAATATGTTCCAGCATTTGGTGGAAATTTTGAGGTCTTCCTAAAAATTTCTTCCCCAGTTTAGAGTTGTTTGAGATGATACCAATCCGAGTGGATCTGAAGTCTTTACTGATCTTCATTCTCTGTATTGGATGTCGATCTTCTCTTGTGAATTTTTCGAGATTCCTTCTCAAAAATTCTGCCCCAGTTTTCATTTCCTGGGATTATATGATCGAGACATTGGGGAACCTACATATCCCGTTGAAGAAGGAATTAGGTCAAACGTAGTTCAGAACTACGCTAGGGATATATATAGAAAAAAATCTAGTAGGTTGACCAAAGCCGAGATAGGCCGCCTATGTATCCCACTTTGGAAATTTAGGTCAAACGTAGTTCGTACATAAAAGGAAAGGATAAATTTTCCTAAGGGATTGACCGAAGCCGACATAGGCCGCCTACGTATCCCTCTTTGGGAATTCAGGTCAAACATAGTTCATACATAAAAGGAAAAGATACTAGGCAGTTACATACTAGGAAACAACATTACTACGAACGTGATTATAGGTAAATTAACTAAAGAAACATGAAAACTAGGACGTCCTTCAAACATAATATCTCTTTACCGCATCAGAATTGATTGGTTTGGTCCACTCTGTGCCATCCATCTCAGACAAAAGCTGAGCTCCTCCAGATAGTACCTTGTGAACTATGTATGGCCCTTGCCAGTTTGGAGCGAACTTGACTTTGTACTCCTCTTGGTGAGGGAATATTCGTTTGAGAACCAGTTGCCCCACTTCAAATGTTCGAACTCTCACCTTCTTGTTAAAGGCACGAACCATCCTATGTTGATACAACTGACCATGGCATACAATGACCATTCTCTTTTCATCAATCAACATGAGTTGTTCATAGAGAGAACGAACCCATTCTTCATTACTCAGAGCTTCCTGAATAATCCTTAGGGAAGGTATTTCAACTTCCATAGGTATTACAGCTTCATTCCCATAAACAAGCAAATAAGGAGTTGCCCCGGTGAAGGTTCAAACCGTTGTACGATATCCTAGAAAAGCATAAAGTAACATCTCATACCACGATCTATCATTCTCGACCATCTTACTCAAAATCTTCTTGATATTTTTGGTGGCAGCTTCCACAGCTCTATTCATTTGGGGATGATGTGCAGTCGAGTTACGATGCACAATCTTGAACTGATCACAAATTTCTTTCATCAAGTGACTGTTCAAGTTTGCCCCATTATTAGTAATGATTGATTTCGGTACTCTAAATTGGTAGATTAAGTTATTCCTAATGAAATCTGCAACCACTTTCTTAGTGATGGCTCTGTATGAAGCCGCTTCAACCTACTTAGTAAAGTAGTCGATGGCAACCAAAACAAATCTATGCCCATTCGATGCTGATGGCTCTATTAGTCCGACAACATCCATGCCCCAAGCTACGAAAGGCCAAGGTGAATTCATTGCATGAAGTTCATGTGGAGGCATTCGAATCAAATCTCCGTGTATCTGACATTTTGGACATTTCTGCATATACTTTCCATAATCATTTTCCATAGTCATCCAAAAGTAACCGGTTCTTAGGATCTTTCTGGAAAGGACAAACCCATTCATATGAGGTCCACAAACTCCAGCGTGTACCTCTTTTATCAATTTATTGGCTTCTGCAGCATCGACGCATCTTAGGAATCCCAAATCAGGAGTCCTCCTAAAAAGAATTTCCCCACTTGGAAAGTAATTCTTCGCCAAGCTCCAGATTGTCTTCTTTTGATTGTTACTAGCCTCTTCAGGATATACTCCAGATTCCAAATACCTCTTAATGTCATAGTACCAAGGCTTTCCATAAGGCTCCTCTTCCACGTGTACACAATGCGTGGGTTGCTCCTTCAAGCTTATTTCCAAAGGATCAATGTAACTCTGATCGGGGTGCTGAATCATGGAAGATATAGTGGACAAAGAATCAACAAACTCATTTTGTATCCGAGGGATATGTCTGAAATCAACTTCTCTGAATCTTTCACATAATTCTTGCACCAGCTCCACAAAAGGAGTAATCTTGGGATTTTTTACCACCCATTCTCCCCGTACCTGGTGAATCAGCAAATCTAAATCCCCGATGACTAACAACTCACGAATACCCATATCAAGTGCCAATTTGAGACCCAGGATGCAAGCCTCATATTCAACCATGTTATTCAGGGGAAAATGCAACTTTGCTGTTACCGGATAATGTTAGCCCATTTCTGACACCAAAACTGCTCCGATTCCTAAACCTTTAAAGTTGACCACCCTATCAAAGAACAACCTCTATCCAGGGTAAATCTCTATAATATCTTCCCCTACGAACAAAATTTCCTCGTCTGGGAAGTAAGTTTGAAGTGGCTTGTATTTCTCATCAATTGGATTTTTTGCCAAATGATCCGTTAAGGCTTGCCCCTTGATTGCCTTTTGGGTTACGTACACAATGTCAAACTTACTCAGCAATATTTTCCACTTGGATAGATTTCCTGTAGGCATAGCCTTTTGAAATATATACTTCAATGGATCTATTCTCAAGATGAGGTATGTTGTGTAGGACGACAGATAATGCCTCAAATTTTATGTTGCCCAAGTCAAAGTACAACATGTCCTTTCTACAAGAGTGTAACGGGCTTCATATGGAGTGAACTATTTACTCAAGTAGTAAATGGCTTTCTCATTCCTGCCGGTCTCATCATGTTGCCCGAGGACACATCTGAAAGCATTTTCTAAGACTGAAAGGTAAAACAACAATGGAATTCCTTCTCTCGGCAGTACCAAAACTGGCAGCACAGACAAATATTCCTTGATGCGATCAAAAGCTCTCTGGCATTCTTCTGTCCACTTATTTAATGCATTTTTCTTCAACATCTTAAAAATTGGCTCACATATGACTGTTGATTGAGCGATGAATCTGCTAATGTAATTCAAATGACCCATGAAACTCATGACTTCCTTCTTGGTCCTCGGCGGTGGAAAGATTTGAATTGTCTTGATTTTGGATGGGTCTAGCTCGATGCTTCTTCTGCTGACTATGAACCCCAACAACTTCCCTGATGGCACACCAAAAGCACACTTATCAGGATTTAACTTCAAACTGTACTTTCTTAATCTATTGAAGAATTCCTCCAGATGAGTCAGATGATTCGAACTCTCGCGAAATTTGATAATTACATCATCCATGTAAACCTCAATCTCTTTATAAATCATATCATGGAAAATCATCGTCATATCACTCATATATGTTTCACCCACGTTCTTGAGACCAAACGACATTACCCTATAATGATAGACACACCAAGGTGTAATTAAAGTTGTCTTTTCTACATCTTCCTCATCCATCAATATCTGATGATAGCCAGCAAAAAAATCAACAAAAGACTGCATTTCATGCTTTGCATAATTATCAATGAGGATTTGAATGTTGGGCAATGAAAAATTATCTTTAGGATTGGCTCTATTCAAGTCTCTGTAGTCAACACAAATGCGAATCTTGCCATCCTTCTTTGGCATGGGGACGATATTGGCTAACCATGTCAGATACTTTGTGACCTGTACTACCTTAGACTAGATTTGTTTCGTCACTTCTTCCTTGATCTTTAGCCGTAAGTTTGGCTTGAACTTCTGCATTTTTCGCTTGACTGGATCAAACTCAGAATTTATCGGCAACTTATGTGACACAATGCTGGTGCTCAACCCTGGCATATCATCATAGGACAAAGCAAACACATTGACATATTCTCACAACAGGTGGATGAGCTCTTTTATTTGTGGCACCGCCAGGTGGACACTGACACTTGTCTCTTTGATTTTATCGTGATCTCCCAGGTTGACTGTTTCAGTTTTCTCTGGATTGGGTTTTTCTTGATTCTCAAATTCTTCCATATCTTTAACTAATTTTTCCTTGTCATCGTCCTTCGAATCATCATCGTTCCCTTCATTTTGTTTGTTTAAACATTGACATGACATGACATTAGCAGATTTTATGTTGCTGTTACTGTAAGGGATAAACAAACCAAGTTAGATGATGACAAAATAATAACAAAATATATGACTAGGAGTGTTTTAGAAATAATAGAGATTTCTAAATAGATGAAGGCCTTTTAATTGAAATTTGAGAGATAATTACAAAACCATGGCTCATGACTTGCGCAAATGCAAGTCCATGCCTTTTTGAAAGCAGTAAAATATGAAAAGAAAATTTTGAGATATAAAAGGTGAATCGCGGGGCCTCCGCCGGATCATCAACAATTTTAAAAACTATTAGTAATTTCCCTTTCATCTACCATGACGGGCGACGGGTTATGAGTGGAGTGGAGGTCCAATTTTGCAATGCCTTCCCTGGCGCCATCTTCTTCAACCCACTGGATTTTGGAAAATCTTCTGATACAGCATTGCATCCCTTGAACAAATCTCCTATCTCATCCCCAAGACCATCATCATCTGACACTTCTCATTCAGGAAATGATTGGAACAGGCGTGGCAAGGGCCTAAACAAACTTTTCTATGACTCATCCTCAACCCTATCCTTCCTGGTAGGCTGATATCCTAACCCATACTTAGATCCTCTCTCTAGGATCGCAATAGGCTCGATAATTTCTTGTAAATTCTTGCCCAAGCCTCGACCAGGTTTGAACCCATTTCTTAATATCATTGTTGCAATCATTTTGTAGACAAAAGGAATTGGTACTTTGGGCGTCGAATCCCTATCCACAGCATTTACAATTTCCATTGTATAGAAACTGCTACCTTTTGGAACATCTTCAATCACTGGCACATAACTATTGGGACGATCCACTCGACTTCCTTCTCCTTGGATGACTACCTCATGATCCTCTAAAATGAACTTCAATAATTAATGAAGGGGTGAAGAAACTGCCTTTGCACCGTGTATCTATGGTCTTCCCAAATCATAGCCCATTTGAACCAACGTGGAGAGGGGAAAAATATTCACACCCGATTCATCATCTATTAATACCTGATTAATTACATAATCTCAACAAATAATGGTGACATATATGGCTTTGTTGTGCATCGCCCCTTCAAACGACAACTCTTCATTACTGAATGATATGCGATGATTCCCTACAATATTTACTATCATTGCAGCCAGGTTCTCAACACTCGTCCCTACGGGAACATATGCTTCATCCAAGACCTTCGATAAATCTTGTCGGTGGTATTGCGAACTTATTAATAGTGCCAAGATAGAGATTTGAGCTGGTGTCTTCTCTAAATGTTTGATAATTGAATAATCTTTAGGTTGCATATGCCTCTAAAATTCTTCAGCCTCTCCTTCAGTGATTGGCCTTTTCTGTGAATCCCTTTTGATGGTCAATTCCTTAGGGATGTAGCATTATCCCGATCGTGTATCCCTTGGGCAACAGCGGTCTACATAATGAATTCTTTCCTTGGGGGGAAATGTACACTTGAGTCAGTATAGTCATCAGTATAAATGGGGATTTCTCATTGATACTCAAGGCATCCACAAACTTCTGTATCTTTCCTACCTCTTTCGCTCTTTTACGCTTTTTGTAGTTCACCTGGGTAATGGTCTTGCCAGATGCCCATTCGCCCTCTACTTCAATCATGTTAACTATAGATCTCCCATGGTTGGGAAATGGATTACTGTTAACATTTGGTGTAGGTTCCTAGAGCGTGATGACCTTTCGATCGATTAAATCCTGGATCCTATGTTTCAGGTAGCCATAATCCTCTGTATTGTGCCCCGGATTCTCCTGAATGATAGGCACAATGTTGACTTGTATTAAAAAATCGAGAGTTGGGATTGACATGTCTTGGCTGTATTGGTTGTAAATGACCAGTATTCTTCAATCTTTCAAATAATTGGGTGCGACTTTTAGCTAGTGGGGTGAAGTTTCGGGGAGGTTTATTTTTCGTGGTTTGGACGTTGGAGGTTGTACTGGCTTTGATTTGTAGTAGGAGTTACTTGGTGATAATTTGGAGGCGCTTGGAAATTTGTTCGATTATTTGGAGGAGTGGATTGGAAATGAGACTGATAATTTAGATGTGGAACTGGGTATTGGGGAAAGATATTTGACTGTGGAGCTTGGTATGAGGATGGGAGGTTTGGGAGTAGAGTTTGGTACTGAGGTTGGGAATTTGAGAGTGGATCTAGGCATTGGGGGTGGGCGTAGAACACGTGCTGAAGGTTGGGTGACGACAGAGAAGATAAAACATTTCTAGAGTTGAACCTCTTTTTCGTTTTCACAACAGGATTAGCAGAAATCACACCTACATCTTCTTTTTTCTTCTTCGAGAACATGAAAGTCCCAGACGATATTAAGGTTTTGGCAATTTTCCATGTCTGAATACCTTCTTCCAATTATTCTTCTATTTTTACCAAATCCGCAAAAGTTGCCCTGACAGTGGACACCATCCTGGTATAATAATCTTCTTCTTGAGCACAAGAGAACACGGATACCATTTCCTCCTTGGACATGGGGAGTTTCACTTTGGCGGCTTCTTTCCTCCATCGAAAAACATAGTCTCAAAAACTCTCAACATTTCTCTATTTGATTTGATCTCGTGAATATTGGCCAGGGACTATTTTAATGTTGAATGCAAACTGGTCAAGGAAACCCTTGGCCAATGGTTTCCAACCAGTCCACTTTTTCGGCTCCTGAGACATAAACCACTCCAAGGCTTTACCACTCAAACTTCGACTAAAAAGGCACATCAATAACGCCTCGGTTTTCCCTATCCATACCAGTTGCTCACAGTACCTTCATAGATGGGCCATTGGATTTCTGGTACCATCAAACCTCTCAAACTTAGGGACTTTGTACCCATCTGGTAGGTCTATTCCCAGGTGAACACATAAATCGTCATATCCCAAAGCGTCGTGGTCCCTGGCTCCATGAGACTCTTTGATCGTCATGATCTCTTCCTTCATAGCTAGTAAATTCCTTTTATGCTGGGTCCTCTACTCTTTCTCCTTCTCCTTATAATGGTCCATTTTGGGGTTAGGAAGGGGTTCATAAATATCAGGGAAGAGATTTAGAGTGGAGTCCCGTGTCCTCCTGGAGCGGGGGCATTGACGGTGATGGCCAAGTTAGCCAAATCTCGAGTGCGATTTATTTCCTCCTGAAGCATTTCTAACTTTCTTGCAAGTTCCACAATCATTTCATTCTGTTTCGCTATCACATTGTCCTGGATAGTCAGTGCGCTTTCTTCGTCATTTTCTGTCATTTTTGAATGATGATCAGAGGATGGGATTTTGTGCACTTTCGATCGGGTGAAGTAGGGATGTTCTACCAGCTTATAAAAAAATGAGTAATTTCTATTATCTATAAATTAAAACAACTCAAAGGCAGATGTGTTAGTTTCCGTATATGATAAGTAGTGCAAAAATATTTGACAGGAAATAACCACATAGAGTTTCTTGAGTCATAGCCAAATTCATCCATAGGACATAGTGGATAAACTTTCCTTTGATCCAAACAAATGCACATAAGCACATAAAATAGTTATATCTCACAAAAGCATTATAATAATGCGTATCCTAGCTGGAGTGACCCTTTTTTAGCCAAGGGTTTAGGCCTAACGATTTTTGAAGAAAATATATGCTTCCTCAAAGTCAATCCATTAACCCACAACTTATATAGACACGAAAAAGGGCATAAATGCCTACAAAATATAACGAAAAAGGGATACAATCTTTAGGGAAAAGGGAAATAACATGAAAGAAGATTAGTTCCCTTGTAGGGGAAATAGAAAAACTAGCTACTGGAGACTCCTTCGTATGCCTTTGCCTTCTTTGCCTTGTTTACCTCCTGTGCTATTTGATACCTATTCATGATAAAAGAATTGTGCCTTGTAGTCATAAGTCATTTTCCCTATACTATCGAGTTCGGAGGCCATGCTATCATCCAAATTGATTAGACATTGCCTGGCATCATCAGCTTCTTGCCTAGCTCTTTTCAACTCTTCCCTCAACATATGTATTGTTAAAGCATCCTCCATGTGTACCTTCCAGTACGCGATTTCACTTTTCTGGAACTCATCTTGTAGCCTGTGGAGCCAAATTTGATGCTCGGATTCTACATCCACAACTCGAGTAGGCATATTTGGTCCCGGAATCAATACTTCGACGAGACTCTTTTCAACCACTCCTTGTAAGTGTCGCTGACTTCAGGGTCATGCTCTATACAAAAATTCACTTTTTTCCACCTTCTTCTTCTCCATCCATTTATCATGCCGTCTTTGACCGGAGACTCACTTTCGTCGTATTCGGTGAAAAACCTCAGCATGGAATCTATTTGTGGTGCCTCCTGCTTGATCTCGAATTGCCTAAGAACTCTGCCAGGATTGTAGCGACGGGTCCCCCTGAGACCAGGAAGTACTAGGAAAGGCCACTTTCCCCCCCGAATGGTGTATTTCCATGAACGAAGAGAGTTAATGGACCATTGCACATCGTCATCTCTTAATTCCCCTTTAAACCAAAATTCGTGAGATGCTTCCCTTTTGAACTTGTGTAGAAACAACCATATGTCATGAGAAGCCAGCATATCTACCCTTGTTTTATGATCAGGTTGTACCATTCTCGAATTCTTTACCAAATGCTTCATCATCCACAATTGAAATATAAGGTTCCAACCTTGAAAGAAACAATTTTTGACTTGACACCTTCCCAAGGTTCGATATATGTCAGTGACAATCATGGGAGCTAAATTGCGGAATACCTAGTTAGAATTGTAATCTACTCCAAATAAAAGTGCATGAGCCACCGTAATAACCCTTGGATGAATTGTGCCATTTTCCCCCTGTGGGAACACCATGGTTTCGAGTAGACCTACCGCAAACGCAAAGGCTCTCATCTCCTTCCATTTTGCTTCGGACTCAAATTTATGTCCAAATTTGGGGAAGGCATTGAATCTTCCAAACCGATGATACAACTCCTGAAAAGTGATATTTGCTCCATCAGGTTCCCTTAGTCGGTGTCGTCATCAGTTAAAAATGCCTCTTTGATTGTTTGACGGTCCCACACGGCAGGAACTAAAATGTTCTTATCAGTTTTTTTCTTTCTCTTGAAACACATTTCAATACTCTCATATCAAATTAACACTTCTTTGATGGTAGGAATCAATTCCACATCCCCGAAGCAAAACACCATAATCTGATCATCCCAAAAAGTGGTAAGCACATGGATCATTTTGGGCCAAGCATCCATTTCGATCAATGAAGGTAGGTGTCCGATGTGTGTTCTAACAATTTTTCTCTCTTCTGTGCTCATATAGTCCCACCATAGTTTCAGGTAATCGTCGGGTTTAGTAACCATCTTGAACTTCTCACGGGAATGCAATTGAGCCATATCTATATGAAAGCAAACAAAGATAAGCCTTCCCCCTTCCTCCAAAGGGTAATGGATTGAATTAGATAAGTATATATTTCTTCAACACATAAATATGATTCGTCTGTAATTGACTCGGGGTCAATAGACGTAGGGAGGGTTTTCTAATGGGCCCAATACCCCGCTCAGATATTGTGTCGTCCTAGGCTCATGCCTAAAATAGGGTTTTGGTTTTGCTCAATCCTAAGTATCTAGAGTGGGTTTGAACACCGGTTCTCAAGCGGATAACTTGAGTTTGAAAATACAAACAACCATCAGATGACTCACGTGCTAATAAACTATTTGTATTTTCAATGCATTTTTGGAATTGATCAATAGGGGATGAGATACCCACAAAACCCCAAAACAGTTTAAATAATGTAGGAATATGCCATGTAATGCGATAGTTAAAATTTACAAAATCGAAGCATATAAACACATACACAATTAATCAAAAGAAGAAATCAAAAAATTGGTTAGAACCTAGTTCCAAATCCCCAGCAGTGTCGCCATTTCTGTTTTGCAAAAATTTTGACTTTTTAATAAGAGAGTCGCCTCTTAATTTTGAAAAGGAATTATGAAACCTTTAGACCCTTTAAACGATCCAAAACAGACAAATTGCTCAGGTTTTGAAGATTCTGAGTAAGTGGTTCTTATTAACATTTCAGGAAGGTGTTAGGCACCTAAAACGTTCGCTAACTTGCGGTTATCCGATCTATTTGAAAACATTCTTTTGATTAACTTCGAAGAGATTTTTGTCAAAAAGTGATTGATTTTTTGAAAAAAAAAAAGACTTTGGAAATATTTTGGTGTTTATGCAAAACTAGTTTTTTGGCGACTCAACTAAGGATTGAATTAGGTTCGCAAAGCACATAATGAAGACAAACATAAAGAAACGCAGCGGGTGAGTGATTTAGGCCATTGGTCCAAACCAACACAACCTGTCCTAATTCTATGTTCTCGGGCCTTCGACCCATTTCACCTGTCCTAATTCTATGTTCTCGGCCTCTGGCTTGAGTCTTTGTTTCACCTGTATTAAGTACAACTTTTGATTCGAGGCCCAAAATACATGAAAAATTCAATAAATAAATGAATAAATAAAATAAACAAAGACGACAAGTAAAAAAATATGAATGAATGAATAAAAAGGAGACTTTTTAGTCCCTTTGTCGCTTCACAGATGGGATTTTAACCCATTCTTATTCTCTTGAATCCTTGTGTTTGTATACCACCGGACCACTTTTGGAACTTAGGCCTTCGGATTTGACTCAATGAGATGGGCCTCGTTGGCCCGATGAGGGATGAGAAGGGAAAAAGTCCACTTGGACTCCAAAGTGGATTCATGCAAAACAAGAAAAATAAAGTACATTAGTATATAATCAAAAAAATAAAAGGAGAGAATAATGAGTCAACACATGATCCACCGAAATAGGAGAACCAAAAGTAATCAATACACGATCAACCCAAGCATGAAAAGAAATAAGAAGAACGTTAATTCCTGGTTAATTTCTCCAAGCAAGTTGGCACTTTTAGGAAAAATTAATATTAAACATATATGATACTTCCTTGGTAAAGTTTACATAATAATCCATGTAAAATAACAAATCAGTGGGGAAGACAAACACGCAGGAATTACTGCAAGGCAAAGCTACGATATATCCCATCACAATTAGTTCTAATATGGCTAAACCACTAAGTTATTAATTAACTAACCAATCCACAATAACAACTATGTGCAACAATATGCTTGGGAAACTTTCAGTAACACCAGACAAATAAGTAATACTAATATCCTTCTAGAGATTATAATGTCAAGAACAACCCTTTTAGTGCCTTATGAGAATTGAAACCATAATTATAGAATTCTTATACTTTTAATATGATAATATCAGAGAAAGAAGAATATTGGCGGCAATAATCACAAGTTGAAGGAAAGAGGAAAACAGACTCTATTCATAACCAACTTCAACCCTTTTACCATGTATAACAGTGACTCGAAGAAAACAAAATACCCTCTCTTTTACGTGCAAAGCATATTCAAATACCAGATTTCCATTTATCTATTCTAGTGTGCAATTATGGTAGATATTAATTCTAATTGGACAACCCTCAGTTTTAAAATAATAATCAAGTTTCATCGAGGTTATAGAAGGCACTAATGCGTGTGGGTCACATATTTACAATCAGAACATGATGGTATACGATTAAAATTAAGTAGGGATAAAGGAAGCAATCCAGACAACTTCTTCGAGGCCTTATCATAATAAAACAACTACTTCTTTTAGTCAACATTGTTATGCTAAGCATTTCCTTTCCTATTATATTAAACTGAAGCTAAAAAAAAAGATTAGGCGTCCTTAATGAATTGAATTACCAATTTGCTATTACACATCAACAGACTTCCTAAATTACACCCAATATCATATAACTATTCAGGAAGGATAAGAACCACCTACTACATACCTCCAAAGTTGCGAATGCAAACTAAAAGGCTAAAATTTCAACAAATCAGATCAGCATGCTCAGTTTTTCCTTGAAAATGTTGTAGTATGACTAACAAAAAAACTAACCTTTCAATGATTCCTAGGAAAACACGAAACTACATATCTTGGCTAAGTAGATTCAACTACAGAAAATGGTAAACAAAAACCTCACTAGTATACTGACAACAAGATTAATAACGTTCCAACAACAATACGCAAGAATGAGAACAATGGTGCTGACAATGAAAATTTTAGGATCCATAGAAAGTAGGCATGATAGTATGGATTTTGATTCAGCGAGAAAATACAACACGTTTATCATCTACTAACTCCTATGACCATCAGAGCCATCTGCAGCTATTTTTGTCGAACAACATCACAATTATAACATTACAGAGAAGGAGATGAAGGAAAGAAGGTAGAAATGGAAAACTAAAATTGGAGAGTTGTTTACCTGTTCCAGAGTAGCAAATGAAACGACGAGCTATCAGTAAAATCGTCGCTACCGAAATATCACGACATCGACCAACAATAGCGCGTCTTCCAGCTTTTCTCTTAAAGATTTTGAAAACCACTTTCAACTAAAAAAATTCAACTTGAATTTAAAACTCTTGAATTTCCTTTTAGTTTCTCCAAAATTTATCACGAACCTTCTAACCCAAGAAATTTCGAAATCTGAAATTTTCAGCCTAAACTTTCAAACCCTTGAAAGAAAAGAAAGAAAAATTTCTGAACCTCCCAAAATTTTTGAACACCCCCCCCTAAAATTTCCAACTCCAATTTCGAAACCTTGAATTTTTCAAAAAAAAAGCAAAACCTAAAATTTTCTTCCGAAACTTTCCCCACCCAAGAATTTTTCAACCCTCTCCCAAAATTTTCAATACCTAAAGCAACCCTTTTATAGAGAAAACGGCTAGGGATTCTTTTGGGGGGGGGGGTAAATTAGGGGTTTTTGATGGAGATATTTTGAGATTCAAAAATTGAAATCCGTTCAAGCTCCCACTTTCATCCCCAGTTCCACCAATTTCGGATTTTTCTTGGATAATTCTTGACGGGTAGACCAATAAAGTTTTGAAAAAATGAATTCCACTCAAGAACCAATGAGAATCATCCAACTATGTACGAAATCGTACTAATCAATCCGAGGTTTGTGGGGATGAGATGTTGGGGAGGCTAGATCATGCTTTTCTAGGCGATTCTAGGGTTTTCTTGTACGAAATCACATGGAACGTGTGAAAAAAACCAAAAAGAGGCTGGTAGCAGGTCGAAAATGGGTCTAAATCTGGTCGAACATGGGGTATTTGGTAATTTTTCCTTGAAATCAGGTCGAATATGTTAGGTTTGAGGTTGCTGATTGAAAGCTGTTGTTCTTGTGCTATGATGGATGAGGGGGTTAATAGTGGATTGGGTCGGGTCATAGTTTGGGCCAATTATGTGTATTGGGCTGAAGTTTTGGGGCAGTGGCCCTTTTGTGTAATTGGGCTGTGATTAAGGGGTTGATTTGGGCTGAAACAATTAATGGGCTGCTGGTGAGATTCAAAATTAAAGGGGGTATTTTGGGCTTCTGAAGTTGTTTGCAATTGTCAAAGTTGGGTCCAAATTGAGGATTTGGTCATTCGTTTAAGTCTTGGCCAAATAGAAGATCAATTGGCCAATTGCATCACAATTATGACTAACTTAATTTCAATTAGCCAAATCTAACAAATTTACTAAATTAAATCGCTAATTGAAATGAATTAATAGCTCATTTAACCCCGAGCTTCTTAATTCGGTAAAATCAAACACATATTTATTTGAATAAAATATTTTTGGGAGTAAATTTTATTTAAATCAAGACTTAAATCATTATAAAATTATTTAGATGTAGGCCTTGATTATAATCCAATATTTCATAAAATCAATATTTAAGTATCACAATTGTATAATTTCATATAATTGAATACGATGATATACAATCGGTACTTAAAAATGACAAAATCGCATACAGGAAAAAGTTTGAAAATCCTTTATTTGGATAAGATAAATGTTGTAATTTTATTTGAAAATCGAAGAAACTCTTAATTAAACTGTGTTATGGAGGGCAAAAATTAGGTGTCAACACACGTACCCCCAGGACTCGATGGAAAGAAACTGACATAGCATGGCTTACTGGATCATATGAACAACAACAAAATTCATAATTCGTGTATTGAAACACTTCATCAAACATGTTATAAGCATAAACCCATACAACATGGGAATTTCATAATATTATGCTAGTTGGGCACTTTTTCTTTATATAGGTGTTTAATCAAACACATAGTAGGCATAATATATGTAGACAACATTATGCAACAATCAAACGTCATGATTCATATCTAATTTTATCATCCAAGGGTTTTAATCCTAGGTTTACATGAATCTACATCTTTACTAGTCAATTCCACATGAAATTTATCACCAAACCTAGATTAAAACTCAATTGGTCATTATCAACATGAGCAACACAAACCTGACATAGAATTCAAACAAAAATCCATACACTTGAATTTGAAAAGAGATTCTTAGACTTAATGGACGAAAGGAGTCCATGAATGAACACTATGCATACCTTAGTTTATGATTCTACGAAGATTGACGGAGAGATTCTTGAAATTCGGTGGTGAATTCCCTTGGAATTGAACCTTTTTTGAAAACCCTAGGGCTTGTTCTTGAGAGTTTTTGAGAGTAATTGAGTATAAGTTGCTGAATTATGGCCAAATCTCGTGTTATAAGGCTTATATAGAGTGAAAAATTGACCCTTTTAACCCTAGGACACGTATTTAATTTCTGAGAAAATTTCTCGATTTCCATCCTTGGCGCTACGCGCTACTATCATACCAAGTCACTAGAACTGGACAATTGGGAATATGCATGGTGGCGCAATGTGGAGCTATCGCGTTGCCACCTTGTTTGAGACCTGAAAGTTTGGCGCAATGTGCCACTATTACGGAGCAGCACTGGAAATTGACAATTGCCATTTGAGCTATCTCCGCGATGCACTGAAGGCTCAGGTGATACACTGTCTCACTAAAAAGGCTCTAACTCTTCGCTCGGGGGTCGGATTTGGGTAAATTTGGTATTGATGGAAAACTTATTGAATTTTCCACATGAAAAAAGTGAAAATCTTAAAAATACCACATGTACAAAAGTAGATTCATCTTTCAAAGAATGCTTCTAACATTCTTGGAAAAACTTTTCAAGCTAGGAAAAGTACGGGTATTACAATGAGGTGTGTAGATCCTACTTATCTGTGAATAGTGCGATCAGTTATGAATGGAGCATCAGATAGATTTGAAATCTACAAGTAAGTTGGGGCGTACACTTATGATGTTGAATATGTCACGAACATACACAAGAATGTAATTGTTGAGTCATCACCTCACTTTATTTGAACTTTTTCATTAACAATGAAGGTTTAATCTCGAAAGAGATCGAGAGGATCGTCTTTAGGGAGTTATGTTGCAAACGAGGCTACTGAAAGTGTTGGATGAGAGGTGTCATTGTGAAGAACATAATTTAAGAGACACCGGAGCGTGGGTATGCAGTGTTGCCCATTTTTTTTATATTTTTAATGGCCTCAATCTCAGGTCTATAAATTCCATCATGATCGATAAGAATTATGGCAAGTTTATTTACTATTTTATGACATTTGGGGCTTTCTTCCAAGAATATACATACATGAAAAAGATTATTGCCGGTAATGGAACACATTTGTCTGTCAAGTATCAGTGTGTGATATTGTCTACTGTCACACAATACACATAGAATAATATCTATCTCATAGCATGTTGTGAGGTGAACAAAGAGAATAATGCATCATGGATCTTTGAGAGAGACTTAAGGACATTGTCATCAACGAACTAAAATTGCGTGTCATATCCAACAGACACATAAGCATATTCAATGGCCTCACAAAGCATTATCCACATGTGCATCACTGAGTGTGTATGAGGCATCTCGGTGAAAATATATAAAAAATCACTATTATATAGATTATCTCCATGTGTACTTGCCTGCTGGCATAGAGTTTGGATGAGTTTTATGATTACTTCAACTTATTCGAAGAAAAATGCCCTGACACGGCATCTTTCCTCGAGCATGACGTTGGATTTGAAAAGTGGAGTATGACAATTTTTTGGAGAAACAAATTCAAATTCATAACCACAAACATAGTCGAGTCACTTAACGCAACGTTGGTCGATGAACGAGAGTAGCCAGTGGTCGTCATCTTCAATTCAGTTATTCTTTGATTTGATAAAATATTTAGAAAGAGGTAGACAGAGCTGAGCAGTTCAACAAATACATTCATTTTGGAAGCAAATAAGATCTTAAGGAAAAATATGACCGAAGGAGAGGCCTTTGTATGTGAACAATATAAATGGAGGTACTAAAGAATTCACTATAATTAGTTCAGGTCCTTCCACCAAAGTCAATCTATTGAAAAGGTTATGTTCTTGTAGGCAACATGACTTGATGAAATTACCATGTTCTCATGCAATGGAAGACTTGCGGTTGAATCATAAAAATAATTATAGTAGTAGCATGTATGACTACTCTTTGCCCATCTATTTGAAAGCATCACACCTCCTTGTATAATTGAAACCTATTTGCGCAGTCCCTCTAGAGTTGGAACAGAACTAGGGAGGAGGATGGTGAAACATGTTAAGGGTATCTTGGAGTCTTTTAGGCTTAAGAGGAGGAACAAGTGCTTCATGGCAAAAGGACAGGCCATAAGAGAACTACATGTAGCCTTATGTAAGAACATATGATTTGCATTGTAATATTTATTTTGTCAAAGGCATCGGATAAGTTGTTTGCCACTATCACTATTCTACTTTCAAATGTAATAAAAGTGTAGTTTTAATTGACTTTCCTTGTTATTTATCACTGACCTTCATTTTTTTGTTGTATAATGTTGAGGCACTCGACTATACATCACATACCATTGACTAATTAAATATATAATCAGTTGTGTGTCTGATCTACATAGAAACTCCAAAACATATAATCTATAATAGACCTTTGTCATGGTATTTTGATGAAATACTATTTTAAATACACTAAATAATGTAATTTCATCATGATTGAAAAAAGCACCAATTTAAAATGACTCAACTGACATGCCTTTTCATTTTCACACTCCTCCTTGTCTACATATGGCTACACGTGTCGAGCAACGATTGGTTTCTATTTCTCATCTATTTAAGAAACCTAGAGGTCTATTTTACACTTAATTATCTTCCTCATGAAGCAAAAGTAAACTACAACAATGACAATAAGGACTTATAATCTTTGCCCTATGCAGAGGATGCAAACCACACGCAACTAAGATCTGCTTAGGATGAGGAGCGATTTGGATTTTCTCTTCTAGGGCCTCACTGCTAATCTCCACCGCTTAAAGATGCATCTCCAATGGATGGACCTCTTTCTCCAAACCATAGGAAATAGGCTCCGTCTAAACCCCGGTGACCTCATTACCCCCAATATTTTCGTAGTGTAGTTTAGTCTAGTTTTTTTTTGTTGCTTTGAGTTTATTGTGAAAACTTTCATGGTGGTTTGATTTTATAAATGAAATCTTCCTTTTTTTTACACTTTTCACTGGATTTTGTCCATATTTAGATATACTTAATAGCAATGAATTCTTAAGTTTAATATAAAATATTTCATTTCAGTTCAAAAATTGTGTTTAATTTCAATTCAATTTTCTTGTATTGTGTTTCATTTCTGTTCAATTTCGTGATTAAATTTTATATAAACTAATTGGTGCTAGACCATTTTTGTGGTATTTCAAAAATTCTGAAGATGTATTTTAGATCTACACATCATATGCCCAAAAAGGGGCGGAATAATTATACATTTGATTTAAATTAACAAAGTTTGAAACATCCAATTAATACTAGATTATGTGAATGTTTTATCATATACTGATGCCATGTTGATATAATAAAATGTACAATACATTAAATATTTTTGAGTTGTTCGACAACTAACCATCGCAAAGGTCGATGGTCAATTGATTGAATAATGAACAAATTAAAATTATAACTGAAAAGGAGAAGTTAATTAAAATAGAATAAAAGTAGGCCAATTAACATCATCCAAATATTGTAAAACAATTTAGCTACATCTATTGTGACTCCTTATCACTTTTAAACCTGTTCAAGTGATATTTAAGATATCATTTGTCCTAAATCACTAAGATTGGACTAAAGAGGAAAAAATAAAATAAAGTAAAATAAAATAATTAAACATCATTCAAGAATTGCAAAACAACAATTGGACACATGATATAAACACATTCAAGTATAGCAAAACAACTAAATATCATCATACGAAAGGACACAATAATTTTACACTCCATCAAATGAGTGTAAAGAAGAGCTACAATAGTAACAACCAATAACTCAAAACAAACGTATGCTTTGATAAGGATTATTTATTCTAAAAAATTACTTGTCATATGAACTATATACTACTAAATATAATAATACTTGAATATATATTTATTAAAATATTAACATATACTACTTAAGAGATAAACTTATATAGAATTTTTATGTCAATACTAGTAGTTTTAGTATATTTGCTAATATTAATTTTCAATTTTCATTGTATGTATATATATTTGTTATGTTTATGTAAAGTTTGATAGTAGTATATTAAAAGTATTTAATTAAAATTAGTTATTCAATTTAAATGAAAAAAATATGTAAAGAGTGAATGAATCTTGTATTTGATTGATGCAAAATGATTCAAAACATATGAGTTACAAGATTGCAATTACATCTCACTTAAAATAAAATATAAAAAATTCAATAGAATAAATGATTAATTGACAATTCTACAAATTTTACATAATTTTTTCCAACTCATTCATGTTAATATTAAGTGGAATTGCTTGAAGAGTGTCAAAATTAATGGGGCCAAAGCTGTGCATTGAATTTGATTGTGCTGAGTTCTCCCTTGATATCACGACCCAAACTACTGGACCATGCGGTCACCTACACTATTCTAAGAAGCTAGGAGAACCCTTATTACCCAACTAAAAATATGCGAAAGACTTATTTTTAACAAAATACTGGATTAAATATAATAAAGTAATTTAAATATTAATAAATAATTTTTTAATTAAAATTCTTACAAGTGTCCTTCACTATCCCAAGATTTAGTCAGACATGTACAAGAGCTATCTACTACAGTATATATGACAATAAAATAAATACTACAAAGACTCTAACATCTGCCAGGATGAAAGTCCAGAAGTTAGTGCTGAATATCGCCATCCATCTAGTAACTACAAACTAACCTGAATCCAGTCTACACCCCAAGAAGGAATGTAGAAGAGTAGGGTTAGTACAACCACATGTACTGGAAGGCATCATCGGACGACCGTGTTAGTCAGTATAGTCATAAAATAGAATTAAGGAAAATAAATCATGACATTTTGAATGGAATATAATTCAACTAATGTTGTAATAACATTATTACTTTACCTATATAAGTTACAACATCCAATAACTCTTACAACTCCATCAATATTATACTCACTACTAACATACTCTAGCCTAATTAATTCACACCATCAACCGCAATCCAATGCTAATACATTACTATTCCTCTTTATTCATCTTATCTTTTTTATTACTCATATTCATAGGAACAAACCCGTAATCATAGACAACCCACACCAAACTCTCGTGCTAACAACCAAATGCTCTCTTATAATAGTAAGAAATGATAACTAGCCATTCTGGTAAGCTACAATTATAACACGTATAAATAAAGAAAGTCAACTAACATATAAGTAAGTACAAAGTTTCACTTTTTAAAATATGTATCACACAATCAATATCAAAGAAACAATCAAGTAGGAAATACAAGTCAACTCACATCCCAATAAGACACACTAGAGAACTCAAGTCTCATTAGCAATCCTTAGCATCGGTCACATTGCTACTAACAATCTTTCCGTAAGTAACAATTATGTCCTTATAAATCACATAATTAGAACACCATTAGCATGTTATCAGTTTATTAAATCATACGACCTTTCAAAATCAACACTAATTTATACACACATGCTAAGGGACTTATTTTTGCCCAACTAGTCATGACCTGCAGAGGACAATCTAAGTCTATGTACCGTAACGACGTGGTACCCAATCCTCCATAAATAAATATTATCAATATTCATATTCATACCGATGTGGTACCCGATCCTCCATAAATAAGTAATATCAATATTCATATCCGTACAGGCGTGGTACCCGATCCTTTAAAAATAAATATTATAAATATTCATATCTGTACCGGTGTGGTACCCGATCCTTTATAAATGAATAATATCAATATTCATATCCTTATCGGAGTGGTACCCCATCCTCCATAAATAAATATTATCAATATTCATATCCGTACCGGCGTGGTACTCGATCCTCCATAAATAAATATTACCAACATTTAAATTCGTACCAGCGCGGTACCTGATCCTCCATAACCATATTATATACATTTTATTAAATTCACACCATCTTTTAGGATGCAACATGACGTACTAAATTTAGAAGTGCACTTTAAATCATAAAGAAATTCGATCAAGTGCTTTCATTTATCAATATTTTCACCCTCTCATGGGTAATATTTCAATAATTCATCACGATCATCAACAAGACATTCGAGGCATTAATACAAGGAGTTATCATTATCAAACAATCCTCTTATAGGTACAATTCGATAAATCATCATTATAACCAATTTAGCCTCTCATGGGCATCCAATAGATAAAGTGCTTTTGTCAATACCAAAATAAGAATATCATAAAATAAACCACAATTTAACACTTAAGCATGCAAGTCACTATTAGAGCATTACTTGCTCATTAATTATTAAATTGTCACTACCTTTTTCCATTTAGTACAATCATTATACTAATTCAAGTCATCTATCCTTTAGATATTACTATACTCATCAATACTTGATCCTTTCATGATTTTCCTCATCATATTATTGTCTAATACATGCAGCTTAATATCATCATAGCTCAACTAGGTTCATCACTAGAACAACTACGAACTATCACATCCTCATACTTCATTTACAATAATCTCCTTGCTGGAACATAGCACATAATAGCACAATTATCGCATAATTAGTCAATAATATAGTTTTCGAGATTAAAGTTAAGTTCTTGTGTCTTTATCCACCTCAACTCCATGCCCAGAGGCCTATACATACTTTCTCCCATCAATTCTAAATTATGAAAATATAAAATAACACAATCTTCTACTCATTAAATCTAGCCTACCTGGACGCCAAGCTTTTGAGAGAAGCAAACTACAACAAGGATGCTTTTTCCTTTACTTCATGACTTGGAATAATCGATCTTCTAAAAATCAAGCAATTATAAGAGTAATTAAACAATTATTCTTCAAACAAATATCTTGGGGATTGAAATCTACTAATTCTACCCTTAATTTAAGGTATATATCATCCCTCAAGTTCAATTAACCATTAATTTTTCTATTTAAAGCTTAACCCATCTCCATTCATGGAGTTTTTATGCTAAAGGTCCCATCTTTACGGAATTCAACGTTCCTAACCATCAAAATTCATAATCTAGTTTATGAAATCAATGTTCGGAATCTTTAATTTATAGTTTAGAATTAGCTCTAGGTCATATTAAAAACACCCATGATTATTCCCCAAAAGAATTCCACCATTAAAAGTCTTTTTAAAGATTCTAAGATGTTAACGAATTAAATAACGAAGAAAATAATGGAAAAACTTACCCCAACGAAGGAATTTTACCTTAAGCTTTGGAAAATCACCTTTCTAGAGTTGGGGAATAAAATTTGGGGTTTTTAGACCTTAAATACAGTTGTACCTGATTTAAATATCCTCAGAATTTTTGCTACAGTGAAATCCCATTTCAACCCGGACAATGCTCAATAAAACAATTATAACTTATTACTCCGAATTCAGATTGATGAATGGTTTGTTGCATTGGAAAGAGGACTCATAGATCTTTGATTTGGTCATTTGAAGTTAACCCTAATAGAAACCCATATCAAAATTGTATAGGAAAGAAAGTTATAAACTTTATAAAATTAACTTTACGTTAGGGATATTGTACAACTTTAATTCATACCTAAAGAACTTTCAGACTAAAGTATTGATATTAAAACTCATGAATAATTATATTTATCGATCTTGAGTCTATCTAGACACATACAAAGGTTAAAATCTTCGTCGAAAAATTTGAGGTGAGATAATAAATAAAATATTGGTATTTTGGACCTAAGTTAATATCGAGAAATGAAAATCAAGAATTTTCATGAATTTATTATGGATAATTTAGTAACTAAGAAATGGGTCACTACAATCAGATACCAATTTACCATCATTTTGTGCCCGAACAGGCATTCAGTAGAGAAAAGCACGAGGATGGAATTAGAGAGACATTACTAACAGAGTTTCTTATACCACACCCTGTTCACTCACTCGATATCCTTATCGACCAACCCTATTCTATACTCAATCATTTTATCAATGTTTTTCAAAATATGAAGATGCGGAGTCAAATATGTACACACGAATATGAAACCTGGGTTTTACTAAACCTGGGTTTTACGAAAGCAAGATAAAGATGGTTAAAAGTGTTAGGTTCGAAATAATTAGGTGTCATGTGGAAGCTAGCAAAGCAAACCTCGAAAGACCATGAATAAGAATATATGCAAGAAATAAACCAAAAGAGACACAATAATTTAACGTGGTTCGGTCAATCAACCAACATCCACAAAAAGAGATGAGCATTCCACTATATAAAAGAGAGAATTGTCAAGAGAGACAACCTCACACAATTCACTCAGAATAAAAAGAAATTCACACAAGTGATACCGCAACACTTGTGTCTCATAAAGTCTCCCCACAAACGAAACTCTCAAACCCCTAGGACTACATTGTGGATGCTACAAAATTAGAAGAAAAGAGCCTCTATTTATAGAGTCTATAACCTTTTTCTACAAGAATAAGGATTAGCCAAATATGGAATATATGTTTTTCTTTTCCTAAATGGAAACCCAATTATGGTTCCTAAAGGAAAACTTAATTATGGTAAGAAAGTCAGGACAAACACAAACAAAAAGATTCACCTTGAAGAAGAAACATCCAAAAGCACGTCTTTTTCATTTTCGATGCTCTAGAGTCCCAAATTTAATTCTGAATAGTGCTAAGAGATGCTACATGAATCTACCATTCGAATTTCAACACTAAACAAATCATACTTCAAGTTCACCCATGGTTCAAGATTAATGTCACTACTATACATAGGTGACAACACAACCTCTCACTTATTACACAGACTTACAACTATTAGCGATAGAGATTCCGCATAATTAGAGCCTACAATATATTTTCCTTTACAACATTGTTAATATCCATTTAATCATCATACCTTAATCACTCAACAAGCATTATCCACCAAGTATCACACAAGAAAAGATTCATCATTCCATTTAATAATTCAGGTATTCTCTAATTCATGATCATTCTTAGTTATTTTATGAGTGTAACTAAGCTATTTGATATTGCATTGCCACTATCATGGGAATTACTATCTTCTAAAAGTGTCATATATCAACCAACTCCATGGGACATATAAATTCATAATTCAGCCACAAGATCAGGTCAACAATAATTTATCTTCTCAAGATTTTACCTAATGCATAAATCCATAGCTAAAACTTATGCTCAGACAATCACTAACTTAATATTTTTCTATGACAAGCACTACGTGGTCAAGACAAACCACTCTTATATCACTAATACCAATTAAAGATATATAGTGATTCTTATTTCTACCTAACAATATTTTTATTATGGGCTTTACTTAACTCTTAAACACCTCAAGAGTGGCCCCCACATCACTAACACATAAGCAAGGCCAAGCATAATAAACTGATTGTAGGTCGTTAACAATCTCATCTCCAATATCACATTCCAGATAAGTTATCGATCAAATTTTGTAGGTATCAATAACCTCAACTAATTTTGGTCACTTTTATTTAAAACTCATTATTTTGCCAAGCATTAAGAATCTGTTCACATAAGAAACTTAAAGATAATGCCACTTATCTAGTCCTCACAATGAATCCATTATAATTTCAATAATAGAACTACACAAAATTTTAAATACAGTCTCAATGACCAGACCACACATGGATTCCCACTTAATATCAAATAATTGAATCACACAAGTATCCATCCACAACATCATTAGTAAGAACCTCTCATTAAGAGAAACACATATCACCTCAGCTTTTTATTCATGTCTCTTTTTTACCATCTTTTCTTGACATCATCTTCTCAATTATCATATCATCAATTTCATCAGTATAATAGTACCAAAAACAAGCAAGAAACATAAAATTATGAGTTTCACAACAAAAAGAAATCAAATAATCCCATCACAATTATAAACAAAAACTACTTAGTCAATTTTCATTACTAAAATTCAATAAAAACAATTAAAAATAATCTACCACCCCAAGTTCAACGAAATATCAAACACAAGCAACCAATAAGTTCACTACTCTAACAAGTCTTTACCTATTAATAATAACCTTTATCCCTAATTAATAGATACCAATTGAAATCTCCCATATTTCTACAAAATTACTAAGATACTAATTGGAATCAACTTTATTCCAATTAAGCTATGCTAAGATACCAATTAGAATTGTCTAGTACCAATTAGATCCAAAATAATAGTCAAAGGTTAGGACAGCACGATAGAGAAAAAGAAAGGAAAATGACTTCTACATGCCTCATAGCCTTTCGAAGATAGGGTGTGGGGCCCTACACACCAATCTATGAAACTCTACTTGACATTGTTCTTGTACAAGTGGGACTGGTGAAACATGTCTCTGATACCGACTGTCATGACTCAAACTATTGGACTGTGCAGGCACCTACGCTATTCTAAACAGCTAGAAGTACCCTTATTATCCAACTAAAAATATGCGAAAGACTTTTGTTTTTAAGGGAATACTGAATTAAACATAATAAAGTAAATTAAATATTAATAAATAAATTTTTTAATAAAACTTCTTACAAGTGTCCTTCATTATCCCTAGACTTAGTCAGACATGTACAAGAGCTACCCACTACAACATAGACTAGCAATAAAATAAATAATACAAAGAGTCCAATACCTGCCAGGATGAAAGTGCAGAAGTTAGTGCTAAATATTGTCATCCATCTAGTAACTGCAAACTAACCTATAACCAATCTACACCCCAAGAAGGAATGTAGAAGAGTAGGGTCAGCAGAACCACACATACTGGTAAGCATCATCAGTCGACCGTGTTAGTCATTATAATCATAAAATAGAATTAAGAAAAATAAATCATGACATCTTTAATGGAATATAATTCAACTAAGGTTCTAATAATATTATTACTTTACCTATATAACTTACATCATCCAACTACTCTTCCAACACCATCAATATTATACTCACTACTAACATACTCTTGCCTCATTAATTCACACCATCAACCACAATCCAATGCTAATATATCATGATTTCTCTTTATTCACCTTATCTTTTTCATTACTCATAATCACAAGAACAAACCCGTATTCATAGACAACTGACACTAACCTCTTAGGCTAACAACCAAATGCTCTTTTATAATATCAAGGAATGATAATTAGCCATTATGGTAAGCTACAATTACAACACATATAAATAAAGCAAGTCAACCAACATATAAGTAAGTATAAAGTTTCACTTTTACAAATACATATCACACAATCAATCTCAAGGATACAATCAAGTAGGGAATAAAAGTCAACTCACATCTCAATAATAAACACTAGAGAACTCAAGTGTCATTAGCAATCTTTAGCGTCAGCCATATTGCTACTAACAATCTTTTCGTTAGTAACAATTATGTCCTTCTAAATGTCATAATTAGAACACCATTAACATGTTATCAACTTATTAAACTACACGACCTTTTAAAATCAACACTAATTTGCACATACATACTAAGAGACTTATTTTTTCCTAACTAGTCATGATCTAAAGGGGAGAATCCAAGTCCATGTACCATACCTATAATACCTCGAGAAATTTTTCGTTGATATTTTATGCGTAAACGTGTTGGGTTCTATCTTCTAGAATGAATTATAAATTTTTCGTATGGAATATTTTAGATTATGACCCACCATTGCATAGAGTATCGAATAATCTTTCCAACGATATATGGATCACCCAAAACGAACACCTGAGTGACGAGTTATGAATATTCCGATCGAATCGTGAATAGTAGTGAACAGTAAAACGTGCAGGAAAAAGTACTGAGACCTGGCGTATTTTTGCTCCAACTTTAAATAATCATAACTCCTTGTACATAATGATCTGGGTGATCTACTATATATCAACGGAAATCTCTGCGAGTCCTCTTTCCGATGAAATGGTTTCATCCAATTTTTCTATCGGAGCAAAAAGTTATGGTCGATCTACTTCAGCCTATCAAAAGTGAATTTTTGTGTCAACTTCAAATAATCATAACTCCTTGTACACAATGATATGGGTGAGATACTATATATCAACGGAAAGATATGAGAGTCCTTTTTCTAATGAAATTGGTTTAATCCAATTTGGATATTGGAGTAAAACGTTATGGTTGATCATCTTTCGACTATTAAAACAGTCCACCAAAGGACAGATTCGAGAATTATTTGATTTTTAGGAGCGTTTTTGTCATTCCCCCCACCCAAAATCCGTCCAAACCCTATATTAAAGCCTATTAGAAGCATTATATGTTATATTTCATCAAATTACCTCAAAAAGAAAACCCTAAACTCCTACATCTAACTTCAAGAACCTCCAAAGTTCACCATTAATTCTGCAAATTTATTCAAGATTCCAAGTTCCTAGTTCTTAACTCCAAGAACCATCATTCAAAGGCACGATTAACATCTAAAAAACGAGTATCGATCTAAAGTTCATCATTCAAGGTACGTGGTTTTTTTTAACAAGAACTCTCTTTTGTTCTTGTACCCAAAAGTAATTTTCTTTAAAAAGGCATGATTTTTATTTGATTTTTATGAATTTGAAGCATGAACCCATATCTTATGATGATTATTATGAAATCTTGATGTTTATGATTTTGAAATATGAGTTTATATGTGTGGAGATATAAAACATGAATCTTGAATGATATTTATTATGATTTTGATATTTGGGTCATGAATCCCCATTTAAAATTTTTTTTTTTTTTTGAGAAAGTATATGTTATAAGCACGTTGATGTTGAATATTTGAGATATTTTGAATGATTTGACCTTTTGGTCTTAATGGAGTTGTTTTGAACTCGAGTATGAAAGAAATCCACAACGTGGTTGATTTTGATAGATGGAAAGCATGATGGCTCCCGATGTATATTTATATATTACTGAAATTGTTTTGTTGTGGATTGTCTTTGAAATGATCTGAGCTACATCCGGGAGAAATCTTTAGCATTAAGTGGGAGGTATAAAGCGATCTTACTTTCCTAGAACTACGTACCCCCGTAGGAGTGAGCCTGAGGCTGATTTATGTAGTGATCACTAGTTTATGTGGATTTGATATCGATAGTCCTACTCCGATGGCAAGGATAAGAAGGCTCTCCCCAACGTGGGTTGTATGTTGGACTCCATGTAGCTCACATGGTTTATGTCGGTTATAGGATCTCCCAGTGTGTGTGTTTTTTTTTGTGTCTATGGTGAATGGTGAAGTGATTTGAAAGTGGAATTGTGAAAGTTATTCTTTCGAAAGATTTAAATGATATTTACATTATGAGAATTGATATTCTTGATGAACTGAAAGTGATTGACACATTATATGATGACTCACATGTGTTATTGTACTTATTTCATCCTCTCATGATTATGATGATTTTCTTTGGGCTATGTGAGTCTTTCAGACATCCTGCATATTTCTTATAAATATTTATGATGATGATGTTTATACAACTGCATACACCCCCATATACTCAGTTTCTTTCCATGGTACTGACCCACATCTTCGGATGTGGTCTGCATTTTCTCAGAATGTTGGTTCAGATACTCAGTTCCAGGTTCAACAGTGATTCTTCAGACACACTGTTCTACATCTTCTGTTGTGGTGAGTCCTTATGTTCTGAGGACGTGATGTCTGATGTTGATTTCATGAAATTATTTACATTTGATAACTGAGTATGAGTCAGTTGGGGATATCTCAATGGCTCGCTGGTTTTATTGATTTTCTTAGAGGCTTGTCAGATTAGTATAGATGTTGGGAGTTGACTAATAAGTCGTATTTTATTATCTTTCTAAAATTCTTTTATTCTTGGATGATAATTACTCTATTGATATTTGAGGGTTATTTATCGAAATCTCATTGATTTGTTTTGAACTGCATGAAAATGGCTCAAAGGGTTAGCTTGGGGCTACTCGTAGCCTCAAGCACCGTGTGACGCTCTGGGACCCATTTTCTGGGGCGTTACAAACTTGGTATCAGAGCCTAAGGTTTTAAGGTGTTCGAGGGAGTCTGACAAGCAGCGTTAAGTAGAGTCTTGATCATTGGTGTGTAGCGCACCACATCTATGAGCAAGAGGCTACAAGACATTTTAGGAAAAAGTGTGATTCTTTTTTTTAGAAGTCTATCGTTCTTAAAGTGTCTCTCTCTGCTATTGATTCGTGCTCTCCTATTTTAGAAATATGCCTCCACATCGAGCGAGAATAAATAATGATGGTCAGCAAGCTCAAACCGCTGACCCATTGAATGAAAATGTGTCTCATACTGAATTTCGGGCACCCTTTCAGGAGATGGCCCAAGCTGTTACTACAAATGTTCAGGCCAACCCGTCCCCAGCTCCACAACAGTAGGGAGGTGATTCAGCTTCTGCCAGGATCTATGACTTTATGCGGATGAATCCGCTAGAATTCTATGGGTCCGAGTCTGATGAGGATCCATGGTTTTGTTGAGGGTTTCTCCTCTATAACATCTCCTATGACTCGGTTGACCCAAAAGAAAGTGAAGTTCTTATGGTCCGAATCTTGTGAGAAGAGTTTTCAAGAGTTGAAGACTCGACTCACTTCAGCCCCTATTTTGACTTTGCCTGATGGTGTTGATGGTTTTGTGGTGTACTGTGATACTTCGAGAGTTGGGTTGGGTTGCGTATTGATGCAGAAGGGTAAGGTAATAGCTTATGCTTCTAGATAGTTGAAACCCCATGAGAAAAATTACCTCACCCATGACCTTGAGTTGGCTGTTGTTGTGTTTTCTTTGAAAATATGAAGACACTATTTGTATGGTGTCTATGTTGATGTTTTCACTGAACATAAGAGTCTGCAGTATGTATTTACCTAGAGAGAATTAAATCTTAGGTAGAGGTAATGGTTAGAATTATTAAAGGACTATGATATGAGTGTGCTATACCATCCGAGCAAGGCCAATGTTGTGGAGGATGCCCTAAGTAGAGTGTCCATGGGTAGTGTTTCGCATGTGGTAGAAGATAAGAAAGAGTTGGCTCGTGATGTACATTGTTTGGCTAGATTGGGGGTTAGGTTGTTTGACTCTGCTGAAGGTAGTATAGGGGTTCAGAGTAATTCTAAATCCTTCTTGGTTTCGGAGGTGAAGGAAAAACAATACTTAGATGCTAGTTTGGTCAGACTGAAAGAGTCAGTCAAGGACCAAAAAGTAGATGTTTTCTCCCAAGGGGGAGATGGTGTATTGAGATTGCAGGGTAGATTGTGTGTCTCGAATATTGATGATCTGAGATAGAGAATTATGGATGAAGTGTATGAGGCGCGATATTCTATTCATCCTGGTGCCACTAAGATGTACCGAGACTTGCGGGAAATCTATTGGTTAAGTGGCATGAAGAAAGATATAGCAACGTTTGTAGCTAAGTGTGCAACATGCCAACAGGTTAAGGTTGAACACCAAAGACCTGGTGGTATGATGCAAGAGTTTAGTATTCTCACCTGGAAGTGGGAAGAGATAAATATGGACTTCGTGATTGGTTTACCTCTTTCCCGACGCCATCATGATTCCATTTGGGTTGTGGTTGATAGGTTGACTAAGTCTGCTCATTTCTTGCCTGTTCATACTTCATATACTGCTGAGGATTATGCTAGATTGTATATCCGAGAGCTAGTCAGACTGCATGGAGTTCCCTTGTCTATTATTTTAGATAGGGGTACTCAGTTCACTTTGCAATTTTTGAAAGCTTTTCAGAAGGGTCTTGGTACCCAAGTGCTTTTGAGTTCTGCTTTTCATCTACAGACCGATGGTCAGGCTGAGCGGACCATCCAGACCTTAGAGGATATGTTAAGAGCTTGTGCACTTGACTTTAAGGGAAGTTGGGATGATCACTTACCGTTGATAGAGTTTGCTTACAATAACAGTTTCCACTCTAGTATTGGCATGGCTCCGTTTGAAGCCTTATATAGGAGAAAGAGTAGATCACCCATAGGTTGGTTCGAGGTGGGTGAAGTGGCTGTGAGTGGTCCTGATTCAGTATTTGAGGCTATGGAAAAAGTTAAGTTGATTAGGGAAAGGTTGAAAACTGCGCAGAGTCGTCAGAAGTCATATGCGGATGTTAGAAGTATAAACTTTGAGTTTGAAGTTGATGACCTAGTGTATCTGAAAATTTCACCCATAAGGGGGGTGAAGAGATTCGAAAAGAAGGGGAAGCTTAGTCCCCGTTATGTTGGTCCTTACAAAATTCTTACCTGTGTTGGTAAGGTAGCTTATGAGGTCGATTTGCCTTCCGAGTTGTCCTTTGTTCATCCAATATTCCATGTCTCCATGCTTAGAAAGCATATTAGCGATGCTGTGGTAGTGGATTCCTCTGTGAGTGCTGACATTCAAGAAAATCTTTCTTTTGATGAGATTCCTGTTGAGATTCTTGATTTCAGTGTCCGAAGACTAAGGAACAAAGAAGTTTCCTTGGTTAAGGTGTTGTGGCAAAACCAATCTGTTGAGGGTGTAACTTGGGAAGCTGAGACGGATATGCAATCCAAGTACCCGCACCTATTTTTCGCGAACTTCGATCAAGCCGAAGGTACCATTCTTTCCTTAATCATGCACTTTTGATACAAGTTGCAACAGTTCAGCTGTCATTTATTATGTGTTTAGCTGTAGTTTCTTGAATTTATGCATTCTATATTGCATTTGGAGTGAGAAACGATGTTGTGATGAGTCTAACGAATGGTTTCATCTGTATGCTCTGTTCCCTATCTAATCTTGGCATATCTAGCATCATTTGAGGATGAATGTTTCCAAAGGGGGGATGATGTAATACCCCGAGAAAGTTTTTGTTGAAATTTTGTGCGTAAACCTGTCGGGTTCTATCTTCTAGAATGAATTATAAATTTTTGGTGCGGAATGTCTTAGATGATGACCCACCATTGCGTATAGTATCGAATAAGATTTCCAACGATATATGGAACACCTAAAACGGACACCCGAGCAACGAGTTATGAACATTCTGATTGAATCGTGAATAGTAAAACGTGCAGGAAAAAGTACTGAGGCCTGACGTATTTTTGCTCCAAATTTAAATGATCATAACTCCTTGTACATAATAATCTGGGTGATCTACTATATATCAGCGGAAATCTCTGTGAGTCCTCTTTTCGATGAAATTGGTTTCATCCAATTTTTCTATCGGAGAAAAAAGTTATGGTCGATCTACTTCATCCTATCAAAAGTAAATTTTTGGGTCAACTTCAAATGATCATAACTCCTTATACACAATGATATGGGTGAGATACTATATATCAACGGAAAGATATGAGAATCCTCTTTCTAATGAAATTGGTTTTATCTAATTTGGATATCAGAGTAAAACATTATGGTTGATCTACTTCAGACAATTAAAACAGTCCACCAAAGGACAAATTCGAGAATTATTTGATTTTTAGGGGCGGTTTGGTCATTCCCCCTCACCCAAAATCCGTCCAAACCCTATATTAAAGCCTATTAGAAGAATTATATGTTATCTTTCATCAAATTCCCTCAAAAAGAAAATCCTAAGCTCCTAAATCCAACTTCAAGAACCTCCAAAGTTCACCATTAACTTTGCAAATTTATTTAAGATTCCAAGTTCCTAGTTCAAGAACTCCAAGAACCATCATCAAAGGCACGATTAACATCTCAAAAACGAGTATCGATCTAAAGTTCATCATTCAAGGTATGCTGGGTTTTTCAACAAGAACTCTCTTTCGTTCTTGTGCCCAAAAGTAATTTTCTTTACAAAGGCATGATTTTTATTTGATTTTTACGAATTTGAAGCATGGACCCATATCTTATGATGATGATTATGAAATCTTGATGTTTATGATTTTGAAAGATGAATTTACATGTGTGGAGATATAAAGCATGAATCTTGAGTGATATTTATCATGATTTTGATATTTGGGCCATGAATCCCCATTGAAAATTGTGTTTTTTTGAGAAAGTGTGTGTTATAAGCACGTTGGTGTTGAATATTTGAGATATTTTGAATGATTTGACCTTTTGATCTTAATGGAGTTATTTTGAACTCGAGTGTGAAAGAAATCAACAACGTGGTTGATTTTGATAGATGGGAAGCATGATGGCTCCCGATGTATATTTATATATTACTGAAATTGTTTTGTTATGGATTGTCTTTGAAATGATCTAAACAAAGTTCGGGAGAAATCTTTAGCACCGAGTGGGAGGTATAAAGACACCTTACTTCCCTAGAACTACGTGCCCCCATAGGAGTAAGCCTGAGGTTGATTTATATAGTGATCACTAGTTTGTGTGGATTTGATATCGATAGTCCTACTCCGATGGCAACGATAGGACGGCTCTCCCCAACGTGGGTTGTAAGTTGGACCCCATGTAGCTCACATGGTTTATGTCGGTTATAGAATCTCCCAGTGTGTGTGTTTCCTTGTGTCTGGTGAATGGTGAAGTGATTTGAAAGTGGAATTGTGAAAGTTAATCTTTTGAAAGATTTAAATGATATTTACATTATGAGAATTGATATTCTTGATAAACTGAAAGTGATTGACAAATTATATGATGACTTACATGTGTTATTGTACTTATGTCATCCTCTCATGATTATGATGATTTTCTTCGGGCTATGTGAGTCTTTCATACATCCTGCATATTTCTTATAAATATTTATGATGATGATGTTTATACAACTGCATACATCCCCATATACTCGGTTCCTTTCCATGGTATTGATCCACATCTTTGGATGTGGGCTGTATTTTCTCGGAATGTAGGTTTAGGTTCTCAGTTCTAGGTTCGACAGTGATTCTTTGGACACGCTGTTCTACTCCTCTATTGTGGTGAGTCATCATGTTCCGAGGACGTGATGTCTAATGTTGGTTTCACGGAATTGTTTACATTTGATAGCTGAGTATGAGTCAGTTGGGGCATGTCTCAATGGCTCACTGGTTTTATTAATTTTCTTAGAGGCTTGTCAGACTAGTATAGATGTTGGGAGTTGACTAATAAGTCGTATTTTGTTATCTTGCAAAAATTCTTTTATTCTTGGATGATGATTACTCTGTTGATATTTGAGGGTTATTTATGGAAACCCCATTGATTTGTGTTGAACTAAATGAAAATGACTCAAAGGGTTAGCTTGGGGCTACTCGTAGCCTCAAGCACCGTGTGACGCTCTGGGACCCATTTTTCGGGGTGTTACAGTACCGATGTGGTACCCTATAATACCCCAAATTATAATTAAAAAGGGAAAAGAAAAATATTTTATAAGAGATATGGGCTAAAGCCCATATTAATAAAGACAAGAAAAAAGAGCTATAAAGGAATAAGGGCTGGGCCCATCTTCCATTAGTATAAAGAGAAATTCTCAAAGGGTTTTTGCCATTCACCTGTACACGGCTTTGTTAGCAAAAGCAATAATAGTTCTGCCAATCGCACTAGAAGCAGGAAACAGAGGAATTAATTGTTGGTCTAGTGGAAAAATAATAGGAAAAAGTTCAAGTTTTGATTGGGAAATTATTTTGGGTTAAGGTAAATTCGTTCCTATATCTTTATCGTGATTTCTAGTCTAAGTAATCTCTTTGGGGTATAGAAATTTAGTGGCTAAAGACAAGAATTTTGGGTAATAAGGTCTTTTTTTGTATACAAAGTTTGAGAAATAGAAGGTTATCATGAAACATTAAGGGTTGGGTAGGCTAATTTTATCATGAGTTAGTAAAAAATAAGAGAACTAGCTCAAGAATGGATATGATGTGATTATAGGTTTGATCCAAGAAAGCGATACAAACTATTCGAGGTGACAAATTGGTATATCGACAAAAGTATTGTGAGTAGTAATCTTACCATAATTTGTGTTTGTTAACTTGCATATTTTATGCTTGATTTTGATGAAATAATGAGTTACGAAATTCTTTGAAATTGAATGTGAGGATAGTCTTTTACTTGATGCGATATTGAAATGGTTATTTGAGATATGATATTACTATTGCGATTATTCTTTACTTACATGAGAATTAAGCATTTTTGATATATGTTTTATTCAAGTTTACATGTATTATTATTGATATGAATTTTAAAGTTATGTTCTATTCTGAAAGATGTTTTCATACGAATATCCTATTATTTTCAAAGAATTTATGAATGGGAGTAGACCTTGATTGAATCCCGTAGCTAACGGAGGGATCATTAGACCTGGTGCACCTTGGATTTACTGATGAATGTTATAGCTCTCGCTAGTGGGAAGGTAGAACTAGCATACTGTTACTGATATAATATGAGACTCCTTTATGAGGGATCCACCATTATGGGTTATCCTTAATAAAGAAGAATGCCGCACTGATTACATGATTCATTCTTAAAAACCTCCCATATATGTATATTTGATATGATATGATGTTTTTTGGAGATTATTACTGAACTATTGGTTCACTTAGCTTACATGAAACATTGATACTGTTTATTGTTACTGTTTTCTGAAAGAACTTTTGTTTATAATGTTTTCTGACTTTTCCCCATCAAAACGTTATAGTTAAGTGTCATTACTCACTGAGCTAGCATCTCACTCCTCGCTATTATTTTCAGAGAGCACAGGTGACGGTGAGGATCGCGTTGGCTAGAGAATCCGAGTAGCATATTCCTGGTGAACCCCGCAATTGTTTCCGTAGGCTATAGTTTATTTATTCGTTATGTTTGTTTTTCTTGAAAACTCTTAGTTTTCTCCATAGTTAAGTCTTTAGATTTTTGAGTCTTTCGTTATTTTTGATTTTTGGAATATTGGATTTTCTCTTATATTTGGAGATGGTTTTCGTATTGTTAGTTGGTGGTATTGGTGAATTGTTGATGATCTATGGTGAGTTGTGTTGGTGTTCCTATGGTGGGTGTGATGTTGGGTTGTTTTGTTGATTGAGTTGAGATAGGGAATTTTCTTGTTAGGCCCCAAAATAGGGGAAACTTTGCTCGATGTTCTGTAGAATTCTCATGAGGTTTGCTTTGGAGTCCTAAACTCCTTAGAACCGGTCATGATCCTATTCTGGGTCGAGATAAATTTGCTATGAAAGCCAGGATAGGTTAATTTGGTGACTATATGGAGCACACGATAATAGTAGAATCTTAATTATGGTTATGTTGCCGGCTATTTATATAATTGTGATTCTACGAGAGCGTGATAAGATGTGTCTTGATTTTCTTTCTCTTTCTTCTATACGTGTGTGATGTTTAGGATCAATTAGATGAATCTAACTATCTTGTTTTTTTAATCAGATGGTTCATAGAGTAACTACTGGTAGGGGAAGAGGTGAAGCCTATAGAAGGGGCTGAGGTAGGGGTAGTCATGATACCATAGGGAATCGTTCTACCACTCCAAGAAGTTCAATAGAGTCCACTCCTGAAAGGAATGATAGTCCACCTCCATCATCTCATGAGGTTAGTATTGCAGAGGTACTTGCTTCCATGGAAAGAGCCATAGAGGGCTTGGCAAATCAACTGGATAGAAAGAAGAGGGGTGGTCAACACAATGCTGCACAGCCACAACCACAGTTCCAGGCACCTGTTCAGACTTAAAACTTTGGAAATAAGAAGGTATCTTTGTAGGAGTTCCTGAAGTTGAAGTCACCAAAATTCACAGGTTCAGACAGTTCAGCTGATCCTCAGAGCTTTTTGAATGGTATTTTTAAGGTGCTACAGTCGTTAGGGTATTCTTGTAAGAGGGCTGTGGAGCTTGCATCGTAAAATTTGAAGGACATGGCTAATACTTGGTATGAAACTTTATTGCTAGGAAGGCCTACAGGAGCAGCACCTTTGACATAGGATGAGTTCACTAAGTTCTTCATAGATACCTTTCTTACTGAAAGTCAAACTAAAATATGCAGCTCAGTTTGAGAGATTGGTTCAGACTCCATATATGGATGTGTCAACCTATAATACTCTATTTTGTAAGATGGCTAGATATGCCCCATACTTGGTGTCCACGAAAGTAGCTCGAGTCTATAGGTTTGTAAATGGCCTGGTTGCTTATCTTTATAATGCAGTGGCCCTATAGATGAAAGTATTGACCTATTATGAGATAGTATATCTTACTAGAATGATTAAGAAGAAGGGTCGTGCGGAGCGATTAACTTATGAGGTTCGTAAGATGGCTAAGATGAGTGGATTTTTTAGTGGTGACTTATGTACAAATTGGAGAGTAGAAAATAAGGAAAAACATCAGGGCTATCAGATAAGGATAAATTTGGTTTCACAGTCTGCGTACAAGCCACCTTTTAGATAGGGTACCAGGGATCTTCAGCATCTCAGAGATATCGTAGTTCGGGCCAGATATATGCCACTACTCCATCCTGCCAGACTTGTGGAAAATCACATATGGGTCAGTGTCGTATTTTGATTGGAGAGTGTTTTCAATGTGGACAGTTAGGTCATTGCATCAGGGATTGCCCTCAATTTTAAAGAAATGCTAGTTAGGGTTCTAGTCAGGTAGCTACACCGAGTCAGGCTACTCGTAATCCTACAGGTACGGGAAATAGAGGTCGATGTAATGGAGAATAGTTTGTTGGAAATTAGGCAAAAGGAAATGCTGGTAGAGGCCAACCGAGAGTCTTTGCACTTACTAGACAGGTTGTTCAGGCCTCGAATGTAGTGGTTACATATATTCTTTCCATTTTTTCTTTTGATGCATATGCTTTAATTGATACGGGTTCTACCCACTCTTATATGTCCTCATACTTAGCTGAGAGATTTGATAGACAACCTAAGATGTTAGATTGTCCTTTTCTTGTTGCCACTCCTATGGGAGATTCCTTATTAGTTGAATATGCTGACCTAATTTTACTTGATATGATTGACTTTGATATGTTGATGGGCATGGATTGGTTATCTCCTTGCTATGCTACCGTAGATTGTCATGCAAAGATAGTTAGATTTGAGATACCCAATAAATCTAGTTTTGTATTAGAAGGTTCTTAAGTTCCATAGGTTAGTAAACTTGTATATTTTATGAAGACCCAATGACTATTGAAGAAAGGTTGTATAGGTCTCTTGGCTATGATGAGTGATGTTAGAGAGGGAGCCCTTAGTTTAGAGGAGCTACCTGTGGTAAAGGAATTTTCTTATGTATTTCCTGAGGAGTTGCTAGGATTACCTTCAGTACGAGAGATAGACTTTGGTATTGATTTGACACCTGACACTATGCCAATATCTATACCCCCATATCGTATGGCACCAACAAAATTGAAGGAGCTCAAACAACAGCTGCAAGACTTGCTAGATAAGAGTTTCATCAGACCGAGTATATCGCCATGGGGTGCCCCAGTTTTGTTTGTAAATAAGAAATATGAATCTCTAAGGATGTGTATTGATTACAGGAAGCTAAAAAAGGTAACAATACATAATAAGTATCTATTGCCTCGTATAAAGAATCTGTTTGATCAGTTATAAGGGGCTATCCATTTTTCAAAGATTGATCTTCGTTCTGGTTATCATCAGCTTAGAATCAAGGGGGAAGATATATCCAAGACAACATTCAGAACTTGATATGGGCATTATGAGTTCCTTGTGATGCCTTTCGGGTTAACCAATGCTTCTGCTGCAATCATGGACTTGATGAATAGGGTTTTAGGCCGTATTTGGACAAATTTGTGATAGTATTTATTGATGATATTCTAATATATTCTCATAGCCAGGATAAAAATAAGAATCATCTAATGACTGTATTTCAGACATTGAGGGAACATAAGCTTTATGCTAAGTTCTCAAAATGCAAATTTTGGCATGACTCAGTATCCTTTTTGGGGCATGTTGTCTCCAAAGAAGGTATCACGGTGGATTCTAAAAAGACAGAAGCAGTGTAGAAATGGCCTAGGCCTACTTCACCCACAGAGATTCACAACTTTATAGGTTTGGCTAATTACTATAGGAGTTTTGTACAGGATTTCTCTAAAATTGCAGCCCCATTGACCAGGTTGACCGAGAAAAATATGAAGTTCTAGTGGATGAAAGAATGTAAGAAGAGATTTCAAAAACTCAAAACATGTTTGACCACTGCACCAGTTTTAGCCTTACCATTAAGCTCTGGAGGATTTAGGGTATTTTGTGATGATTCGAGGGTTGGATTAGGATGTGTTCTCATGGAACATGATCATGTTATTGCTTATGCTTCAAGATAGTTGAAAAAGCACGAGCTGAACTATCCCACACATGATTTGGAAATGGCCACTGTAGTGTTTGCTCTTAAGATTTAGAGGTATTACTTATACGGTGAAACTTATGAGATTTATACCGATATAAGAGTTTGAAGTATATTTTTCAGCAGCGTGATCTAAATCTTTGGCAGTGTCGGTGGATGTAATTACTCAAAGATTATGATTGTGCTATCTTGTATCATCTAGGAAAAGCTAATGTTGTTTGGCACATATAGATCCTAGAAAGAGGCAGTTGGCAAAAGATGTGCAGAAACTTGAAGGCAAATGTGTTAGTTTTGGTGTTGGAATGTCAGGGGTATTGTTGGTTTGTGTTCAAGCTAAATATTTTTTGATAGAGCGCATAAAGGCCATTCAATTTGAGGATATGCAGTTGTGTAAATATCGAGATGAGGTCCTAGCTGGTCAAAGTTAGATGGTGAGTGTTGATTATGATGGTATTCTTCGAGTGGGTAATCGATTATGTGTACCAGCTGCAAATGGGTTTAGACGAGCTATTCTTGAGGAAGCTCACAACTCCAGATATACCATTCACCCTGGTTCTGCTAAGATGTATCATGACCTAAAGTACTTGTACTGGTGGGAAGGTATGAAGAAAGATGTTGCTAACTTTGTTTCTAGTTGCTTGACTTATCAATAGGTTAAAGAGGAGCATCAATAACCAACATGATTATTGCAAGAGATCAGGATTCCAGATTGGAAATGGGAAAGAGTTACCATGGATTTTGTAATCGAGCTTCCGCGAACCATTAAAGGCCATGACTCTGTATGGGTAATTGTAGATCGACTCACTAAGTCTGCTCACTTTCTGCCAGTAAAGACTACATATAGTGGAGTAAATATGCCCAGTTATTTATGAATGAAATTTTTTGACTTTATGGAGTTCCATTGTTCATCATTTTTGACAGAGGATCATAGTTCACTTCACACATTTGGAGATCTTTCCAAGAAGCATTGGGTGCCCGAGTAGATCTTAGTACTGCATTTCATGCGCAGACAAACGGATAGTCTGAGCGTACTATTCAAATTTTGGTGGATATGTTGAGAGTCTGCATTCTTGACTTTGGAGGTAGTTAGGATACTTACTTACCCTTAACTGAATTTGCTTACAATAATAGTTTTCAGTCAAGCATTCAGATGGCTCCATATGAAGCCTTGTATGGTAGGCAATGTCGTTCTCCTATCGGGTGGTTTAAAGTTGGAGAGACTAAAGTTTTAGGATCAGACTTAGTACAGGATGCTATGGACAAGGTCCAATTGATTAGACAGAGGTTGCTCGTAGCTCAATGCAGACAAAAGTCATATGCAGACAAGAGAAGAAGAGATTTTGTGTTCGCAGTTGGGGGTAAGGTTTTTCTGTGAGTCTCTCCTACGAAGGGTGTGATGCGATTCGAAAGAAGAGGTAAATTGAGCCTGAGGTATGTAGGACCTTATGAGATACTTGAGTGTATAGGAGGAGTAGCGTATCGTGTGGCACTCCCTCCTGAGATGGATTTCATCCATCAAGTGTTCCAAGCTCCATGCTAAGGAGTGTATAGCAGATCCTTCTCATGTGCTTGAAACACCAACCTTGCATCTTGATGGGAATTTAATATATGAAGAGGAACCAGTGGCGATTATTGATAGACAAGCAAGAAGGTTACGGTCAAAAGAGTTTGTGTCCGTGAAAATCTTATGGAAGAACCATACTATTGAAGAAGCTACGTGGGAGTCGAAAAAGGATATGAGACTCAAGTATCCTCACTTATTTCAGTCTTCAGGTATGCACATACTCTAAATTCGGGGACCAAATTTCTTAAGGTGGGGAGAATGTAATACCCCAAATTATAATTGAAAAGGGAAAAGAAAAATATTTTATAAGAAATATGCGCTAAAGCCCATATTAATAAGGAAAAGGAAAAAGAATTATAAAGGAATAAGGGTTGGCCCCATCTGCCATTAGTATAAATAGAAATTCTCAAAGGGTTTTTGCCATTCACCTGTACACGACTTTTTTAGCAAAAGCAATAATAGTTCTGCCAATCGCGCTAGAAATAGGAAACAGAGGAATTAATTGTTGGTTCAGTGGAAAAATAAAAGGAAAAAATTCGAGTTTTGATTGGGAAATTATTTCGGGTTACGGTAAATTCGTTCCTATATCTTTATTGTGATTTCTAGTCTAAGTAATATCTTTGGGGTATTGAAATTTAGTTTCTAAAGACAAGAATTTTTGGTAATAAGGTGTTGTTTTGAATACAAAGTTTGAGAATAGAAGATTATCATGAAACCTTGAGGGTTGGGCAGTCTAATTTTATCATGAGTTAGTCAAAAATAAGAGAATTAACTCAAGAATGGATATGATATGATTATAGGAGTGATCCAAGAAAGCGATACGAACTATTCAAGGTGACAAATTAGTATTTTGACAGGGGTATTGTGAGTAGTAATCTTACCATAATTTGTGTTTGCTAACTTGCATATTTTATACTTGATTTTGATGAAATAATGAGTTACGAAATGCTTTGAAATTGCATGTGGGGCAAGTCTTTTACTTGATGTGATGTTGAAATGGTTACCTGAGATATGATATTACTACTGTGAATATTCTTCACTTACATGAGAATTAAGTATTTTTGATATATGTTTTATTCAAGTTTACATGTATTATTATTGATATGAATTTTAAAGTTATGTTCTATTCTGAAAGATGTTTTCATACGAATATCCTATTGTTTTCAAAGAATTTATGAATGAAAGTAGACCTTGATTGAATCCCGTAGCTAATGACAGAATCATTAGACCTGGTGCCCCTTGGATTTACTGATGAATGTTATATCCCTCGCTAGTGGGAAGGTAGAACTAGCATACTCTTACTGATATAATATGGGACTCCTTTATGAGGGATTCACTGTTATGGGTTATTCTTAGTTAATA
This sequence comes from Capsicum baccatum var. pendulum, assembly GCA_030864225.1. Classification (NCBI taxonomy): domain Eukaryota; kingdom Viridiplantae; phylum Streptophyta; class Magnoliopsida; order Solanales; family Solanaceae; genus Capsicum; species Capsicum baccatum. The sequence goes on along the minus strand of CM061561.1, from coordinate 232,418,752 downwards.
AGAATTCCACACTGATTACATGATTTATTCTTGGAAACCTCCCATATATGTATATTTGATATGATATGATATTTTTTGGAGATTATTACTGAACTATTGGTTCACTTGGCTTACATGAAACATTGATACTATTTTTTGAAAACTTTGATTCATGATGTTTTCTGGCTTTTCCCTATTAAAACGATTATGGTTAAGTGTTATTACTTACTGAGCTAGCGTCTCACTCATCACTATTATTTTTCAGAGAAAGCAGGTGACAACGAGGATCGCGTTGGCTAGAGAATCTGAGTAGTATATTCCTGGTGAGCCCCGCAATTGTTTGCGTGGGCTATAGTTTAATTATTTGTTATGTTTTTTTTTCTTGAAAACTCTTAGTTTGATAATAGTCATGTCTTTAGAGTTTTGAGTCTTTCGTTACTTTGGATTTGTGGAATATTAGATTTTCTCTCATATTTGGAGATGGTTTCGTATTGTTAGTTGGTGGTATTGGTGAATTTTTGATGATCTATGGTTAGTTGTATTGGTGTTCCTATGGTGTTTGTGATGTTGGCTCATTTTGTTGATTGAATTGAGATAGGAAATTTTCTTGTTAGGCCCCAAAACAGGGGAAACTTTGCCCGATTTTCTGTATAATTCTGACGAGGCTTGCTTTTGATTCCTAAACTCCTAAGCGCTGGTCATGATTCTATTCTGGGTCGTGACATACCGGATCCTCCGTAAATATATATTATCAATATTCATATTTTTAGCGGCGCAGTACCCGATCCTCCATAAATAAGTAATATCTATATTCATATCCGTACCGACATGGTACTCAATTCTTCATAAATAAATATTATCAATATTCATATCCGTACCGGCGTGGTACCCGGTCCTTCATAAATAAATAATATCAATATTCATATCCGTAATGGTGTTGGATCCGATCCTCCATAAATAAATCTTATCAAAATTCATATCCATACCGACATGGTACCTGATCCTCCATAAATAAATATTATCAATATTCATATTCTTACCAGTGTGGTACCCGATCCTCCATAACAATATTATACATATTTTATTAAATTCACACTATCTTTTGGGATGCAACACGACGTACTAAATTTACAAGTGCACTTTAAATCAGAAAGAAATTCAATCAAGTTCTTTCATTTCTCAATATTTTGACCCTCTCACAGGTATTATTTCAATAATTTAGCACGATCATCAATAAGCCATTCATGTCATTAATACAAAGAGTTATCATTATCAAACGAGCCTCTCATAGGTACAATTCGATAAATCATTATTATCAACAATTTAGCCTCTCATGGGCATCCAATAGATAAAGTGGTTTTGTTAATACCAAAAGAAGAATATCATAAAATAAATCACAATTTAACACTTAAGCATGCAAGTCACTATTGGAGCATTACTTGCTAATTCATTATTAAAATGTCGCTACCTCTTTCCATATCATACAATCACTACACTAATTCAAGTCATCTATCCTTTAGATATTACTATGCTCATCAATACTTGATCCTATCACAATTCTCCTTATATATTATTGTCCAATACGTGCAACATAATATCATTATAACTCAACTAGGTTCATCACTAGAAAAACTAAGAACTATCATGTCCACATACTTTATTTACAACAATCTCCTTACTTTATACCTTGGAATAATCAATCATCTAAAAATCAAGCAATTTTAAGAGTAATTAAATAATTATTCTTCAAACAAATATCTTGGGGATCAAACCCACTAATTATACCCTTAATTCATGGTATATATCATCCCCCAAGTTCAATTAACCATTAATTTTGCTCTTTCAAGATTAATCCATCTCCATTCATGGAGTTTTTATGCTAAAGGTCCCATCTTTACGGAATTCAAGGTTCCTAACCATCAAAATTTGTAATCTAGTTTATGAAATTCATGTTAGGAGTCTTTAATTTATAGTTTAGAATCAGCTCTAGGTCATATTAAAAATACCGATGAGTATTTACCAAAAGAATTCCACCATTAAAGGTCTTTTTAAGGATTCTAAGATGCTAAAAAATTAAAAGACGAAGAAAATAATGAAAAAACGTACCTCAACAAAGGAATTTATCTTAATCTTTGGGAAATCACCTCTATAGGGTTGCGAAATGAAATTTGGGATTCTTAGACCTAAAATGAAGCTGAAGCTGATTTAAATATCATCAAAATTTTCTCGTTTCAGTTCGGGCAATGCTTAGTAAAATAGTCATAACGTTTTACTCCGAATTCGGATTGATGAACAGTTTGTTGCGTTGGAAGGGGGACTCAGAGATCTTTTATTTGGTTGTTATTAGACCTCTAACTCCTTATATTCTAGGATATATGGTCATTTGAATTTATATCTAATAGAAACCCATATCAAAATTGTATCGAAAAGAAAGTTATAAACTTAACTTTATGTTAGAGACATTGTACGACCTTAATTTATACCTAATGAACTTTCAAACTAAAATATTGATATTAGAACTCACGAATAATTCAATTTATATGGAAAGCACACTTAACATGAAATGTTTTGGGTAACGATGGGGAAAATTCAACTTTTAACAAGTCAACATCAGCGTTGTTGTTTGATGCATTATAAAAAGATATACATAATACCTTTCTTTTAATACCATAATATTTTACAACTTTTGTAATAGTTTCATAAATAAATTTTCCAGTGTGTCTACATTCTTCATCATACAAAATGCTAAAATACATTTTTGCATAACAAAATTATTGTTTATCCAATCACAAGTAATTGTTAACTAGTCATTTTTATTAACAGCACGACCAAGATCAAATGTTAGAGCAATTCTACATGGAAGATTTTTTAATAATGCAAATAAATAATAAATATATTGTGCATGGAATCTAAAAATATTGGACCGACAAATACTTCTAGGAATACCTCCAAACATAGGATTATAAATTTCTTTTATATAATGAATAAAAGCTTTAGAAGAAGTAAAAGAGAAAGACAAACAACCCACAACTATCATTTTCTCTAATTTTTTCCGATCCTTCATTTTATTATAATTCTGAACTAATTGACCAATTCTTGGGTCTAATCTAGTTTGAATTGGACCCTTAACAGTCCCATCACCTTTTGTTGCGACTAACTCTATTGATTGTTCTTTTTACAAATATCTCATCAATACACCCTACCTCCTTTAATACCTCCGGTGTTATGCTCATATTATCCCTGATAGATATTGCATTGGACCTTAGTAGTTCCTTATGAATCCATAAAAAATTTCCACACAATACTAGTTTTTTTATGAGATCTTACGGGGGGACCTAGAGGAAGATTAGCCCATTCAGATATAACATTAACATTACCAACTTCGGGGGTATCACTAATAGCATCATCATCTACATTTAAATCAATTGCGTCTACTTCATTCTCTTCTTATATACCATAGTTTTCTTGAGCTTCTAAAAAATTTCTATCTTGAGAACCTACACCTCTTTTATTCTCAAAGGGTTTGCTAATTGGTCCCGAAGACACACGAGTATAGCTATTACTTGAATGGCCTCTGCCGGAGCCAATTTATTTTTTACTATAACTACCACTTTTGGGACATAAATTTCTAACACTTTTACCAAATTTTCTTTTTATCCATATTACAAATTAAACATGAAGAAATCATGACTGCATGACTAAATCAATCTGTGATTGCACTAACTATCATGAAACAACTATATAAAGTTAGGGTTGCAAATGGAAAAGGGGAAATCTGAGGAAACTTGTTACCTTAAACTAAGTCTGGGCTTGAGGGGAAAAGGTGAGGGTACTTAGCTCGCATATCCACTTCCGCTTCCCAAGTGGCACCCTCAACGGACTGATTCCACCAAAGAACTTTGACCAAGGGAACTTCTTTGTTCCTTAGTCTACGAGTCTGGCGATCAAGAATCTCAACTGGTATCTCTTCATAAGAGAGGCTATCATGGATATCTGTGCTTTCTAAAGGTATGACCACATCTGGATCACCAATACATTTCTTCAATAAGGATACATGGAACATAGGGTGAACGGAGGAAAAATCTGCAGGAAACTCTAGCTCATATGCCACCTTCCCAACATGGCTCAATATCATATAAGGACTAACATATTGGGTACTAAGATTCCCCTTTTTATAAAACCTCTTCACCCCTTTCATAGGTGAAACCTTCAGGTAAACTAAGTCATCCACCTTGAACTCAAGATCTCTTCTCCTCACATCTGCATATGAATTCTAGTGGTACTAGGTTGTTTTCAATCTTTCTCTAATCAATTTAACTTTCTCTATAACTTTAAACACTGCGTTAGGCCAATGTATAGTTGCCTCACCCACTTCAAACCAACCTATGGGTGATATATATCTTCTCACATAAAGATCCTCAAATAGGGCCATCTGAATGCTAGAATTATAACTATTATTATAAGCGAACTCGATCAATGGAAAATGCTCATCCCAACTCCCCTTGAAATCAAGGGAACAAGCCCTCAACATATCTTCTAGAGTTTGGATGGTCCTCTTTTCCTAACTATCTTTCTGTGGATGAAAAGTTAAACTAAGATGAACTTGGGTACCATGACCCTTTTGAAAGGCTCTCCAATACTTAGAAGTAAACTGAGTACCCATATCTGAGATGATAGACAAAGAAACTCCATGCAACCTGGCTAACTCTCGGATATACAAATTAGCATAATCCCCAACTGTATAAGACGTATGCACTAGCAAGAAATGTGCTTAGTCAACCTGTCTACAACAACCCAAATCGAATCATGACGACGATGCGAAAGGGATAAACCAGTCATAAAGTCCGTATTTACCTCCTCCTACTTCCAAGTGGGGATACCAAACTCTTGCATCTTACCACCAGGTCTTTGGTGCTCTACCTTAACCTGTTGACAAGTTGGACACTTTTCTATAAATTCTGCTATTTCTTTCTTCATACCACTCCACCAATAGATTTTGCGCAAGTTGCGGTACATCTTGGTAGCACCGGTATGAATAAAATATTGCGCACCTTGCACCTCAGCCATAATTCTCTATCTCAACTCATCAACACAAAGAACACACAATCTACTCTGGTATCTCAATACACCATATCCCCCTTGGGAGAAAACCTCTACCTTTTGGTCTTTAATCGACTCCTTCAGTTTGACCAAACTAGGATGCATACCCTGCTTCTCCTTTACTTCTAAAAATAAGTAATATTCGGAGCTACTCTGAACCCAAACAATACCTTCAGCTGAATCAAGCAACCTAACACCCAATCTAGCCAAATGATGAACTTCTCGAGCTAACTCTTTCTTATCTTTCTCCACATGAGCAACACTGCCCATAGACAACCTGCTAAGGGCATCTGCCACTACATTGGCCTTTCTCGGATGACACAACACACTCATAGCATAATCTTTTAGCAACTCTAACCATCTCCTCTGTTAAAGATTTAACTCCCTCTGAGTAAAGACATACTGCAAGCTTTTGTAATCCGTGAACACATCAACATAAACACTATATAGATAGTGTCTCCAGATTTTTAAAGAAAAAACCACAACAGCTAACTCCAGATCATGGGTTGGGTAATTCTTTTCATGAGGTTTCAACTGTCTAGAGGCATAGGCTATAACCTTTCCTCTCTGCATCAACATACAACCCAAACCAACTCTAGAAGCATCACAATACACCATAAAACCATCTGTACCATCAGGTAATGCTAATACTGGGGCTGAAGTGAGTCGATTCTTCAACTCCTGAAAAATCTTCTTGCAAGAATCGGACCACAGGAACTTAACTTTCTTTTAGGTCAGTCTAGATATAGGAGATGCAATGGATGAGAAACCTTCAATAAAATGGTAGTAATAGCTAGCTAGACCTAGGAAACTTCTAATGTCTATTGGAGAGATAGGTCCAGACCAATTTCTTATGACTTCTATCTTTTAGGGATCAACTCTAATGCCATCGACGAAAATAATACGATCGATAAAGGCTACTGATCTTAGAAAAAATTCACACTTGCTGAATTTAGCAAACAATTGATGAACTCTAAGAGTTTGGAAGACAGTCCTAAGATAATCTACATGGTCATTCTCACTACAGGAATACACAAGGATATCATCTATGAACACTATGAGAAACATGTCTAGACACTATTTGAACACTCGATTCATGAGGTCCATGAAAGCTGCTGGAGCATTGGTTAGCCCGAACGACATATCTAGAAACTCAAAATTACCATAACGGATTCTGAAGGCTGTCTTTAGAATATCACACTCCCTCACTTTAAGCTGATGATAGCAGAATCTAAGGCCTATCTGTGAGAAATAACTTGCACCTTGTAATTGATTAAATAAGTCATCAATTCTAGGGAGATGGTATTTTTCTTGACGGTAACTTTATTTAGCTGACGATAGTCAATGCATATACGCAAAGAACCATCCTTCTTTTGCACTAATAGGACGAGAGTGTCCCATGAAGAAACACTAGTCCTTATGAAACCTTTATCTAAAATATCTTTGAGTTTCTCTTTTAACTCCTTAAGCTCTGTGGAAGCCATATGATATGGAGAGATAGAAATAGGCTGAGTATCGAGAAGAAGGTCAATTCTGAATTCTATCTCTCTATCGGGAGGTACCCTTGGAAGATCTTCAGGAAATACATCCAGAAACTCATTGACTATGTTGGCTGACTAAATTGTTGGAGTCTCAGACTTAGTGTCTTTAACTCAAACTAGATGATAGATAAAACCTTTGGAAATCAACTTCTTGGCTTTAAGATAAGATTTGAAATGACTCTTGGGAGATACAGAATTTCCTGCCTATTCAAAAACTGGCTCATCTGGAAACTGAAACTTAACAATATGAGTGCGACAATCTATGGTTGTATAATAGGAATGGAGCCAATCCATGCCAAGAATAAGATCAAAATCAACCATAGCTAGTTCTATTAAATATGCTAAAATGACTCTATGAAGAACTATAATAGGACTCCTTTTATAAATCTGCTTAACAATAATTGACTCACCTACTGGAGTAGAAACCAAGAAAGGCTCAGGGATCTTTTCATAACTTATCTCAAAATTCACAGAAACTAACGGGGTCACATAAGAGAAACTTGACCCCGGGTTTAATAAAACATAAACATCAAAATGGAAGACTCAAAGCATACCAATAACAATATCTGGAGAATCTTCCTGCTCCTGACGGGATGGCAAAGCATAAAATCAATTTTGGTGCTGACCGACACCAGTACTGGATGAAGCGCCCTAGAGAGGGGCTGGGCAACCTAATAGAGCTGGTGCACTGTTAGATCTGACATGATCCGAGATGTCAGATGGTGCTCAAGGCTACACGTAGCCCCAAGCTAACCCTTTGAGCTTGCTACTAAGTCTAAACTTTATTTCATAATAGGATAGTCAATCAATAATACTATTTTATAACATATCTAAGTTGAAATAAACTTGGAACACTGTCTGAATAACAAATACTAAAAATATGAAAAACATCTAATAGTCCGACAAGCCTCTACTGCTAAAGAACTAGAGAGTCATTGGGATAAGCCCCCAACTGACTTGGGCTAAACTGAAAATAATAAATCAAATACTAGGAACACTGGAAATCTGGATAAGTAGGTGCTCAAACTATGAGGACTCACCAACTATAACAGTGTAGATAGAGATGCTTAAAATATCACTCTTACTGCTGAGACTGATCACCTAAACCTACATTATAAGACAATGTAGCACATAGACATATATGTGGATCAATACTTTGAAGATGTACTGAGTATATGGGGGTGAAATGCATAAGTAAAATATAACATCGTCACAGTTTATAAAATCATGCATGCTGAATGTAAATGACTCACATAGGCTTGAATAATATGAAAGCTGAGATTCATAGATCATAAGTAGTAAAGCATAAGATGCAAATCTTGTGAGCCATCACATTTAGCTCTAAAATCTGTATCACTATACTAATCTCATAACACTTATTCTAAGTGAAAAGGGCTCACCTTTTTAGTCTAAAAAACTAAAAGCTGAAATCTGTAAATGAAATCTCAAGAAAAGTAATATTTGAATAAGTATGTGACCCTTACACTTAGTTTCTAAAAATCTAAAAAATACTCAACTTTAGGCTTTAGGGAGGTTCTCTTAACCGACATAAACCATGCGATAAACATGAGGTCCAACATCTCGTCCTCCTAAGAAAGAAACCTCACGTTGGAGAGAGGTGTCTGATAACGCTCAAACTACAGCTCTCGTAAGAGTGTAAGCGGTCGTTGTCAAATATAGAACCCAACTGGGTTGGGTGTCGAATCCCACAGGGAATACTTGGTCACTAAGCAAGCAACGATTAGTAGACTGTTGATCGAAAATTCTACAAAAAGGGGGGATTGGAGTGTGACGTTAAGTAACAAAATAGTAGAGTAAAAACGTAAAATAGAAGGGTAAAACGGAGTACTTGGTAGGTTTTAATCAATGAGAATTGAGAGTTAGGGTTATGTCCACCTTATGAGTTATACGTGTCTAATGACTATGAGTTATGCGGAATTCAGACATGTATGTGCTTATAGAGAATCATATTCTATGGTAAATCCAGGCGTCTTTCGACCATCAAGGACTATTTCACTTTAACTCTTTCAGGCTTAAAGCGTATCTAATGGTACAAATTCTCCAAGAGGTTAATCCAGTTACGACACTAACTTTTAAACAGGGGTTGGTGCCCTATTTCCTTGACATTCTTTCTTTTCCAGACATGTAACTTTTCTTTCAAACAAGTTAATGTTATCCTGGCATATTCTATATGTTTGCAACCACAAGAATTTATATTAAGATGAAGAGAAGAATGCTATAAGCAGCATACGTATCAAGAATTCACAAATTCATAGTAATAGATAGTATCTCATAAGGCTTCCATAACCCTAACAGAGAAGTTTATCTATTCATAAGTGCGACGGAAATCACAATAGACATTATCAGCATACCAAGATAAAAATCTCACTTGAAGTATGTTTTGGGTAGGGCTTGTGGCGTGAATTCCTTGCAAATAGCATTTCTCTTGTCGTAAAAATTAAAAGTCGAATAGATGAAGAATAATGTCAACAACGAATTACTGAAGAAGGGAAAGAATAGAAAGGGGGATAAGAAGAGAATGCTGAAAAGTTTCAGCAAAATAGGGTTTATATAACATCCATATCCTAGTCCTATTGAAATAGGGTTTTTATCCTTGTCCTAGTCCTCCTGGGTTACTGCATACTTGTCCTAATCCTACTAAGTTACTGCTGATCCCCCAAGTCTTTAGAAATATTGTTTTTGCCCGGGACAAGTTCTCCATGCATCACTTTTAGTCCATAGGCTTCCAAAAGCTGCCTTCCTTCTTACGTGAAGTTTCCTTTGGCGTCCAACAGTCCATAAAATGCTGAAATCTTCATCATTTATACATGAAAACTTGCTAATCACGTTGGTTAGCTTACTTACAGGAAAAAGGACTAAAAGTGCAGGAATTATATATTTTGTCCTCAAAACTTAGCTAAAATATGGGTAAAATAAGGTACTTTAGGCGTGTAAATACTCCTAACATCAACACCCAACACTTTAAGCTTTGTTCGTCCTCGAACAAAATATTACGTCCATGCAAACATCTACTTAGGATTTCACAGTAACAACACAAAATATTCATCAAGACAGGCACAACAATTATTAACAAAGAGTAGTTTTCTGATTACTACTAGAAACAATTCAACCTCCAATATAGACTCGTGATGATGGTTAATTCGTATCCACAAGTTAAGGAACAAAGAATCATACAAACTACCCAAAACTCATCAACCATGTGTGTCTCACACAAGAAATTACCCATAATCACTCTCAAGTTTTGCATTATTCGAAACATGGGTACAATATTCTCCTTGCTCTCACTCTCACAAAGAATTCATATGTTGCAACTGATGACCATAGGCTTTCCCTTAGTGTAATGCTCCACTAAATATCATAATGCTAAGCTTAGGATCAAATAGGTCTTTACAGGTTGTAATGTAGGCTAAGGGACGGGTAGGACTATTTTGGCCAGAAATAGTGACTAAGTTCCCTAAGCGCTTTAATACATCACATTATGCCATTTATACTTTCTTTCAAACAACCTTTCTACTTTCTTTTAATCTACCACCCCTTCTCACCTCTTTTGTTATTCAATTGTAAACAGAACTAACTTTGTATTTTTCTTTTCATTTTTCTCTTTTTTTTTATTTATAACACACCTCTATAATAGCCATTCTTTTTCATAACGAATTCAAGTACCAATTCACTTTAAGGCATCACTCTCACCCAATTTCCTCTTATTTTGTCACATGACTTTACCATTTAAAGAGCTTAGGAATTTGGATCAAATTATGGTCTTGAAAAAAAATGGATTAGGCTACATATGAGGCTGTCAAACAAAATGGCTTAAAGGCTCAAAAGGGGGTTATCTAGGATAATGTCCATGGGTAGATAAAAAGAAGGTAAACAATCACAGGTTGCCAAAGAAATGCCTAAATCATCTCCTAAACTCACACTCTTTATTTTGCTTTACACACACACCGGGCAAGTTCTAGCATCAGCCACAAACACAGAATATACTATTGCCTCACACACACAAGGCACATGGTCGACTTTATTGGGAGCAGTATAGACTCTTGACCCAACAGATGAAGGAATTAAACCACACAACTATCACATAGTGAGTCACACTTAGAGCCTAAACATCTCAATAGTAATGATTTTAGCACAACTCTTGTCATAATACCATGCCGCCTATCAGAACAATTTCATGCACTTTATGCAAAATCTAAAAAAAAACCTTAAAGAGAAAAAAATTTCAAAAAAATTTAAAAATTTTGAAAAAATATAACTTCGAAAAAATTTAACTACTACTAAAAATCAAACAAATGAACATGAATAAATGCAGGTAAGCAAAGAAATACAGCATACAAATACCAGCACCCCACACTTAGATGGGACACACTGCCCTCAGTGGAAAATAAATAAGAAGAACCTGATTAGTCGGACTCATCCTCTATGTCTGGGGCCATGCCCCCTGCATCGAAATCATCATCAGAGTCTTCATCCTCAGAGTTTCCTCAAATTGTACCCCACTTGATGCCAAAAGTGCGTCGAGGTATTTGTAGCAAAGAGGATTCAGCTTGCTCTTTTCTTCCTCTTTTCTTACCTTTATGTGAGGTGGGCGCTTTTTGTTTTCCTTGTCGTCCTTTTGAGGCCATTCTACCTGAGATCCTAATATAGTCATGTTAGCTTTATCTCGGAAGATTCGATCGACAAACAGACAATAGTGGCGCCACCCCACACTTAATTTGTTGACACAAACTAATTAAGTGAATGATGTCGATTACTCAGACTTCATCGACATACATTTTGGGGATATGTTCCAACAATATGTTTAGCACAGTCATACTTTCATGTCATCTTACTATCCTTTCCAACTTTATTTCATGTAATCTTGACTATACTTTCATGTGTGGATTAATGCACCTTTTGAACAAGACTACTACATAGAGATCGTATCAAGTTATGGCATAGAAATAATCACAACATCTCATGCTTGTATTCAATCATGATCTTTATCTCGATGAGCGAGTCATTCAAATATTCAAGCATTCAACATTGAAGAGTATGCAATTAGCTTCACTATTTCGATTTCTCAAAAAGAGGACAGTGTATAACAATCAAATACAAGTCGGTACTAAGTCCATAATACCCATACGTATTCTTTCACTCAACTAGATGTATCATACAAATCAACACATTCTAATCACCAACACCACTTTAAGATCTAAAATACCATGATAAGCGTAAGATTGAAACAACTTCGAAATATAAACGAAGAACTTACTTGGTGTTGAACTCGGAAGATGATCTTGCAAGGTTAGATGAGCAAAAATAAAAGTTTTGAGAGATTTGGGAGGCAAAGGCGGCACCTAATGCTTTGCCCAGTTGAGCATAGGCGGCGCCTATGCTATGGCATTGTAGATTCAGAGACCAAAGGCATTGGCATAGGCGGTGCCTATGCTATGGCATTCTTGATTCAGAGACCAAAGGCTATAGCATAGGCCTTGCCTTGTCCATTGCCTAGATTTACATAGGCCTTGCCTTGTCTATTGCCTAGATTTGTATAGGCAATGCCTAACCAAAAGCCTTTTGCTCCTTCATTACTCACTTACCACCTTTAACATTGCTCACTTTCAAATCAAAATTTGAGACCAAGCTCCTTCTTTATACGTCTTGCACCTACACTTACTCAAAAACAACAAAAACGATTAGAACGATGGGTTGCCTCCCACCAAGCGCCTTAGTTTTGGTCGTGGCTCGACTACCAAAAACAAACTCCTAGTAAAACAAAACAATTAAAGACGATGGGTTGCCTCCCATCTAGCGCTTGATTTATTATCGCGGCACGACATAGTTATCTCGATTACTTATACTTCATCGAGATATATAGTGCATCATTTTCTGAATGGATTCAGACGACACTGATGCTTACTTGTATGCATGCAATCTTCTTCGAGATGATTCTTGTGCATACATATCCCATGTGGGATACCAATTATATCATCAATAGACCAACCCATGGCTCTCTTATACCTCTTTAGAGCAGAGATGAGAGCCTCTACGTGCTGTTCACCTAAATCAGCCACAACACTCACCGGAAGTGTATTTTCACTTCCTAAGAACGCATACCTTGGGTGACTGGGGAGCTCTTCCAATTTTAGCACTGGTGTCTCTTCAACGAAAGTCTTCACTATTGGTGAAGGTCGATGCTTAAGATCAAGGTCCAGATTCTTAGAAGCATGAGAATAGGACCCTATTCCTGTTAGAGCACAAATAGTTTCTTCATGATCCTCAACATCTTCACTCTCGAAATTCAAAAGCACAGCAGACAATGGCTCATCAGTAAGCTGCTTCTCTACAGATAATTCTTTTTCATCCTCATAATAAGCATCATCTACAGAGAACACATTCATATCGCTGGGCTTCTTCATTGCTTTGCATACATCAAAATGGATCACTTCGTCATTCAACCAAAATAAAAGCTCATTAGCTCTCAAATCAATAAGCGCACTCCCTGTTGTGAGAAAAGGGCGTCCTAAGATTATGGGAACTTCAGAATGCACCTCGCAATCCAAAATAACAAAGTCTGCAGGAAAGATAAAGGTGGAAACCTTTACCAACACATCATTCAAGATACCCACAGGTTGTTTTACCAACCTATCTACCATCACGAGCCGCATATTGGTTGGTGTAGGATCTCCCAACCCCAACTTCCTGTAGACGGATAGCGGCATCAAATTGATGCTAGCTCCTAAATCGCACAATGCCTTAGCAAAATTCATAGATCCAACCGTGCAAGGAATAGTGAAAGCACCAGGGTCTGCCTTCTTCTGTACTAAGGACCTTGTGGCAATTGCACTGCAATGATGAATATTATCTGCCAGCTCATAGCTTACTACCCGCTTCTTTGTTAACAGGTCCTTCATGAATTTAGCGTACCCAGGCATCTGTTCCAGCACCTCCACCAAAGGAACATTAATAGTCAACTGCTTTAACATAGTCATGAATTTACTAAACTTGGTGTCATCAGCTATCTTCTTCAATCGCTGCGGAAAAGGTGGTGGTGGAAGGGGAATTGTTTTCTCCACCACTTTTTTTTATCTTTCTTTCGATTATCAACCTTTTAAGGCTGCAGACGCCTAGGGGTGACGTCATGAACACACTCTTCAGCTTCTTTGGCCTCTTCACATTCTGCATCAATAACATTATCCGCTACATCATCAACTACCTACTTGCCTTTGGACGGACTTTCCAACACTTTACCACTCCTGGTAGTAATAGCCATACATGATCCATCATTCCTTGGATTTTGCACGGTGTTGCTAGGTAAAGTGCCAGCTTTTCGTTGATTCAATGCCGCTGAAAGTTGACTCAATTGCTTCTCAAGTTGTTTTATTGCATTAGAATGCGAGTCAACCAATTGATTTATTGAAGACAAATCATTCTTCACCTCTGTTACGCCCATGTTGGTCGCCTCCACTTCTTTCAACAGCTTAGCCATCATGTCCTCCATGGACATCTTTCCAGAACCAGATACAGCAGCCTCACGGCTTCCAGGAGGAACATACAAACCACTCCTGTCAGTCTTATTCTTCCAACTACCTTGATCGCAATCCTTGTATCCAGATTTATCATAATAGTTCCGACCTTGGTTTCCTTGGGCATTGCCTCGGAAACCCTCCTGATTATTCAAGTAGTTAGCTTCTTCCTCAGAATCATATTCATATCTTCCTTGCAACACAACAGCCTTGACTTTTTCGGTCTTCCCTGATAATAAGTGCTTGGTGAGAAGATCCATCTGTGTTTTCATGTGAGCCATATCTTGGTCACATTCCTCTTGCCTCCGCCTCTGTTCTGCAGTCATGCCAATAGATATAGTAGAGCTTGCTACCTCAGAATCCCTGGTATGCCAAGCTCTACTTTGCTTTGTCATACGATCTAGCATATCACTTACGTGAATAAAAGTAAGGTCCATGAATGACCCTCCTGCAGCATTATCAACCACTGGCTTAGTCACCGAATTCAAAGATCTGTATAATATCTCCATCAAGTGGACATTGGTCATATGATGGTTTGGGCACCGCATAAGCTTCGTCTTGAACCTCTCCCATGTTTCGTGGAGAGCTTCAGTTGGAAGCTGTCGAAAGTTGCTGATTTCATCTCTCAATTGTACTCTCTTAGATGGCGAAAAGAATCTTTCTAGGAAAGCGTCTTTCAATTGCCTCCAATTAGTGATAGAATCAAGAGTCAGCCCGTTCAACCATAGAGTTGCCTCCCCAAATAGAGACAATGGGAATAAGCGCAGCCGAATTACATTCTGCCCAACGCTTGGATTGTCGAATGACTTGCATGTAGAGATAAAGTTGATCAAATGCATATTTGGATCATCACCTGCAAGTCCACCAAATAAGACCTTTAGCTGCAATAACTGAATCATGGTGCTAGTGATATTGAACTTGGCTCCAGGTACCAAGGGCGGAGGAATAATAGCTCCTGTGGAACCAGCTCCGTCCAAGTCATCATCATCATCATCGAAAGGCATCTGCATAGCGCGGCGTTCAGGCCTAAATCTGGCTTGACGATCTCTTCTGTTTGCAGGTGTCGCCACCTCAGCATCACACCTAGGGTTTAGTAGCTCTTCATCACCTAGGTCCTCATCGTCAGGATTTGTTGCCCGCCCAAGGTTATCAATATTCTGTTGATGTACTTGGGCAGCAGCCAACGCAGCTAGTCTAGCCTGCTCCTGTTGAGCGGCCCTTCTCTCAATCTCACATTGTGCAACCATCCTTCCAATAAGTTGCGGTTCAGGGTTTATGGGTAATAATGGTTGTCCCGAACTTCGAGTATTTGGCATGCACTGATCAAAAACCTGTAGAAAACAAAAACAACAACTAAAAGTAAAGTACGAGAATCTTTGACCAAAGGGTCTAGTAATTATCAAAAACTTAGTTGACAACCGTATTCCCCGGCAACGGCGCCAAAATTTGATAACGCTCAAACTACAGCTCTCGTAAGAGTGTAGGCGGTCGTTGTCAAATATAGAACCTAATTGGGTTGGGTGTCAAATCCCACAGGGAATACTTGGTCACTAAGCAAGCAACGATTAGTAGACTGTTGATAGAAAATTCTACAAAAAGGGGGGATTGGAGTGTGACGTTAAGTAACAAAATAGTAGAGTAAAAACATAAAATAGAAGAGTAAAATGGAGTACTTGGTAGGTTTTAATCAATGAGAATTAAGAGTTAGGGTTATGTCCACCTCATGAGTTATACGTATCTAATGACTATGAGTTATGCGGAATTCAGACATGCATGTGCTTATAGAGAATCGTATTCTATGGTAAATCCAGGCGTCTTTCGACCATCAAGGACTATTTCACTTTAACTTTTTCGAGCTTAA
Source organism: Capsicum baccatum var. pendulum (assembly GCA_030864225.1). Lineage (NCBI taxonomy): Eukaryota > Viridiplantae > Streptophyta > Magnoliopsida > Solanales > Solanaceae > Capsicum > Capsicum baccatum. Next base: position 232,402,742 of record CM061561.1, on the reverse strand, counting down.
AGCGTATCTAATGGTACAAATTCTCCAAGAGGTTAATCCAGTTACGGCACTAACTTTTAAACAGGGGTTGGTTCCCTATTTCCTTGACATTCTTTCTTTTCCAGACATGTAACTTTTCTTTCGAACAAGTTAATGCTATCCTGGCGTATTCTATATGTTTGCAACCATAAGAATTTATATTAAGATGAAGAGAAGAATGATATAAGCAGCATACGTATCAAGAATTCACAAACTCATAGTAATAGATAGTATCTCATAAGGCTTCCATAACCCTAACAGAGAAGTTTAGCTATTCATAAGTGCGACGGAAATCACAATAGACATTATCAGCATACCAAGATAAAAATCTCACGTGAAGTATGTTTTGGGTAGGGCTTGTGGCGTGAATTCCTTGCAAATAGCGTTTCTCTTGTCGTAAAAATTAAAAGTCGAATAGATGAAGAATAATGTCAACAACGAATTAATGAAGAAGGAAAAGAATAGAAAGGGTGATAAGAAGAGAATGCTGAAAAGTTTCAGCAAAATAGGGTTTATATAACATCCATATCCTAGTCCTATTGAAATAGGGTTTTTATCCTTGTCCTAGTCCTCCTGGGTTACTGCATACTTGTCCTAATCCTACTAAGTTACTGCTGATCCCCCAAGTCTTTAGAAATATTGTTTTTGCCCGGGACAAGTTCTCCATGCATCACTTTTAGTCCATAGGCTTCCAAAAGCTGCCTTCCTTCTTACGTGAAGTTTCCTTTGGCGTCCAACAGTCCATAAAATGCTGAAATCTTTATCATTTATACCTGAAAACTTGCTAATCACGTTGGTTAGCTTACTTACAGGAAAAAGGACTAAAAGTGCAGGAATTATATATTTTGTCCTCAAAACTTAGCTAAAATATGGGTAAATTAAGGTGCTTTAGGCGTGTAAATACGCCTAACATCAGTGTCACACTCTTTCCAGGGAGTATAACCCAATCTAGGTGATCGATCACAAGCTAAGTCTGTCATTTATATAATGAGAATAATCTCAATCTGTACCTACATTGGCTATATAGTTTTGTAGAAGATAGGGCACGCTAATCCCGCACTTCCCGTTCAGTGCTAAATACTACTCCCTTAAAAAATTATATGCTCAGAACATTGGAAATCCACCTTTAAAAACTAGCACAAAGATTTATCTAAAACCATGTATGCACTTATCTGAGAAAATCTAAAATGTGGATTCCAAAGCTAAAACAATGAGCTAAAGATCAAAGATGAACTGACAATCTATAAACATATGTTCATATGATGCTTAAAGTATTATCTTTCTTGAAATCATAATCACTCAATCTTGGATAATAATCCATACTTCAATAGTAATAAGATAATGACTTTAAATCAGAATATCATGCTCAATTCAATTGAAAGGTTGTAAACAATATCTTAAATCATGTTCATGATAGCCAAAAATCATAAAGGAACATTCTTTAACTCAAAATAAACATGAAAATTTCATAATTCATTCATATCATGCTCAAAATCGTCAATAATATACTTTGGGTGTTAACCCACACTTGGAATTCATATGAAATCATATAAAAATTCAGTAATTGTAATTTAAAAATAAGATTTAGGCACAAGGACAAAAGAATTTTCCTTGTTCATAACCCCACATACCTTTATGATGGAAAATTCATTGAAAGATTGGACATTCAAGCTTGATTGTGCAACCCTAGTTGTTTTTCACCTATAGTGTTCTTAGATGATGAACTTAAGATGTTAATAAGGTTATAATGTGATTAGGATCTGTTAATTTTGTAAGGTTAAGTTTAGGGACATGTAAGGAGTTTCAAAAGACTTAGTTGCCCTCAAAATAACTAAAAAATAAAATGTTTACGTCACTTGGGCCATAAGGTATGCGGCGCATTGCCCATTGCCTAAGTTAGGCTGGGCAGCACCTAAACCATTGCCTAATCTAGGTTGGGCGGCGCCTAACCTATGGCAGAAGCATTCCAGTAGCCTTAGGCGATTTGCTAGACGACGCACTCCACTTTGCAAAGCCATAACTTTTCGTTTCGGTTGCCGGATTTTGGCAAAATTGGTATTATTGGAAAGATAATTCGATTCTCTAAAATTTGGCAGGTATAAAACTAACAAAATACCACATATACATCAAGTTATGCTCATTCAAATATGACCAATCGAAATCAAACACTAAAACTCGATGGATTCAAAAGCTCTTAGCGTGCATTACTTTAAGTGACTCTTATGAATATGTTTAACACATCATAATCTCTCTTCTCACTAGGATACTTATTGTAAGTCATGTACTCAAATATGAATTACAAGATTAGAGGTTTCTTACGTGGGAACAATGGTTCGTTTTCTAGCTTAGAAATATACGGGGTATTACACCTTCACATTATCCGTGGAGGCAGTCATCCAGCTTTAGTTATTTTAGATTATAATTCTTATGTTGGGTTTTCATGCCCAAAAGTTGAACTCATATAACTCTGTTTAAATGATCCATGGTTTTGGTGTGGGATTTGAGGCTAGAGAGTTATTATTTAAGTATTGTTGTTTTCATAAATCGTATTACGGTAACCGGGTGGATGAATACTTTGTGTTTAATAATATTTTCACGCACTTGATGTTGCACATGTCTTTATCTCAGTGTTTGTAGATATCGTGAATGTATAGAAACTTGACTCCCCTAGTAATTGGTGTTATCGAGAGCCAGTCACGCTTAGAGATTATTTTGGGATGTGACAATTATTATTAGAAATTCCTTCAAATACCAGTCCCCTCCACCTTCCCTACATCAAAACTCCACTGTAATATGTGCACAATGGACAACTAAAAGTTACTACATATGCCCAGTTAAATAGAATTATTGCTTCAAAGTCAAAACAAAGAAAGAGAAAAACCTTTCAGAGAGGTTTCCCCAATTATAGTGAATTGTTCTTTCTGTCATAAAATTCCACGATAGCAGAAGAAGTCTTAATAAAAAAAAATTTCAACAGAAAATAATCTAAGGAAATTTCTTTTATTACCAACCAAGAGCTGACTTTCATTGTGATTGAAGAAGTTAATTATAAATAGATTTAAGTTAAACAATTTATGTGTCATCAATATAACTTATTTTTCATGAAAACTATTTCAATAGGCGTATGATATCGATGGTCTAAGAATTCTAATAACTTTGTATATAAAAGTCCTTTATTGTATATAACGTCTTAGGCCATCTCATTGAAGTTTTCTTTGGTCCACCACAGTGTTTGAGCCACCCTTGGCTCTAGTCCATCGGTGATTTTTATCCTAATCTCCATACATTTGGGAAACATGGATTGAGGCCCCACTGATTGGGGAGTATCGAACCCATATAGCTCGTGGATTATTGGATAATGGTGAAAATCTAAATAGTTCAGGATTAAGTTTTAAATGGTTATGTATTTACATCTCATGTCCCTGATCCCCTATTTATTATTACTATGAATGTTTAAATAAGTTAAGACTTGCTTTATAAAATATTTATTTTCTATCCCTGGGTTGCATTCTAGTAATTACCACTGACCGTCCTCGGATGCTAGATTATTTTATGATGTAAGTTCGAAAGCATTTTTTCCTGATTTTGTGCAACACTAGCGATCTCATATTTCTCTGTTGGACAACTGTTGTGAAGTAGTGAGCCCTCCATCATTTGGAAGGCAGTGTTAATTTTCATTTATATTTTGTTTTAGTATTTTATAATTTTTATGGTATAGTCGGGGGCCATGTTTTGACTTAAGAGTTATTCTTAAAGTTAGAGGCTTCATAGACAGTTGTTGGGTATTTGTTTGGATTTGGATCTTAAGACATGGATGTTGTAACAACCTGAGTGTTACGAGGCCTATAACATATCAAAATAATGAGCCTAAGTTTGTCAACCCCATTATTTTTCAAGGAATTTAGTTTGGTACTTCCTTAGTATTTAATGATAATTTATGAGTGGAATTACGGTAAGGGATGGTAATGAGACCATCAGGATGCATTTTGAAATTTTTTCGATCGCGTTTTGGGATATTTTAGGATCATAAAATAGTAGAGGTCTGCTATAAGGGCGTGCCACATAGTGGAGACACACCCTTATCATGGAAACAAGTGAAGGTCCATGATAAGACCAAGCCACGCTCTTTTCGTGGAGCCTCCGCGATAAGGGCGTGCCACTCTCAAAGGTTCAAAAGGTAGATCCTTCTTATTTTTTATTTAGATTGAGGGATTTTTAGTCCTTTACCCTTTTAATTGAATTTAAACATTCCTTAACCCTTATTTCCCATCAGTTATCAAAGAACAACACTATTTTTACTCCTCTCAACTTCTAAGATAAAGCTATTAAGGTCCTTTCTGAAGAATTCAACCTTCAGGGCTCTAAATTCAAGTTCCCCTCAAAATTCTCCCATCATAAAGGCATGTTAGACACTCTCTTATTTTTAATTATCTTTAGATTGTGAAAGTTATTTGATATTACCATGTTTTAATGATTGTTTAAACTAGGGTTGTGGATTTTTTGTTGATAAACACATTGTATTGATTTTTCCTTGTCTTAATGGTTTAATTGATCAGTTGTCAGCTGAATTATGAATTACAAAAGGATGAATTTAGTAATGTGGTTTCATAATGGGTATGGTTTTGGCATGATAAATATATAAATCAAAACTTATTGGATAAATTAGATTTTAAAAGGGGATTTTATAGTGTTCAACACACTCTTTGGAAATATTGTCATACATTAATGAAAAATGTTTATATTGGTTTTTTCCTGAAATTTGAACTTAGAGCCTAAACGATAAATAGAAATGGTATGGCATTATATGGATGACTTTCAAACCTTTAGGTATGATGATACCAATGTGGGGATGCCTTAATGGTAAACTCCATGGTTAATGGTACATGAAATATTTTAATTGGACTTAATGGGAATTGTGTAGTTCACCGAGATAGCGTTGTCTCCGGGGGACCAACACTTGAAATCACATTTTCGATGTTGGGGATGGGGAGGTGTCTTGTCCTAAAATATGGATGACCATTGTGTGCTTGATTCACACAGTAGTGCACAATTATTCTTTGGGAGGTTATTGTCTATTGGTGACTTTAACCTATTCCTCAATCCATATGGCTAACTTGGATTGGGGACCTTCAGGTGGGGGGAGTCAGACCTATATAGACCATGGGTGTTTTAAGATTGGTGTGAGATACACAATTCAGTATTAAATTTTAAATGGTCATGTTTCATGTTTTGCCCCCATCCCCAGCATTCTATTATCTTAATGGTTGTTGATAATATGTTTTATAACTAGTTTTTGGTAAATATATATATATTATCACTTTCCTTGGGTTGCATATCATTACTCACCGTCTGACCATCCTCGGACACTATATTATTTCACAGTGTAGGTTCGAAGGCCTTTTTTTTATGACAATGTGCATCATTAGGTGGTTTGTCTTTCCATTGAGAATTTGGTGAGAAGTGGTGAGCCCTTCATCCTTTGAAAGGCTGTTACTTTTATATCATTGGTTATATCCACTTTTCTTATTTTCTTTTGGCATTGTTGGGGTTCTGTCTTAACTTTATAGATATTTTATGGATAGAGGCTTATAGACTGTACTAGGTTATGTTTTTCTATATTCGACCCCAAGTATTAGTTTTTATTTGATTTATTATTGAAATAGTTTATTTCATAGGTTTGATTCTGTAATTTCTTTATACTATCATGCTTATGGTGTGAGGATAAGGGTCCATCCCATGCCTTGGTTAGCTTGGGGTATCCGTCATGGCCAGGACCTTAGTTCGGGTCATGATAAGCTTGGTATCAAATCATGGTTCAGGGTTACTGGATGTCTATAAGCTATGTTGAGTAGAGTCTTATTTGTAGGTGTATAGAGTCCCATAGGGCCCATTTCAGATAGAATTGACGGTTAGAATATATGCAAGTAAGCATGCATTTTAGATCATGCCTCCACAACGATTTGACGATTGTAGGAACTCAGCTGGAACCTCCGTCCTAACTAGGGAAAATGTAGAGGAAGTTCACCCTACTCATGGAATGCAAAATCGGCATAGGGCCCATACTATTGACTTCACTACTACACCTAGGGTTCATTGGTCCCTACTAGCCCTCCTTAAGATTCCCGAGATGGTGTTACTCACACTCAGTCCCCTCAAAGAGATATCTCGAATAGTGAGTTTCATCATTCTATTTATATATTTTCCTAAATTGTGACATCGTAGTCTCATCGGTCAGATCATTTAGGTCCTGTCACTAATTCATATGATGTCATTCAAGTTGGCCAGTATATGAGGATAAATCCATCAACTTTCATAGGTTTTAAGGTTGAGGAGGATCCTCAGGGGTTTACTGATGAGATGGAAAACATCTTTAGATTTATGCATGCTACTAATTCAAAGAGTGTAGAATTTCACAGCTTATGAGTTGAAAAAGATGGCTTACTAGTGGTATGATGAGTGAGAAAAGTTAAGGGTAGTTGAAATAGATCCTATGGTGTGGGAAGAGTTCTTTAGTGCTTTACTTGTTCACTTTTTTCCCCAGGAGTTAAGGGAAGACAATGTTGAAGAGTTTGTGAATCTAAAGCATGGTAAGATGAGTGCTAAGGAGTATTTATTGAAGTTCGCCCAACTATCCCATTATCCTCCTGAGATGGTGTCCAATATGAAGTCTATAATGAAGAATTTTGCTTCTCTTCTTTCTCATGACTTGGTGTTAGAGTTTAAGGTAGCTATACTGAACAATGACATAGATATATCAAGGCTAGTGGTTTATATAAAGTAGATGGAGGATAAGAAGATGGAGCAGGTAGAAATAGGGAAAAATCAAAACAAGAAGGCTAAGTATGCAGAGCAGGATGTGAACCAGTAGAACAGTAGGAAAGATGGTAGACGATGGTTCCCAAAGAATACTTAGGGAAAATTCTTATTCGTCAGCTAGTGCTCTTGCACCTAAGCCTTTAGGTAATCGATGTTTCTAGAATAAAAATAGTCCTAGGGAATAAAGTACCCAATCTCTAGCTAGTAGGGCTTAGTCGTCCCCACCTTACCTTCTTTGCTATTTTTGTGGGAGGCTTCATCGTGGATATCATGAGGAGGGAAAGAATTTATACTCTAGTTAGGGTTGGTTGGTCATAGGTAGTGAGATTGTCCTTTAGCTAGGGTTGCCAACGGGGCTAATAAAATTCCGGTTGCTACTTCATCTACTCCTGCAACTAAGGTTACTAAATCAAGTACAAAAAATAGCCAAAATTGCCTTTATGCCTTTTCTACTCATTAAGAATCTGAGGCATCCTCTAATGTCGTCATTGGTATATTATAGATTTTCTCTCGTAATGTTTATGTGTTGCTTGATCTAGTTTCAGTCTATCCTATGTGACTCATTATGTGGATGTACACTTTGGATTTAGTCCCAAAAGTATTTTTGACTCCTTTTTTGTTTCTACTATGATAGATGAGTCCATAGTTGCTAGAAAAGTCTATAGGGGTTGTGTGGTGTCCATCCTTCATAGGGAGACATTAACAGACTTTATAGAGCTTGATATGGTGGATTTTGATGTAATCCTAGGGATGGACTTGCTTTATTCATGCTATGCATCTCTAGATTGTAGGACCAGAAAGGTCACTTTTCATTTTCCTAATGAACTGGTGATAGGGTGGGAGGGAAGTTTATTTCTTATCCTAGAGATCAAAGGATAATATCCATGGGGTGTTTGTACTATATAGTTTGGTCAAAGATTCTAACTATGAAAGTCCCTCCCTATAGTTTGTTCCTATGGTTAGTGTGTTTCCCAAAATTTTTCCCAATGATCTTCCTAGGATTCCAGCCGATAGGGAAATAGACTTTGGAATTGATCTTCTATTGGACACCATCCCATTTTTTTCTCCTTATAGGATGCCTTCGGTAGAGCTAAAGAAGCTAAATGATAATTTAAAAGATCTCTTGATAAGGGTTTTATCCATCCCAGTGTTTCTCCTTAGGGTGCTCCTGTGTTTTTTTTGTGAAAGGAAGATGGGTTTCTTCTGATGTTTATAGACTATCGTCAGTTGAATAAGGTTACTATGAAAAATAAGTACCCTCTTCCAAAGATTTATGACCTCTATGATTAGCTTTAGGGTGCTATGTGTTTCTCTAAAATAGATCTCTATTCGGGTTATCATAAATTGAAGATTTGGGAGCTGATATTCCAAAAACTATTTTCTATAACCTTTATGGCCACTATGAGTTCGGGGTTATGTTGTTTGGATTGACTAATGATCCGAGTGCTTTCATGGACCTTATGAATCGGGTATTTAGAAAGTTTTTGGACTTTTTTGTCATAGTTCTTATTGATGACATCTCGGTGTACTCCAAAAGTGAGGGGATAATCTAAATTACCTCCGAATTATGTTATAGACTCTTATGAAGTAGATTTGTATTTGAAATTTTGTAAGAGTGAATTTTTGTTAAGTGTTGTGATTTTTCTTGGGTATGTGGTATCTAGTGAGGGGATCATGTTGAACCTTTTTTAGAAACGTTGGTTTTAAGGAGGATCTAATCCCTTTGTGATCACGTAAGAGCTAGGTGCTCATTGATAATCCATAAAGGGAGGTTTTAGGGTTTGACATACCCTTAGATTGCCCTTTTGTTATTAATTTTATTGCTATCTTTCTATCATTTATCCTTTCATTCTTTTTCATTTCGTTCTTCAATTTCATCGATTCTTATGTTTTTGTTTTTGTTTTCATCTTCGTAGATTACTCAAGAATCATTTGGTACATTTTATATCAGATCTGATCTTGATTTCGTTCCTATGAAGTCAATCTCAGGTTTGTTATCTTGCAAATCAAGAAAAAAGAAGTGTCAAAATTAAAAATCCCAAAAAAAGTTACTATTCACATTTTTGGTCTTAGGTCAAAATTTGAGATTTTATTTTGTGTTTTCTTCTTGTGTTTCCATTGTTATTTGTATTCTCTAACACTATACAAGTCTATAGACAAAATTTGAGTCAAATCGCAGCTTATTTGACTGTTCTATCCCTATTGGAAGCTTGGGTTGAAGAACTTTAATCTGAGTTGTAAATCTAGAATTTTTGGTTGTGAATTTGAACAAAATAATGTTTGGAATGTGTTTAGAAGGTTTAAAAGAGCCTTGGTTCAAAATTTCATCACATTTCAACCAACGGTTTAAGAGATAGAGATTTTTGAAGTTTTGGTGTTCTTGAGTGTTCCTGGAAATATTCAAATCTTCAAGAGGAATTATTGGAAAAGATGGTTGTTTGATCCTCAAAGGTGAATAAAAAGGTGTACAAAAGTGTTTGTACAAACACCTTTTAAGGTCCTAAAAAACATTCCTAAGAGGGAGGCAAAGGAGGCCCATATTTATGCAAAGCTCAGCTGAAATTTTAGCCTTATTGCCTTGGCCAGTGTTGCATCTGTTTCAGCAGATTGATAGTAGGCTGACCACAGATTAGGAGCAGAAGGCACTGGAGTGACCTGTGTTGCATCTTCTTTAGCAGATTGGCCACAGATCAGGAGCATATTCCTCCTGTTTCCAACCTGCTCTCTAAATGCACCCAAGGTGCGGCCACACGTCAAGGAAGCCCTCTTGAATACATCACCAACCTATTTTGAACACATCTCAAGCCTTCCCAACATCTAATTCAAGTTTCAAATTCATTTTAATACTCCTAAACTCTAATTTGCACAGGTTTGATTACATAGTTTCATTCCTTGATTCTTAAATCTCTTCTTGATTCTTAAAAACTATCAACAACTAGTAATTCACTTACTAAGTTGGATGATTAGTTCTTGAGTCCAAATTTATTCATCGTCCCATTTCTTTGAATCTTTTCTAGTTTTTAATTCATCATAGCTTCTTGAATCAAGTTCGTACATCTTTTTCTTTGAGTTGTTTCAAAAAAGAATCTACTCTGGCTGCAAAGTAGATATTGATACCTTATTGTACACCGGAGTATGAGAAACTTTCAACATTTGCCTCTCAGATTGTGAGGATAACAAAGGTGAGATTATTACGAGTGTTAGTGAGGAGCTTTACTACTAATCTTATTTGTTCATTTTGTAGGTACATGGTGATATAAGGAATCATGTCTTCAATAGCCTCGGAAAATTATGACTACGACAAAGGAGACTATGATTGTGGTGAATATAGTTATGGCTATGAAGAATATGGAGATTATGGGGCTATGAATGTAGCCATAATCAAGAGATGAATGAAAATTAGGGCTACTATTCCGAAGGAGAATGTGAGATGAATTATGATCCTAGTTCTTATTGTGAGTATAGAGATGATGAAGATCCTTATGTTGGCTCTTATGAGGAAGATGGGGCATTTGAGAAGTATTACACTTCCCACTCCGAGCCTAGAGGTGATGTAAGGTATAACTCATTCATTTACAAATTGAGTGAGGATCATGGTGAGAATGTATGTGAGGATTATGAAGATTCATATTACTCACCTTGTAATGCTTCTTATAAAAGGTGAAGTGGTGTAAATGGTTATACTAGCTATAGTATAGGTTGATCTATGGGACTAAAGACATGTGCATCTCAAAAGCCTAGGGATACTACATCTCAAGCTTCTTGTTCTAGTGCTCAAACGTGTGGAAGTGGGAACCAAGGTAGAAATAGAGGGTATAGTAGGAGTCATTGCCTTCCTACTCTATCCATCTTTGAAGGAGAATGGGATCCCAAAGTTTACCTTGATCAGGAGTGGCAATGTGAAAGAGTCTTCTAGGATTATGCTATGAGCAAAGCCGAACAAGCTAAAATGCCCTTAAGTACATTCAAGGTCCAACCTTAGAATGGTGTAAACTTGCAAGGAATCCTACTAAAACATGAGGTGCCTTAAAAGATTTCTTAAGGCCAATATATGTGCTAAAGGGTTATACGAAGCTTTATAATAGTCATCCAAGAAGACAACCTTGATCAAGATGGGTAGAGATTTGTGAAGTTTTGAGTTTTGTTCTTATATTTGATAATTGGTTTCACGTAAACTACATAACTCCTCTTATGGTTGATTATCTAGGAATACCTCGAGTGTCCAAGCGTTGCCATACTTCTTGGAAGGCTATAGAGTCTTTGAGAGTGTTATGGTTTTATTCACCTGGGATGGGTACTATGAGGATGAGTGGTATGATATTTTCCCATTAGAATGCAGACACATACGTTTGGGTGCCGATTGGTTTGCACAACACAAGATTCCAAATATGAAAAATTATCCTAAGTTTTCAACGAACCAATAGGGAAATCATCTCTTTCCACCTACCTTACCCAATTCTCAAGGAAATATGACCACTTACTCTAAGCCTTATGAAAATGAGAGACAAGAGTGAGAGGAGTAAGGGTGTGCAAGGTTGAAACCTAAGAGAGAGAAAAAGAGAGGTTGTGAGGAGTGAAGTAAGAGGGTTTCCACCAATCGGATCTAAAATTGTTTGTCCTTCTATTAATAAGGACATATATATAGGTACCAATATGGAAAATGGAGAAGAACAAGTACCAAAATAGAAAGTTCCCTTTGAAGACATGATGAGAGAAATCTTAGATGCTTCCGAGGCTTGTGGAGGACCTTCACACCAAGGTAAAGAAAAATGTGCTCAATAACTTCAAGGTAACATATCTAAGTCTTACACTTTTGTGAATATGAAAGTGTAACGACCCAAATCTGGTACCTGGAATGCTACACGGTGCTTATGACCCCAAAGGACCACAAGCTAACCCATGACTGATATTTGTAACTTAGCACTGAATAATAATAATATTGTAAATACGGAAACATGAACTAAAAGGCCATAAGGTTCAATGTTGATACATAACTAAAAATATGGTATAACAATACCAAAACAACCGAAATAACTATCTAAACATACTTTTGTATGAAAGCCTCTAAAACCGACCATCTGAACAAGGAGTTGATGGGACATGTCCCCAACTAACTCCAAATGTTGAAATAACTAAGTACTGAACTAATGAAATAACAAATCATATCATCCTCTAAGGATGAGGACTCACTGTTGACTGACTACTGATATCTGGAATCTACTAATGCTCGGGAGCTCGTGTCTCTGAACCTATGGTATAAGACACCATAGCGCAAATGCGTCAGTACTTTAAATCTACTGGTATGCAAGTCAGGTAGGCTGAATGCAAGGGGGTCATATGCATGAAAATAACTAACTGACTTACTAACATGAATGTGAAAATACATGCATGAATACATAATCGTAACTGAGATCGTAATAGGACTGAATACTAAGTTCTGACTACTGAGTCTACTGATAACATAGATTTATAGACATTTGAGTTTACTAATGCTGGGATACTAAATACTGAGGGACTGATACTACATTATTGGTATATGAATAACTGTTTTCAACAATTCTAATTATAAAGAACTGGTCTGGTTGACTATATGACAATCCTGAAGCTGAATACTGATAACATGAGTTCTGATAACTGATATAATTGATAACATGAGTAAATGTATCTGATAGTCTAAGTTCTAATGGAACTAGTTGAGTTTTGTACTGTACTAGGTGATTATATCTGACAGTCCTGAACTCGTAGAACTATATGAGTTCTCTTACTAAGACTGAGACTGAAACTGAGAATATGGGAGGTAATCCTCTGAACAACATGCCCCAAAACTAAACTGTTGGGGTCCAACCTGTAACGCCATGGGTAAAGACAAACTATGAGGTAACCTTCTCTGATAGGAAGCTCTCCCATCAACCCTCCTGTAGGAATAACCCCAAACGAGATGTATTAGTATCCCTACACATAGGGGTGCATCTCAACCTACGCTGGCTATGTAGTTCTGGAACGCAAAGATTGCTTCTAAGGATCACACCCTCTACTGACTAACAGGCGAGTCCCCATCCATGGGTTCACTCGGTGCTGAATCCTACTCCCAACTGAATAGACACTGAACTAATTAATTGAATTAAACTAATACTAATGGTATTGTTTAGCAGAGCTAAATTGAGTTCGCTAAGTTTCATTGACTGACGAAATGCTACTGAGATCTGAGGACTAACTGAGGGTACTAAAGTTATTGAGATTTACTGGGAATTCTGAGGCTATCGAGATTACTGAGTACTAAGATCACTGAGATTATTGAACTACTGAGATTACTGAGATTACTAAGATTTTTGAGATTTCTGGGTTTTCCTGAGTCACATGACTGACTGAGTTCTATGGATCATGGCTGGACTGAGAGTATTATGAAAACATGACATGACTCTAGGCACACAACTAAATTGTCGGGTACCAGTACCCCCAGGACTCAATAGAATGAAACTGACAAGGCATGACTTTCTTGAATGCATGACCAACCTCAACAATACATAATAAAATAGTTGGGATTATTTCATGAGGCACTTGATTGTCATAATCTTATACATAGGCGAGCAAATAATCATGGCTCAACTACATACTTCTAATATAATGAACACTTTATCAAGCAAGCATAATACATAATCAATTACAGGGGAGTCATATTGAACATGAGTAAATGGCATGCATTTATCATATAAACTACAATTGAGTCTTTATTCATGATTTCTACTACACTAGGCATTTCATCAAACACATTGCATGCATTATTTAGGGCATAGGTATGATCATCAATTAAATATAATATGATTCCACCATTTAACTCTATTGCATGAATTTCAACCCTATACTAACATAGTTTTATGAAAGCATGATAAAGATTCAATATTGGTAGTCATACAACCATAACAACATGAAAATAATCAATTCACCACATAAATATCATGATATAACATTTAAAATAGGATTATCGGGCTTCATGGATGAAAGGGATCCATAAACGAACACCATGCATACCTTAGATGGAAAGTTCCTTAAAGATCTACGATGAAATCTCTTGGACTTGGGTTTTCAAGTTGAAACCCTTGCTCTTGTTCTTGAGAGAAATTGAGGAAAGAGAGTATAATTTGGTTTTTTGAGGGCTTAATTTCATGTTTGAGACTTATATAAGGGTGGAAAATTAACCAAATTATCCCTCAAAGCACGAAGGTGGATATAGCAAAGCGGCGCCTTTCCCAGAGTCTTTTGTAGCTAGTCGGCGCCTTGCTATTGAGGGAGGGGGCCAAGGCTATAAGCTGGGTGGCGCCCCTTTATAGCTTTTAGCTATTGGTTATAAATCCAAACGTGCCCTAAAACGGATTTCAAAAATTCTAAAACTCACCCGAAATATACTATTGGATTGCCCCATCGCAACGTAACTTGAAAATTGGAAAATGAAGGCCAGGAAGGTCATCAACTAAATCCCCAAATTTCTAAGGCTTAAAATGAGACTAAGTGTTGAATGCCTAGCTAAAATATTCTAAGTGTTGGACCTTCCAACGAGCTTTTAGAAGCTAAAAGAGCAGATTATCAACGTAATATTTTGCAGGGTCTTACAGAATGATGATTGTATGGCTAGTAGCTCATTGAGTGTGAGTAGTATCTTACCTACATGTGAGTCTACTAATTATTTTCTTCTTGATATTGATGTACATATTGTAAGTATGGATACACTAATTGATCCTATTGATGATCTAATTGACTCTTCTTGTAAGATCAATTTGTGTCCACCTAGTGTTGAAGCCATTTTGTTGGATGATAGTACATCATCTTATGGAAATTGTATTGATCAACTTGTGTGCGGAACTAGTCCATCGCTAGAGGATATGTTTAATATGATTATAGAAGCTCAATTGAGTGATGAAATTGAGAATGTTGGTCCAGAAAATGAGAGTAACCCTTTGAGCTTGACTTTTAGTGAAAATCCTAATGCTTGCTTGGCTCATAGAAATAATCAAATGCTTGAAACATCTTTGATACTTAATAATGGTGTTTTAGAGAATGGAATTTCATACTACATCCTCTTTATGGATATATTATTTTCTCTTTAAGAACAATATCTCGTTTGAAGATGATGAGCTCACTCCTAGTGAATTACCTAGTGGTGCGGATAACAATATTGATATAGCTCATCTTGAGGGATATATTCCATATAAAAACCCACTATGGTGTGACATAATTCCTCCTAAATATAGAAATCTCTTCTTGGAAGATGAGAGTACTCTTAAGGGAAAAGAATATGAAGTCTTGGAAAGGAATAATCAATTGGGTGATGATAACTTTAATTTGATTGATTTTTTAAGAAACTCAATAAGTGATTGTTCCTTAAAAAAGTATTGTGGATGTGTTCCTTTATATGAAACCTGTAAGATCTCGCAAAATCCTAAGCTTAATTTGGTCTATTAATGCTTGCCAAGGGGTCCCAGACTTAGAAAATTCTAGCTAAGTTTTTAGACTTTGTTTATTTTTATCCTTCAAAAGTTGGCAATCTCATTTCACGACCTTAAAGTCCTTTAAATGTCTATATCTTAGTTAATTCATGATCAAGGATGTCAATAGGGATTCCCGGATGTGTCTCTGATTTTTCGTACCTCGATTAGACCAAGTTCTAGTGTCCAAAATAGTGAGTCAACGCGATGTTGGCGTGTCTCGTTGTCCATCGCATAGATAGATAAAATGTTCCTTAGCTTAAGGCAATTTCCAGTGAGCCAATGCGATGTCAATGCGGCGCGTTGTCTATCGCATCATTGTCTATGATGCGGTGCATCGACTAGCGCATCGGTACCCAATTTTTTGTTATTAAAATAGTCGCGACCCTAGGGTTATTTCAGTATTTCCCAACCCTATATAGCCCTAAAACACTAGATTCAGCCATTATTCACCAAAGTACACTTGTTTTCTCTCAAATTCTCTCAAGAACAAGCATTTGGGTTCTTAGTTCAAGACTCATAACTCAAGAATTTCACCGTCAATCTTCTTAAAGTCAAGTATTAAGGTATGTTAGATGTTGATTCATGGGTCCCTTCCTCCCATGAAGGTCAAGAATCTCTTTTCTAAATTCAAAGATTATATATTTATGAGTTTTTATGAATTATGTGAATGGATATTCATGTTCATGTTGTTGTTGGGTGTTAATTCATGTCTTAGATTACAAGTTTCAAGATTTAATCCTAGTATGTGATGACTTACATAATATTCATGATAAATCCTTAAATTTGCAAGTGAGTTGATGTAGCCATAATGATTTAGATATATTAATTGTTGTATGACCAAAGCATGCTCCCCATATGTTTGATAAAAGTCCTATCTGAATAAAATAGAGTCATTATATCATGTTGACAAGAAATACCCAATTATGTATACGTTAATGCATGCTAAGTATTTGATGAAAGACCTTATTGAATGAATAATGAGATATTAATATGCTTCTCTATACATTTACAAGTTTATGACTTTCAAGTGTTAGATGAAATGCCTCATTGATTGTATTGTGAATGATCGACCATTGTCATTTATTCAAGAATTATCATGCTTTATATTATCCATGCTTTCTAGTTTTGGGGGTATTTAATACCCAATAATTTAGCTATGTACCTAGAGCTAGTATTAATTTCAAGAAAATCTCAGTCGTGCCACAATCAGTATAACTCAGTCAGTTACAGAACTTAGGATAAATCAGTAGCCTCGATATCAGTCCAGTCCAGCTCAGTAAATTAATTCAGAACTCAATAGCATTTAGTCAGTTAACAGAATTAAGTAGTATTTCATCAGTCAACAGAACTCAGTAACTCAGTTCAGTTCAGTTAAATAGTGCGATCAGTAACAACTCAGTCAGCCCTAGTATGAACTAGGAAATCAGTTCAGTGTCTTTTAGTTGGGAGTAGGATTCAGCACCGAGCGAACCTAGAGATAAGGGTGATGATAGGCAAATTTACGCGCCTATATCAATATATTTTGCCCATATTTTAGCCTAGTTTTGAGAACAAATTATATATTTCATGCACTTTTAGTCCTTTTTCCTGTAAATGAGCTAACGAACATGATTAGGAAAGTTTCAGGTATAAATGATGCAAAATACAGCATTTTATGGCTTAGTTGACGCAAAAGAAAGCTCACAAAGGAAGGGAAGGAAGTCTACACGCCTAAGGACCAAAACTGCTGCATGGAAAATCTGTCCCGGGCTAAAACAACAATTCTGAAGACTTTGGGGACTTACAGACACAAAGCTGGATTTTGACAAAGATACATTAACCTAGTACAATTGGGTTATGTATTTCATTAGTTTATTTGGATTAGGAGAATGTTACATTAACCTAGTACAAATGGGTTAAATATTTCCTTAGTTTAGTAGGATTTGGTTATTTATTTCATTAGCATAGTAGGAGTAGGATAGGAGTATTATAAATACCCTATCATGCTAGAGATTTTTAAAGGAAGTCCTCCCTTAGTGGAGAGACACATTCTACTTCTCAATTACAACTCTTCTAATCTTTCCATTAATTCTATTTTTCTTCTTCTACTCTTCTATCCTTAAATTCCACAACAAGAGAATCGTTACCAAGCCAAGGAAACACGCCACACGCCTATCACTTGATCTACACGCCATTACTCAATATCGTGATATAATAACAATGTCAATCGTGATCTCCTTCGCATTCATGGGTAACTAAACTTCTCTGTTGGGGTTATGAAAGCCGGATGAGTTACTATCTATTGCTGTGAGTTTGTGAGTTCGTGACACGTGTATTGCTTATATCATTATTCTCTTCATCTTAATCTACATTCTTTGCGGTTGCAAACGCAAGAATACACCAGTCTAACATTTAACTTGTTCGAGAAAAAGGTTATTTGTCTGGAAAAGAGATAGTGTCAAGGTAGTAGGACACCCTTTCCTATTAAAAAGCTAGTGCCGTAACTGGAGTAACCTCTTGGAGAATTCGTACCGTTAGACACACTTTAAGCTTGAGAGAGTTAAAGTGAAATAGTCCTTGTTGAGGTCGAGAGACGCTTGGATTTACCATCGACTACAATTCTCTATAAGCAATTGCATGTCAAAACTCTACACACTCATAGCCAATAGAGACGTATACCTCAGAAGGTGGACATAACCCCAACTCCTCAATTCTCATTGTTTACAACTTACGTAACAATCTTTCTCTTTTTACTTTGCTATTTTCAGCTTTTACTTTATTGTTTTGGTTACATATTACAATCCCCCCTTCTTACGAGACTTACACCAAAATTTTAGTAATTTTACTTACTTGTTGGCCAAGCTATTCCCTGTGGGATCGACACCCAACCCAGGTTGGGTTCTATATTTGCTAACGACCGCTTTACACTCCCACGAGAGCTGTAGATTGAGCGTTATCAAAGGGCATGCCCATTAGTGAGGAATGGATCCCTAGAAGAAATCCCTAAGTTCCAAAACTACGTATCCAGCACAGGTATGAGATGTCACCCGTTAGATAGGACTAACATACTCAAAGATCACCTCTTAGTTTAGGACTGATCTCAGGGGTCACCCATTATATTAAGATTGAATCCATAGCAGTTGTATTTACCCATAACAAGGTACTGACACCCTTCCAGCTGGGGTTACAGGTTGGACCCCAATTAGTTTAGAAAGGGGCATGTTGGTTAGATGACCACCTCCCACAGTTTCAGTCTCAGTCTTCAGAATAGAACTCAGATCAGTATTACGGAAATTAGGACTGTTAGACACAGTCACTCAGCTCAGTAAAGAACTTAGATAGTTCTATATATTCAGAGATCACCCGCTAGATAGGCTTGATCTTAGATTCAGTCAATCTCTTCCATTATTAATAGATTCAGAGATCACCTGCTAGATATGCCTAATCTCAGCTTCAGTCAATCAAATACCAGTATCAGTAGACTCGGTTATCAGAAATCTAGTTATTATAATTTAATATTCAGTGATACTACAATTTCAGTTATAGTTTATGCACTCATGTCTGCATTCTCACTCAGTCATGTTCATGTTACATAGTCAGTTTTAGTTCACGCATATGAACCCTTGCATTCAGACTTACCTCATCTAGCATACCAGTATATTCTGCTGTATTGATGCATACTTTTATTTTGTGCTATGGTGTCTTATACCATAGGTTTAGAAGTATGGGATCCCAAGCACCCTTAGTTGTTCAGATTTAGCCAGCAGCAGTAGACTTAGCAGTAAGTCCTCATCATATGAGGATGTTCCTTATTTTATTATTCCATTAGATTTTGTATTTCAGTAGATGGAGTTAGTTGAGGAATTTTCCCATTAAATCCTTATTCAGACAGTTTAGAGGCTTTTCAGACTAGAGTACTTTCAGACAGTTGTTTTAGTTTCGGTATTGTTATACTTTATTCAATTTTATTTCAAGTATTAAACCTTATGGCAAGTTTTCTGCCAGTTTTTCATATTTTACATTATATTATTCAGTGCTTAGTTACAGATATCAGTCATGGGTTACCTTGTGGTCCTTTGGGGTCATAAGCACTGTGTAGCATTTGGGGTTCAGAATTCGAGGCATTACAAAACCCCACCCATATTTGATACTTATAAGGATGCATTGTTTACTTCTTATGAAGGCCTAATAATATTCCATTTGATATTAGTAGTGGTATGTGTCTACTTAAGGATTCCTCCTTTGAAAGAGAAAGTATCAGTTGTTTGGAAATTAATTCATCTTCTACTTTGTGTGACCTTATTGTTGAGGATACTTATATTGATGATTTTGAATCTAATAGTAAGTACGTACATGAGGGCACCCTAGTTGAAGTTGACTTGAGTGATACTTTTCTCTACTCTCCCTTTGCTTTTGATGATATTTATGCTAATAAGGAGAGTATATCTTTTAGTTTAGGTAAATCTAGTGGGGTAAAAGAGTGTTGTCTAGACCCATATCTGTGGTCACTCATTCCATTTGACCCCGGTACTAAATTTAGATATGGTGATTATGGCACATCCAACTTATTGTTTGGTCCATATAACAGTCAAAGTTTGAATTAGGGTGTTGGTATCCTTCCCCAATGATGAGAAGTCTTTCTCGGGGATTCAAAATCAGTCTTTCTCAGGGATTCAAAATCAACTCGAGGTACCAACATTATGTAAGGGAAAGAACTCCAACAAAGATTAAGGGTTTTTTAAAAAAGGGGAACAATGAAAAGCTCCGAGAGAGTTCTCCATTATGTGTTTCCCTTCTTGACCAAGGTTTCACTACTTTTAGGTCAAGGAGAGAGCCTTCTATTGAAATTACTTGTAACACCCTGCATTTTGGGCTAGAACGAAGACCATCATTTCAATGCTAGATGATCCAAAAGCCATAAATTCTAAGAAAATTTGGCATGTTAATCAATTATGTAGTGTGAGAACCTATTTGACCATGAATTGAGATCATAGAGCTCCCCAAACTCAAGGACGAGTTGAAAGCTTTCCTATCGTTTGAGTTTGAGTGAGCGTCAAAACTTGGGCCAACTTCAATCATCCATAACTATTTTTATATAAGAAAATATAGGGTTTACGATATATCAAATGAAAGCTCTTCGAATTAGCCTTCCAATGATACCAATTTCGCCAAAATCTAATACCCGAGTGAAAAGTTATGGCCATTTTTGTGACTAAGACAGTAGTATTGCGCGATTAGCATGCGACACACGCTCTTTCGCATGCACCCAATTTCCAGGTTCTGTTTACCCATTTTTATGGGCAAAAGAGATATTTTCTACCGCCTATTCAACCATAACACGAGATTAAATCACCTAAAAACCAAAATAAGGTTATTTTCACCCAAAATCTCCAAGAACACTCCTTAGGGTTTCAACCTAAAGATCAATATATCTCAAGATTTAACTGTGGGTTTTCATTAATTCTTCAAGATTCGGAATCCCCATTGCGAGGGATACAAGAAGCACTCATCAATCATACGTATAGCATCCCAAAAGCTAGAGTCCATTCAAAAGCTTCTAATTTAACGTACATGGGGTTTATCCTAAAAATTACATGGGCTTGTAAACACTAGAACATGATTTAAAGATTATCAAGCATGAATTTAGAAAGGGCTTTTGGAATTTATGATTTTTAATTATACATCATGAATGTTTTAATGATATTGTTGTTTTGGACTTTAGGCTTTATCCCCTTAAATTGATTTATATGTATATGTATAAGTATGAAAAAATGTGATTGAAGATTGTTTGAGAGCACAAATTATGAAATTCGTCTCTTGTGATGAATTTAAGTTTATGAACTTATTGGAAATGATTTGAAATACATGTTTAATGGTTTGAAAGTTGTCTTTTCAATATCATAGTATTTGACATGATTTGGAGATGATGGGAGGAAGTCTTTTGTTATACTTATATGCATTTTTTACAGAGAAAGAATTGCATGTGATTGAGTAATTTGAAATGACCACCACATATTATTGCAATGCTGACAAAGAGAAAGTTCTCTTGCATGTATTTACATGAATTTAAAGAAGGAGTTCTTGAATTGATTTATTGATATGGTAGTCCCGAACTTATATTTTGAAAACAAAGATTTTAATATGCTAATAATGGCTCAGAGATGTGACTTACAAGTCAATGGTTTGACGATACCATATAAATGTATGATGTAACAGAGTTAGAGTTTTCAGAGAATACATATTTTAAAGAGTTAAAAATTGGATTAATGTGAGTTAGGTGGTTACCCGAAGGAAGAACGAGTCAAATGAATATATGCTGGAAATCGTGATTTTCCAACACGTGAACTTGGTACCCTGCTATGTGATCTTGTGTACCTTGTATTTTGTCATCCCAAATCGGTACTTACGGGTTGGAGCCCTGCTTTGTGATCTTGAGCCCAACCACTACATAATGACTTGATTGGGGCTGTGGCACCCTACTGTGTGATCTTGTGTGCTCTTCCCTCACTAGTACTCCTGTAACGCCCTGAAAATGGGTCCCAGAGTGTTACATAGTGCTTGAGGATACGAGTAGCCCCAAGCTAACCCTTTGAGCCATTTTTATTCAGTTCAACACGAATCAATGGGGTTTCCATAAATAACCCTCAAATATCAACAGAGTAATCATCATCTAAGAATAAAAGAATTTCAGAAAGATAACAAAATATGACTTATTAGTCAACTCCCAACATCTATACTAGTCTGACAAGCCTCTAAGAAAATTAATAAAACCAGCGAGCAATTGAGACATGCCCCAACTGACCCATACTCAGTTATCAAATGTAAACAATTCCATGAAACCAACATCAGACATCACATCCTCGAAACATGAGGACTCACCACAATAGAGGATGTAGAACAGTGTGCCCGAAGAATCACTGTCGAACCTGGAACTGAGCATCTGAACCTACATTCCGAGAAAATATAGCCCACATCTGAAGATGTGGGTCAGTACAATGGAAAGGAACCGAGAATATAGGGTGTATGCAATTGTATATACATCATCATCATAAATATTTATAAGAAATATGCAGGATGTATGAAAGACTCACATAGCCCGAAGAAAATCATCATAATCATGAAAGGATGAAATAAGTACAATAACACATGTGAGTCATCATATAATTTGTCAATCACTTTCACTTCATCAAGAATATCAATTCTCATAATGTAAATATCATTTAAATCTTTCGAAAGAATAACTTTCACAATTCCACTTTCAAATCACTTCACCATTTACCATAGACACAAGGAAAAACACACACACACTGGGAGATCCTATAACTGACATAAACCATGTGAGCTACATGGAGTCCAACGTACAACCCACGTTGGGGAGAGCCGTCCTATCCTTTCCATTAGAGTAGGACTATCGATATCAAATTCACACAAACTAGTGATCACTATATAAATCAGCCTCAGGCTCACTCCTATGGGGGCACGTAGTTCTAGAAAAGTAAGTTTGCTTTATACCTCTCACTCGGTGCTAAAGATTTCTCCCGAACATAGCTCAGATCATTTCAAAGACAATCCACAACAAAATAATTTCAGTAATATATAAATATACATCGGGAGCCATTATGCTTCCAATCTATCAAAATCAACCACGTTGTGGATTTCTTTCACACTCAAGTTCAAAACAGCTCCATTAAGACCAAAAGGTCAAATCATTCAAAATATCTCAAATATTCAACATCAACGTGCTTATAACACACACTTTCTCAAAAAAACACAATTTTCAATGGGGATTCACGACCCAAATATCAAAATCATGATAAATATCATTCAAGATTCATGCTTTATATCTCCACACATGTAAATTCATCTTTCAAAATCATAAACATCAAGATTTCATAATAACCATCATAAGATATGGATTCATGCTTCAAATTCATAAAAATTAAATAAAAATCATGTCTTTGTAAAGAAAATTACTTTTGGGCACAAAAACGAAAGAGAGTTCTTGTTGAAAAACCCCACATACCTTGAATGATAAACTTTAGATTGATACTCATTTTTGAGATGTTAATCGTGCCTTTCAATGATGGTTCTTGGAGTTCTTGAACTAGGAACTTGGAATCTTGAATAAATTTACAGAATTAATGGTGAACTTTGGAGGTTCTTGAAGTCGGATGTAGCAGCTTAGGGTTTTCTTTTTAAGGGAATTTGATAAAATATAACATGTAATACTTCTAATAGACTTTGATATAGGGTTTTGATGGATTTTGGGTGAGGGGGAATGACCAAAATGCCCCTAAAAATCAAAAAAATTCTCGAATCTGTCCTTTGGTGAACTGTTTTGATAGTCTGAAGCAGATCAACCATAACATTTTACTCCGATATCCAAATTGGATGAAACCAATTTCATTAGAAAGAGGACTCTCATATATTTTCATTGATATATAGTATCTCACCCATATCATTGTGTACGAGGATTTATGATCGTTTGAAGTTAACCTAAAAATTCGCTTTTGATAGGCTAAAGTAGATCGACCATAACATTTTGCTCCGATAGACAAATTGGATGAAACCAATTTCATTGGAAAGAGGACTTGCAGAGATTTTCGTTGATATATAGTAGATCAACCAAATCATTATGTACAAGGAGTTATGATCATTTAAAGTTGGAGCAAAAATACACTAGGCCTCAGTACTTTTTCCTGCATGTTTTACTGTTCACTACTATTCACGGTTCGATCGGAATGTTTATAACTCGTCGTGGGTGTCCGTTTTGGATGATCCACATATCTTTGGAAATCTTATTCAATACTCTATGGAATGGTGGGTCATAATCAAAGACATTCCGCACGGAAAATTTATAATTCATTTTAGAAGATAGAACCCAACACTTTTATACATAAAATTTCAACAAAAAATTTTCTAGGGTATTACAACGCCTATCTTGGTGGCAACCAAGATAAGGTAGTCGGTGAAAGCTGTGAAATTGTAGGGTGTACCACCTAGCGCATAAGTTAAATAAATAGTGTCACAAAGTTCAGATGATTTTACAGAAATGCCCATGTGATTTCTTACCATATGATATATTTATGAACTGTTTTTAAATTGCTATCATATATTTTGAATATAAAGTATTATTTTGGATTTGCTTTGCATACCAGTACAATTATATTGACCCCCTACCCTCCCAGGTTCTAAGGCTCAATTTAGGGGTCCTAATAAGCAGTAGATTTCTTTCAGCAAAAGTGTAGAGTTCAGTTAGTAAGCCTTCTATATTTCAAAAGGCCTAGTTGTTTTCAGTCATTTATCATTTATTATGGTTTTGGTCTGCTGGAGGCCTTGTCCCAGTTTTCAGAAATCTTTGATTTGATCATGTAGAAGAGATTTTACAGACTGATTCAGACGTTATCTAGTTGTTGTTGGGTTTTACTTTCTATAGTATAAATTAAATTCAAACTTATGACCATGATTCCAATACATTATGTATTTTTATGCATTTTCTATTTGTATATGAATGGTGTATATGATTACAAGTTAGAACGACTCTCGGGCCTTTATGGTTTGGGATGTCCATCACGGTCAGGGCCCCAGTTTGGATCATGACAAACTTGGTCTCAAAGCACGATTTATGGTCCCAGGGTATCTGTGAAATCGCATCGGATAGAGTCTTGTTTATAGGTGTGTAGCATACCACACTTATAAGCAGGAGGCTACAAGGCATTTAGGAATATCTCTCTTTCTTCTTATTCTAGTTCATGCAATAGAGTCAGAATGTTCCTCTTTCATACTCTAATTTATGCTATGGAGTCACCCATACAAAAGTAACAGTCATCCTAATTCTTTCCTTACTCTGATATTCTCAGACATGTCTCATTATTGGGGTGATTTAAGTGCAGAAATTTAGAGTCTAAATGACATGGTTCTTTATGATTGAATTATATATGATTTTAAAAATCATGCAAGGACTTGAGAAGAATCCGTTAGTGCTTCAGAGTGTTTTGATTCTTGTCACGACCCGAGCCAAGGCCCTAGCCGTGACGAGCATCCCGAACCATGAAGGCCCGGAACATCCATTCTCTATCTGGTTATCATGCACAGTATTTATAATCATAATAAAATGCGGAATTTAAACTGAGTACGGAAAACATGGTCAAGTCCTGCAATATTTCTGAATAATACTATCTAACATCAGTCTGCGAAAATCTCTACTAAGAACACAAATATCTGTCTGAAAAGAAACTAGGACAAGGCCCCTAGTGAACCAAAAATATAATAAGTAAGATAATGTCTGACATAATTAGGCCTTCCGAATAATAGAAGGCTCACCACTATGAGATCAAGTCTGCAAATCCGAGAATATCTATTGAGTAGCTGGACCCCTAGACTGTGCCTCAGAACCTAGAAGGAGGGGGGGTCAGCACAAAAGTACTGGCACGCGAAGCAATCCAAAAATAGTATAATGGAACATACATATATATATGTGAAAGCAATTTTTTTCATCAAGACATCCTCTATAAAACTATTTCTGAAAAATACATGGGCACTTTCTGAAAACATGCAACCTGTCTGTTCATTTCAAATCATGATCTGTGTTTTACTTCTGAGTTAGGTGGTATTCCCCTACAAGTCTGATATTCCACGGGCTGTATGGAATCCGCCATTGACTCGACGGGGAAGCCCCCAACCCAAGTGTGCCGCAAGGGTTGGAGTCTCTGAGTCTGATACGCCACGGGACATTTAAGTCAGCGCATAATAATATACCTGGGTCGGAAAACTACGGTTTTAGGCAATGAGTCGCTTGAACTCAAGCCCTCTTCGGGGAACCACCTAATATCTCTGTATGCCCATTTTTAACCTTTTCTGAACATGCATCATTCTGAAATTTCTAAATCATGAAAGTCTGAAATGTCTGTTAGTCTGAGTCTGATATGGCATTAGTCTGAATTGGTATCGTCATACCAAGACCTTGCAAGTCATGATTTTTCTGAGCCATAAGGTACTAAGCAAAAGCTTTCATTCAAAACATAGTTTAGACCACCCAAAACATGCAACTGATGTAAAGGATTTCATATTCCGAACATAAAGTTCAATTCATGCAAAAATTTCATCAAACATATGGTGGTCATGTGCATTTTGGCAAAACCATGCATTCTTTCATTACATGCATATTCAACATTCACAACCCTCTCTTTCGTGTTCAAGAATCGTATTCCAAACATAGTAAAAGTCAAAGTACTTCATATCATAATTTCTTTTCTTCAAGATGTCTTTCAAAACAATTTATATTACGTGAAACATGGAAGAATTTAAATTAAGAGAGGGGTTCCATGAAAATCATGCTTTAAATTCATATATTTAAGGACAAACACATGTATACATATACATATAATTTTCAAACCACTTTGGGGGAAAGCCAAAAGGCCAAAACAATATCATTAAAGCTTCTAAAACATGAGTATGCACATGAATTCGAAAACCCGATACTTAAAACATGATTTCTATGCCCATGAGATTTTAGGGAAAACCCCGCGTACCTCTATTTCCAAGGATAATAGATGTTTCTTGAAGCTTGTGGATTGGTGATTCCGAATATGTAATTATCTTTGAAAACTTACGGTCGAATCTTGAACTATTTGGGTTTTTATTTTGAAACCCTAAGGAGAATTCTTGAGCAATTTTGAGGAAATCATGTGTATTATGGTGTTTGAGGGATTAAATCCCGTGTTGGTGGTATATATAAGGGTGGAGGATGACCAAAATACCCCTAAGGAACAATTAAGGTCAAATCTGTCCCTCAGTTGACAGTTTGATAGGCTGGAGTAAATCGATTATAACTTTTTACTCATATATTCAAATTAGATGACACCAACTGAATTTGAAATAGGACTCAAAGATCTTTCGTTTGATATATTATAGCTCACACAGTTCATTATATACAGGGAGTTATGATCATTTGACGTTGACCCTGAAATGCTGGAAAAAACTGGGCAATAGGCTATGCGTTTTGCTACTGTTTTGAAATCCAAACGCAGCCTTATGCATTCCAAAAAATTCCAAAACTTATCCGAGATATACTATGAGATTGACCGATCGTAACGCAACTTGAAAATCTAAAAATAAAGGTCAGGAAGGTCGAGAAGTTGTATCCCGAAGGTTGCCAGCTAGGAATGAGTCTAAGTCATTTCAACACTTAGAAAAAAATTAAAACTTAAGTCTAAAGCTCAGAAATTACAGTCTAATACATGCATTTACGGGGCGTTACATTAACTCCCCCTTGGGATCATTCGTCCTCGAATGATGGATAGGAACTTGTTGAAGCCTTAAAGATATAGAATAACGTGGACATGACATGTCCTCTAATAAAGAATACATTGATTTGAAACATGACCATATGGCTGGAACTACTGATATTTTGAATTCTTATATCGGACAGGCATATCTGATGCATGGAATACACGATTGAAGCTATTCATAGGCTGAATTCTCATAATGAACATGCATATCTGATGCATGGATCTGTCCTTGAGTTGTTCTCATGAACGCAGGACTAAATACACTGATAAGCTGAACTTTTTCTATTGAACATGCATTTTTAATGCAAGCATATCTGACTGGACTAACGTATGAATGTATGAATGATTACGCAAAGATAACTGGTGCGAGGCTTGTAATGAGAATCTATACATGCAACTGAATGAGGTATCTCCCCCTTGGGACACTATGTCCCTCTATGAATGCTCAATTCATTAAGATACTCGGAAAAAAAATTGAGGCGATGCACTTGGCACCTACAAATTGAATCATAACTGAACATTTGGAATCTGAATCTAATGCATGACACATGAACTGAGCGATACTCGCAACTACTGGTATACTCTATCTTGGAATAGTAGCATGTCTGAGATTTCGGGTAGCATGAATAAATGAAAAGACGAGAAAACAAGTCATGCGAATCTGCCTGTTAAACTGACTTACTGACTATACAGATTGAATTATGCTGAATTTTCATACTTAACTGGAGTATCTCTTCAACACTCTCTCTAAAGAAGTTCTAACAGTAATAGGGAGCCACGAATCTTGGGAATGGATTACACAAGACATCCAACTAAGGAAATCACAACATTAACTCTACTCTGCAGTCTGAAATATAGACATATAACTCCTAAATTTGGATAGAATTTTCAGACCTTTGGCAATACGACTTCTTACTTTCAAGCTTAGCGCACTTCCCGAATATCCCTTAACTATACTATTCCCTATAAATATGATATTCATTCAATTCAGCTTAAATTTCTCATATGAGCATTGACAAATTTTTCTACTAATGTCTAAAATAGCTTAATCCTTACCCCGCGATCAAGCCTAACTCCAAGTCACAAAAATACAACATGTCATACCATGATACTAGTCTAAACAATATGCTTCAATCTTTCATATCCTTTTAAAGTTCACACCCTAAGCATATCATGCCTTCCCACATTAATGACTAACTCTGAACTCTTACTATAGATTCACTAGCGCATTTTGCGTCCCTTCACTAAAATCCCAACATGTCATTCAAGTCTATCTTTATAACCTCATGTGAACTTCAACCCAAACACCCATGAACAAACACTTCACATATTCTCTAAACCACTATTAATATAACTCCCACGCGCTACCCCAAGAACATACACATACAAATTTCCACTAAAACTCACATATATCAAAAACTTGGCCCCAGATCTTACTTCACACTTATGGTCTTATCTAAAACAAGCATACTATAAAGCGTGAGTACATGATTCATGAGCTACATGACCTCAATTTAGAGTTCATAACTTATGGAATGGGATTCCGACTACTGAATGAACTGAAACTTCTCATTTTAGAACTTGAAGAGTACATGATTCTCTATCATAAGCATGAACATGAATTTTGATCATTGGACTGAAACGTAAGGCATGAGTAGGCATTGGGATCACTGAAAAATACTAAGATAAGAATGGCTTGAGTCTCACCCTCACTTTCTAACGTTCTAAATCATACTGCATCACTACTAGAATCTGAGAGCCTTACTTGGTCATTCGTTCTGTCATCTCCCCCTTAGCTCCAAGTCATCATATAGAGTTTGGGAGATCCTTTACCATATTCTAACTGAACTACACTTACTACACTCTAGGGTCTGAAAAAAAAAATAACAATACATGCATATCATAGAACTTAGCCCGAATGACTACCGTCCGGGATACACTCTATGTTTCTCTAGCCACTAATAGTCATAGTATAATGCTTGCACACTTATTCTATCGGTTTAACCTTCAAAAGTCAAGCTTAGATGCTAACACTTAACATGGATATCACCAAGCCTTTGATGAACCATATCTCTTTCGATAGAGCATACCACTATTGCGACTCCAAATTTATATCCCTCTACTATGAGAATCAAGATCATATAAAAAGGCTCAACACTATCAATCAAAACTCCTTAACTTGACTATACCACCTAACTAGTCTTTCTCCACCTAGCAACTCAACGGTACCACTCGTCACACAAAACGTGAAATAGTCTTAGAAAATACCGCAACCTCAGATCACCTTGGGCATACTTCTACATTATATATGCAACATCATACTTTACTATGAATCAAATAAACTTAGGCTCTTGCATATACCATTCAAGCCTATTAGATTACTTCCATAAAACTAGTATCATTAACGAAGAAATCATCACATCCACCTTCATGGACATCAATTGTTCAAACTTAATGTCTAGTGCTAAGCATGATTTACAACCCAACCTTATACATAATTCTTACAAAACATACATCATAATCTTAAGTCACTATTTTTACAACCACATTGTGATGCTCAACGTCACAACCCATTAAACTCCTCACATTTTTGGCATGTTTCGGACTATTCGGGCGCATTTTCGAGCTTGGCGGGGCCTCGATAAATGCTCCGCATTGCTGCCAACGTTTCCAGCACCTTCTAGATGGTCAAAATAGGCTAGCAGCACATTTATTAGACTTTAGGAAGTTCACATGGGCTGGTATAAAACTGCAAATTTTTCACTTTAAAAGGTTCACAAAGGTTGGCAAGCATGTGCAGAAATTTCAGCATGCATGTGCAGGATTTTCAGATTTTCAGCTTGTAGTTGATAATTGTATAGCTTGCATTTTTGTACCTTGTTGACTTAGGGACTTTTAGGTACTATAAATACATGTTGTAAGGCATCATAGGCATCAGCTCATACTTGTTTTATTCAGTAAATACCACCCATGAAGAATACAACATAATTTACTAGTCCATCAAATAGGGACATTCTACCCCAAATACTTGATTTTATCTAGTTACTATCCACGACCAAAGCACCTTTATAACATTACTACTATACCTCAAAAATCTACTACATATCTTCTCACTAGTAGTACTATTTATAACTACCAAGGAAAAGAAGGTCAAGGGGTAAAGTCACATAATAGACATGATCGACATTAATCTTATACTATAACCCCATACAATCTTATTTACTTATACGGACTCTCACATCA
This sequence comes from Capsicum baccatum var. pendulum, assembly GCA_030864225.1. Lineage (NCBI taxonomy): Eukaryota > Viridiplantae > Streptophyta > Magnoliopsida > Solanales > Solanaceae > Capsicum > Capsicum baccatum. The sequence continues at coordinate 232,371,913 of CM061561.1, read as the reverse complement.
CGCTTACTTACTCAAGCATACATTTAGACTACCTTCAAATTCCACAAACAACCATGAGTCTATACTTACAACTTACTGGCTAATATAGCCATTTTCACACTTCAAGCAACCTACAAATCATCCTAACTAACAACTCCTTCTCCACCATCTACTAAACAACACACAAGGACGAATCACCTCTTTACCAACTCAATCTCATGCAAACAAATTCAGCTATACATATATTAAACCAACACATGAACAAGAAGTTGGACAACAAGTTGCTAGTGAATCGAAATAGGCCTCACACGGCTTCACTAGACTTTGATTTATTTTTTTTTGTATTTTGAACGAGCAAAATGACAAGACAACTATGCTAGTGAATCGAAAGAGCCCCACACGGCTTCACTAGACTTAAATTTTATTTTATTTTCAAAAAGACCATGATAACAAGATTACATATTACAAGAGATAGAAAATTGACACATAATATTTAATGGTCTAAGAATATACATCTTATTCTGTATAAATAAAAATCTGAGTAAAACACTTCCCCCGTGGACTACCATACCATCCACACGTGCTACTAGCTACCACATTAGTTTATCACTATAAAGGGGTAAATCACCCTCACTCTCACTTTTAACTTTGTGACTTTACATCACCAACTTCTTGGTCTAATTTCATTACCAATAGGTCATGAAAACAAAACTTTGACTCATACTACTATTTGGGTGGAAATACAGTTCCAACATTCTACTACACATCATCCCCCCTTAAGCAAGACATCTGCAACATAATGTTCCGAAAAGGGCCGAATATACTCAATACAAAAGGCTGAAAAGCATGATTTCGTCAAGATCAAGGTTCACACTAGAACCCATCCACTCTCTGAAGCAATAACGGACTCTTCTCAAGTCCTTGCACAATTTTAAGATATTATATGACGTGATCCGAAGGGACAATACCATTTACACTCTAAACTTCTGCACTTGATTCACCTTAATAATGAGACATATCTGAGGACATTAGAGTAAGGAAAGAACGTGGGATGACTTTTTACTTTCGTATGGGCGACACCATAGCACGAATTAGAGTATGAAAGAGGAACATTCTGACTCTATTGCATGAACTAGAACATGAAGAAAAAGAGACATTCCTAAACGCCTAGTAGCCTCCTGCTTATAAGTGTGGCGCGCTACACACCCATAAACAAGACTCTACCCGACGCAATTTCGCAGGCACCCTGGGACCATGAACAGTGCTCTGATACCAAGTTTGTCACGACCCGAGCCTAGGCCCTAGCCGTGACGAGCATCCCGAACCATGAAGGCCCAGAACACCCATTCTCTATCTGGTTATCATGCACAACATTTATAATCATAATAAAATGCGGAATTTAAACTGAGTACGGAAAACATGGTCAAGTCCTGCAATATTTCTGAATAATACTATCTGACATCAGTCTGCGAAAATCTCTACTAAGAACACAAATATCTGTCTGAAAAGAAACTAGGACAAGGCCCCTAGTAAACCAAAAATATAATAAGTAAGATAATGTCTGACATAATTAGGCCTTCCGAATAATAGAAGGCTCACCACTATGAGATCAAGTCTGCAAATCCGAGAATATCTACTGAGTAGCTGGACCCCTAGACTGTGCCTCAGAACCTGGAAGGAGAGGGGGTCAGCACAAAAGTACTGGCATGCGAAGCAATCCAAAAATAGTATAATGGAACATACATATATATATATATGTGAAAGCAATTTTTTTCATCAAGACATCCTCTATAAAACTATTTCTGAAAAATACATGGGCACTTTCTGAAAACATGCAACTTGTCTGTTCATTTCAAATCATGATCTGTGTTTTACTTCTGAGTTAGGTGGTATTCCCCTATAAGTCTGATATTCCACGGGCTGTATGGAATCCGCCATTGACTCGGCGGGGAAGCCCCCAACCCAAGTGTGCCGCAAGGGTTGGAGTCTCTGAGTCTAATACGCCACGGGTCATTTAAGTCAGCGCATAATAATATACCCGGATCGGCAAACCACGGTTTTAGGCAATGAGTCGCTTGAACTCAAGCCCTCTTCGGGGAACCACCTAATATCTCTGTATGCCCATTTTTAACCTTTTCTGAACATGCATCATTCTGAAATTTCTAAATCATGAAAGTCTAAAATGTCTGTTAGTCTGAGTCTGATATGGCATTATTCTGAATTGGTATCGTCATACCAAGACCTTGCAAGTCATGATTTTTCTGAGCCATAAGGTACTGAGCAAAAGCTTTCATTCAAAACATAGTTTAGACCACCCAAAACATGCAACTGATGTAAAGGATTTCATATTTCGAACTTAAAGTTCAATTCATGCAGAAATTTCATAAAACATATGGTGGTCATGTGCATTTTGGCAAAACCATGCATTCTTTCATTACATGCATATTCAACATTCACAACCCTCTCTTTCGTGTTCAAGAATCGTATTCCAAACATAGTAAAAATCAAAGCACTTCATATCATAATTTCTTTTCTTCAAGATGTCTTTCAAAACAATTTATATTACGTGAAACATGGAAGAATTTACATTAAGAGAGGGGTTCCATGAAAATCATGCTTTAAATTCATATATTTCAGGACAAACACATATATACATATACATATAATTTTCAAACCACTTTGGGGGAAAGCCAAAAGGCCAAAACAATATCATTAAAGCTTCTAAAACATGAGTATGCACATGAATTCGAAAACCCGATACTTAAAACATGATTTCTATGCCCATGAGATTTTAGGGAAAACCCCGCGTACCTCTATTTCCAAGGATAATAGATGTTTCTTGAAGCTTGCGGATTGGTGATTCTGAATATGTAATTATCTTTGAAAACTTACGGTCGAATCTTGAACTATTTGGGTTTTTATTTTGAAATTCTAAGGAGAATTCTTGAGCAATTTTGAGGAAATCATGTGTATTATGGTGTTTGAGGGATTAAATCCCTGTTGGTGGTATATATAGGGGTGAAGGATGACCAAAATACCCCTAAGGAACAATTAAGGTCAAATCTGTCCCTCAGTTGACAGTTTGATAGGCTGGAGTAAATCGATTATAACTGTTTACTCATATATTCAAATTGGATGAAACCAACTGCATTTGAAAGAGGACTCAAAGATCTTTCGTTTGATATATTATATCTCATACAGTTTATTATATACAGGGAGGTATGATCGTTTGAAGTTGACCCTGAAATGCTGAAAAAAACTGGGCAATAGGCTTTGAGTTTTGCTACTGTTTTGAAATCCAAACGCAGCCTTATGCATTCCGAAAAATTCCAAAACTTATCCGAGATGTACTATGAGATTGCCCGATCGTTACACAACTTGAAAATCTAAAAATGAAGGTCGGGAAGGTCGAGAAGTTGTATCCCGAAGGTTGCCAGCTAAGAATGAGTCTAAGTCATTTCAACACTTAGAAAAAATTTAAAACTTAAGTCTAAAGCTCAGAAATTATAGTCTAATACATTCATGACTTTTACGGGGCGTTATAATTCTAGTGTGAACCTTGATCTTGTTGAAATCATGCTTTTCAACCTACGGTATTAAATGTATTCGGTCCTTTTCAAAAATTTCTGTTGCAGATGTCATGCTTAAGGGAGGGATAATGTGTAGCAAATGTTGGAACTATATTTCCACCCGAGTAGTAGTATAAGTTAAGTGTTGGTGTCATAACCTATTGGTAGTGATGTTGGACCAAGAAGTTGGTGATGTGGTCACAAAGTTAAAAGTCAGAGTGAGGGTGACTTTTATGTAAATAAATATTTTAATTGAATAACCGATGTTTGAGGATGATTTACCCCTTTATAGTGATAAACTAATATGGTAGCTAATAGCATGTGTGGATTGTATGGTAGTCTGTGGGGGTAGTGTTTGACTCAGATTTTTATTTATATAGAGTAAGATTTGTATTCTTAGATCATTGATTATTGTGTGTCAAGTTTCTATCTCTTGTAATCTTGTTATCATTGTGTTGTTGAAACTAAAAGTCTAGTGAAGCCGTGTTGGGATCTTTTGATTCACTAGCATAGGTGCCTTGTCATTCCTCTCATTTTCTTGTTTAAAACACAAAATCAAAATCTAGTGAAGTTGTGTGAGGCCTATTTTGATTCACTAGAAACTTGTTGTTCATCTTGTTGATTCTTGTGTTGGTTGGAACTGGGGGTTTAGAGGCATAATGGCAAGAAAAATGGTAAGGGAAATTTATTAAATGTATGTATAGCCGAATCTTTTTTCATGAGATTTAGTTGGTAATAAAGTGATACGTTTTTGTGTGTTAGTTTATAGAAGGTAGAGAAGGAGTTATTCGCTAAGGTGAGTTGTTGTTTGCTGGAAGTATGAAAATGGCTAGATTAGCCATTAAGTTATAATTATAGACACACAGTTTTTTATGGTATTTGAAGGTAGTCCAAATGTAAGCTTGGGTAAGTAAGTGTGATGTGAGAAAATCGTATAAGTAGATAAGATTGTATAGAGTTATAATATAAGAGTAAGGTTGACCATGTCTATTATGAGACTCTACCCCCTTGACCTTCTTTTCTTTGGTAGTTTTAAACTAGTACTACTTGTGAGAAGGTATGCAGTAGATTTTGAGGCATAGCAGTGATGTTATGAAGGTGTTTTGTTTGTGGGCTGTATCTAAATAAAATGAGATATTTGGGTAGAATATCCCAATTTGATGGACTAGTATATTATGTTGCATTCTTCATTCGTGGTAGATGATTGATGCAAGACTATAGGCTTGATGTGTTGAAATAGTGCATGTTAATGAATTATAATAAGGAAAACCATAAGGTCATGATCGATTATTGTGGCTACGGAGTTCTAGTGCACTATTGTTTCTTGATGTTTTATTTCGTAGTTTCCAAGTGAGAATTGTGTGTAAGGTTGTGTTGTAAATTATGTTTAGCACTAGACATTAAGTTTGAATAGTTGATGGCCATGAAGGTGGATGTGATTATTTCTTGGTTAATGATACTAGTTTTATAGAAGCGATCTAATAGGCTTTAACAGTGCATGCAAGAGCTTAAGTTTATTTAATTCATAATGAAGTATGTTGTATGTATGAAGTAGAAGTATACCAAGGTGATATGAGGTTGCGATATTTTTCTAAGGCTATTACATATTGTGTGTGGCTAGTGGTACCGTTGAGTTGCTAGGTGGAGAAAGACTAGTTAGATGGTATATGGTGTTCTAAATAGCCAAGTTAAGGAGTTTTGATTGATAATGTTAAGCCTTTTGATATGATCTTGATTCTCATAGTAGAGAGATAAAAGTTTGGAGTCTTGATATTGGTAGGCTATGTTAGAAGTAATATGATTCATCAAAGGCTTGGTGATATCTATGTTAAGTGTTAAAATCTAAATTTGAATTTTTGAAGGTTGAACCGACAGAAATAAGAGTTGAAGTATAATATCCTTCCATGCTTCAAGGTCTTATGTTCTAACCTTTTAGTGACTCCTTCTTATGTGATGATAGTGGTGATAAATAAATGTTCCTTGTTGATGGAATACCATTGTATGCTTGTTTTAGATAAGGCCATAAGCGTGAAGTAAGATTTGGGGCCAAGTCTTTGATACATGTGATGGTTAGTTGAAAGTTGTGTGTGTGTGTTCTTGGGGTAGCACGAGGGAGTTATATTGATAGTGGTTTAGATAATATGTGAAGTATGACTTTATAGGTGTTTGTATTGAAGTTCATATGTGGTTATAAAGATGGGCTTGGATGACATGTTGGGATTTAAGTGGAGGAACGCAATATCCACTAGTGAATCCATTGTAAGAGTTCATAGTTAGTCATTGAAGTAGTAAGGCACATTATGCTTAGGGTGTGATCTCTAAAAATATATAGAAAATTGAATCAAATGAGTATGGTATTTAAAGGGAATAGTATAGTTAAGGGAGTATTCGAGAAGTGTACTAAGCTTGAAAACAAGAAGTTGCTTTGCCTAAGGCCTGGTAAGTCTATCCTAGTTTATGAGTTATATTTTTATATTCCATGCTATGGAGTGGTGTCATTGTTGTCATACCTTAGATGTATGTCTTGTGTAACACATGACCAAGATTCTTTGCTCCCTGATGTTACTAGAACTTCTTTAGAAAGAGTATTGAAGAGATACTCCGGTTAAGTATAAGTTTTAATTCAGTTTAATAGTCAGGCAGGCAAGTTACGGTGGTTTTCTACCTTTTCACCCAGTCCTACTATCTGAAGTCTCAGGCGTATTACTATCCCAAGAGATAATCTATTACATCCATATAAGTTGTGAATTTAGTTCAGTCAAAGCATAATATTTCTGATTCAAGTATTTAGTCATGACTCAGTTCATAAGAGTTCAGCGCATAATCTCAAATTTCCCAAGTATTTTAGCTCAGACAGTATAATACCCTGATACGATCTAAGTCCAGTTGTATCATGATTTGTACTTGCATAAGTTATCACTTCTCAATTTATTATGTATGATTTGATCATGAACACTTCAAGGGAATCCTAAACTCTCAGCATGAATCAGCTCCTTAAAGTAAGTAAAGTCAAGTCAACTCAGAATTCAGTTTCATGATAGAAGTTTAAATATTTCAGCCCATCTATATCCTTTCTTAGAAGACATATCATGTCCATGTTATTCCATACCTTAAAGACTTCAACATTCCTACCCATCATTTAGGGACGAATGATCCCAAGGGGGAGATAATGTAACACCCTGCATTTTGAGATAGAACAAAAACTGTTGTTTCTATGCTAGATGATCCAAAAGCCATAAATCTAATAATTTGGCATATTAATAAATTATGTAGTGTGGGAACCTATTTGAGCATGAATTGAGATCATAGAGGTCCCCAAACTTAAGGACGAGTTAAAAGCTTTCCTATCGTTCGAGTTTGAGTGAGCGTAGAAACTTGGGTCAACTTCAATAGGTCATAACTCTTTGTATATAAAGAATTACAGGTCCTACTATATATTAAATGAAATCTCTTCGAATTATCTTCCCAATGATACCAAGTTTACTAAAATCCGATACCCGGCCAAGAAGTTATGGTCATTTTTGTGACTGAGACAGTAGCATCGCGCGACACACGCTCTGTCGCACGTACCCAATTTTCAGGTTCTGTTTTCGCATTTTTAAGGGAAAAAGTGGTATTTTCCAACCCCCTTATTCAGCCATTACACGGGATTAAATCCTCCAAATACCAAAATAAGGTTATTTTCTCGCAAAATAACCAAGAGCACTCCTTAGGATTTCAACCTAAAGATCAATATATCTCAAGATTTAACAGTGAGTTTTCCTTAATTCTTCAAGATTCGGAATCCCCATTACAAGGGTTACAAGAAGCACCCATCAATCGTACATATAGCCTCCCGAAAGCTAGAGTTCATTTAAAAGCTTCTAATTTAAGGTACGTGGAGTTTATCCTAAAAACTACATGGGCTTGTAAACACTAGAACCTGAGTTAAGATTATCAAGCATGAATTTAGAAAAGGGTTTTAGAATTCAAGATTTTTAATTATACATCATGAATATTTTAATGATATTGTTATTTTGTCCTTTAGGCCTTATCCCCATAAATTAATTTATATGTATGAAAAATTGTGATTGAAGATTGTTTGAGAGCACAAATTATGAAATCCCTCTCTTGTGATGAATTTAGGTTTATGAACTTATTGGGAATGATTTCAAATACATGTTTAATGGTTTGAAAGTGGTCTTTTCAATATCATAGTATTTGACATGATTTGGAGATGATGGGAGGAAGTCTCTTGTTATACGTATATGCTTGTCTTACAGAGAAAGAATTGCATATGATTAAGTAATTTGACATGACCACCACATATTATTGAAATGTTGACAAAGAGAAAGTTTTCTTGCATGTATTTACATGAATTTAAGGAGTTCTTAAACTGACTTATTGATATGGTGGTCCCAAACTTATATTTTAAAAAACAGAGATTTTAATATGCTAATAATGGCTCAGAGATATGACTTGCAAGTCAATGGTATGACGATATCATATAAATGTATGCCGTACCAGAGTTAGAGTTTTTAGAGTTTGATTTCATAGAATACATATTTTAAAGAGTTAAAAACTGGGTTAATGTGAGTTAGGTGGTTACCCAAAGGAAGCATGAGTCAAATGACTCTATACTAGAAATCATGATTTGCCGACATGGGTACTTGGTACCCTGCTATGTGATCTTATGTACCTAGTATTTTGTCATGCCAAATCGGAACTTATGGTTTGGATCCCTACTTTATGATCTTGAGCCCAACCACGACATAATGACTTGATTGGGGTTATGGCTCCCTGCTGTGTGATCATGTGTGATCTTCCCTCACTAGTACTTCTATCTTGGCGGCAACCGAGATAAGGTAGTTAGTGAAAGTTGTGAAATTGTAGGGTGTACCACCTAGCGCAGAAGTAAAACAAAGAGTGTCACAGAGTTCGGATGATTTTACAGAGTCTTTCAAAAATGCCCATGTGATTTCTTACCATAAGATATATTTATGAACTGTTTTTAAATTGCTCTCACATATGTTGAATATAAATTATTATTTTGGATTTGCTCTGCATACCAATACAATTGTATTGACCCCCTACCCTCCCAAGTTCTAAGGCTCAATCTAGGGGTCCTGATAAGCAGTAGATTTCTTCCAGCAGAAGTGCAAAGTTAAGTTGGTGAGCCTTGTATATTTCAAAAGGCCTAGTTGTTTTCATTCATTTATCATTTATTATGGTCTTGGTCTACTGGGGTCCTTGTCCCAGTTTTCAGACTAGAGATTTTGCAGACTGGTTCAGACATTGTCTAGTCGTTGTTGGGCTTTACTTTCTATACTATAAAATAAATTCATACTTATGACCATGATTCCGTTTCATTATGTATTTTTCCGCATTTCCTATTTTTATATGAATGTTGTATATGATTACAAGTTAGAAGGGCTCTCGAGCCTTCATGGTTCGGGATGTCCGTCACGGTCAGGGCTCCGGTTCGGGTCATGACATTACTTTGGATGAACTCCTTTCATATGACACCCTTTCTTATTATGTGAGTAGAGATGATGACTTCCTTCTCAAAGGTGGTATCATTCTTGAGAACCTGAGGGCAAATGTATCATTGTCTCCTTTGGGTGTTGCTTATAACTTTGCATCCTTGTTTGATACACTTGTACTTAAGTTGCATGACTCCCAACTTGTGGATGCCAAGTTGATGATTTACCTGAAAGAAAGAAGTCATATGTACTTAAATGTCTTTATTTTATCCTTGTGTGCCTTATGTGCTATATCTATTGAGTCAAATGAAAATCTTATAGATGATAGAGCCTTTAATGATGCCTTTATACTTGATTGCTTCCTATACTACCTCTTTCCCTATGATGACATCCATGCTAGTTTTGTATTTGTTTTATGTGGAGGTAGAAAATTTTTTGGTTGGTCCACTTGTTTGAGTGACATTACTATATGCATCTTGTGGATTTTAATACCAATTGAGGCACCACTCTTGATGTGGTCTCTTAAAGAGGTGATGAACCAATTGTGTCTTATGGATCCAAAAGTAAAGGTAACCTTACCTTTTGGATTTAGTGATGCCATTATGACCTTTGTGGTTTCCTTACCTCTTGGTGATTCCCGTAGCCAACTCCTTTGTATGTTTTTCAACAAGTTTTTAATGATTAACACGAAGGATCCTTTGATATATCTTAACAGTGTGAAACCTTAGCATGATGAAATGATTACTTATGCTAACCCTAACCCTCATGCCATGAGTAATTTGTGTTCTTTTGTCCTTCCTTTGATTTTGCAAGGTTTGGATTCGAGGTTGAATTCTTTTCAAGAAGGAAGGATGATACAAGTAAAATAGGCATCAACGCTTTTGATCACACAACTCGACGCCAACATAAGGAGGTCTAAGACTTGATCTCCCTAAGGATCCAAGAATGTGCTTGGAGGCCCTTCTTCAAGCTCCTAATAAAGCAGTGTTACGTTTGGAAGATAGCATGGAATCAAGGAAAGCTATGGCACAGGAATAAAGAGAGACCTTGTGGGTTCTTTCTGAAATATCCACTTTTAGGCTATTTTTGTAATAGGCTAGTTGTGCAAAGGAAACTACTATAAATTGGTGCCTCAGATATTTCATTAGTTAGTTTTTGTTGATTAATTTACATGATGTATTCATGATAACTTCATGGGAGTGTTCGAGTGCTAGGAAAAGCATAGGTTGAACCTTTTTTAGAAACATTGGTTGTAAGGAGGATCTAATCCATTTGCGATCACGTAAGAGCTAGGTTCTCATTTATAATCCATAAAGGGAGGTTTTAGGGTTTGACATACCCTTAGATTGCTCTTTTGTTATTAATTTTGTGTCTGTCTTTCTATCATCACTGTCCTATCCCTCTATCTTTACTTTTCTGCATCTAGATTTGAGTCCTCGTGGCTAGGATCGTATTAGTACTGAGGGATTTTTAGTGTATTGTGATGAATCCCGTGTGGGTCTTGCGTGTGCATTAATGCAACATGGTAAGGTTGTGGCTTATGCTTCTAGAAAACTTAAGGTACACGAAGGGAATTATCCAACTCATGATCTAGAATTGGAGGTTGTGGTGTTCGCATTGAAAATTTGGTGTTACTATTTACATGAGGTGCACGTGGATATTTATTCAAATCATAAGACTTTGTCGTATGTGTTTACTCAGAAATAATTAAACCTCAAGTAAATAAGGTGGCTAGAATTGCTTAAGGATTATGAATGGGTACTTGGCTAGAAATAATTAAACCCATATGTACTCTCCAAAACTTCATATGGGTACTTGGCGAGTACACTGTAAGAATATGGGTACTCGCCAAGTACCCATATTCTTCAAAACATGCAAATTGAAGTTTTGAAGATTTGCACTTGGAGATGTAAACCCTCAATTTCTTTCTTTGGAGAATAGAAAATTGCATGTTTTGGGTACTTGGCGAGTTGTATTGAGAATGCGGGATTTGGGTTTTTTTTGGCTTTATATTCAACCTTAAATCAGATCTGAGAGGCCACAAGCTGAGCAATCATATGGATAGACTGTCGAAACTCAGCATTCGAGACTTTTCTCTAGGGAGGCTGGGTATAGTTAACATCAAACCGAGGTGGACTAGTTGGGACTGGAGCAACTCCTAGTTCAGCAACAAATTTTGGAGTACGAGCTCTGTTACGGGTCCGCATTCCATGAGTATGGAGGAATCATCAGTATGGGTATTCTGCTCGTTGGATCTACGGGGAGGCATGATCAATATTTGAAATATAGGAAATCATGAGTTGGGGGACATTCAGACTCTAAATCACAAACTAACACATGAAGAAAAGAGAGACATTCCTAAACACCTAGTAACTTTTTCCTTATAAGTGTGGCGCACTACATACCCATAAACAGGACTCTACCCAACGCGACTTTGCAGACATCCTAGGACCATGAACTCGGTCTAATACCAAGTTTTTCATGACCCAAATCGAGTCCCTATCCATGACAAGTATTCTGAACCATCAAGGCTGAGAACTATCTTAACTTGTAATCATATGCATAATTCATCAAATAATCATAATGCAGAAATAAACTGGGATCATGACCATCTTATTAATTCAACTAGGCAATGCAGATATAAGTTCATAAAAGACCCAAAACCATCTAACACAAGTCTGCAAAATCTCTACTAAACTGAAAACAACATCTGTCTGAAATCGGGACAAGTCCCCCAGACGTACCATGAACTAAAACTAATTAAAAAAATCAGATGAAACAAGGCCTTTCGAAATAAGGGAGGCTCACCAACTCTAAACGTCTGACAATGATCTACTACTTAGTGGGACCCCGGGACTGAGCATCAGATCCTGAAATATAGGGGGTTAATACACAATGTACTGGTACGTCGAACAACCTAAAAATAAAATACTGATATACAACGTAAGTGAGAGCATTTCATAACTAAAAAATATGTCATCGTAAGACAATTGAAAATACATGGGCATAATCAATAGGCTTCAAAACATATGTATAAATCTCAACTCGACTCTTAGTCTTACTTCTGAGCTAGGTGGTACACCCTACATATCTACAATTGCACGGACTATATGGAATCTGACTTTAACTCGGCGTCTAAGCCCTCAACCCATGTTTGCCGCAAGGGTTGGATTCTCTACATCTAATACGCCAAAGGGCACAAGGCCAATGTATAGTCCCTATCTTGGGGAATAATCAAACCAGTATTGGCAAAACACGATTTTGGACAATGAGTTATCTGAACTCGTGCCTTCTTCGGGTAACCACCTAACTCTCTTAAAGCTCATTTTTAATCTTATTGACATGAATCTTTCTGAACTCAAATCTAAAAATCTGCATAAATTCTTTATTCCAATTTATTCTGAATCTATTATGGCATTCATCTGTTTGGTATCGTCATACCAAGACTTGCAAGTCACATCTATACATAAGCCATATCATGATATACTTTAGAATTTCAATCCAATCAAATTATTTGACCACCAAAATATTTAAACAATAGCAGAGAGTCCTTATTTCAAAACATGTCAAAACCCTTGCAAAGATTCTCTCTTTTCAATAGTTTAATACATGATGTCAATTTCTTTATGACAATCCATGCACTTCTTTCAATTCATTACATTGAATATTTATAAACAAGAAAACAACCTCTCTTTAATTCATAACCATTATCAAGTCCATAACAATAGTAAAACGTTTATCTCATGCTTCTAAACATGCAATTGAACAACCCATAACATGTAAAATCAAGAGGTATTACAACAAGAGAGGAGTTTCGTTCTTCATACTCTCAATCAAACTTTACAAAACTGAAAACGCATATATAAATATGGTTATAGTTCAATTTTATAAAAAGGGATTCAAGACAAACATTTACTTCCATCAAAATAAGTTCATAATACATGCTATTCAAAACAATGTCAAAAACCCTCTTTGTAAACATGATTATATATCTTTAAATTTAACAAAACCACAAAAACTTGTGCCCAAGAAGCTTAGGATAGTCCCACATACCTTAAGTTTCTTTGTTTGAAGAATGAAACCCTAATCTTGCTATTTTCTTGCGATTCTTGAACTTGAGAGAATTGAATTCTTGTTTTTGGGAAGAGGGAAGGGTTTGCTTGAGAGTATAATTGATGAGAATGGGAAATATTTGCCCTAATTAACGATATAATACGTCAGTTTACGAATTGAAATGAGAGGAAAAGACCACATTTCCTTTCTTGAAATTAAATTCGCGATTGGAACGCCGATGACAAGGGCACCGCAACGCGGTAAAGGTATCACCGCGATGCACCGCTATCGCGGTGAAGTTCTGAAACCGAAAACCAAACACGACCCAACCCCCATCCGAAAAATTAAAAATTTTCCCGAGACATGCCCATTACATCCCCGAACATGAATTAACTCAAAAGTCTATGTTTCGGGGTCAAAAAGACCAATTCAAAAATTCTCGAAGTTAGGAGGCTTAAAATATGACTATGTCCCCAACACTTACAAAAGTTTTTGTCCTTAAACTCCCTATGCATACAACTAAGAGTTAAATCAAGCCAAGAATTATACGGGGTGTTACATCAAATTCATTCAAGCCTTCAATCTACAATTTCTGATTCAAGGAGGAGTATTGAAGATATGTCTCAGAAATAAAGTAGAACTAGATAACTATTAATAGTTTTAAATTATTGGAGTTCTGTGTGGCTTAGTCTCAGGAATTAGTTATCCTGTTATTTGAATTTGAATGGAAGCTTAGTTAGAAATTTAGTTATAAATGTATGTGTTTGTTTTATTAATAAAACAATTTCCTTTGACAATACAATTGCAGTATTTCTTTAATTTCAAAGCTAAAATCCAACAACATTCTATCAATATGGAAAAGAAGAAATAATGAAAACAAAAAGGGAAAACGAAGAACGAACGAATAGGAAAATATCATCTGTTTTGGAAAAAGACTCCGTAGCTAATAAAAGGAGAGAGTAACATAAAATGAGAGAACACAATTCAACTACCAACTAGAAAAATAAAAAAAGTCTTGTTGTATATTACCTATATTTAAGTCCTGGGTTTGCAAGAAAGAGCTGCAATGTTTCTGAAGAGAGTGGCGACTTTCCCACGAATATTAGAATTTTTCTTAGAAGAGGAGCAACTGGCTTCATTGGTCATGGAGTCATGTTGTTCACTACTTGTCCCAATGCAATGTTCTATTGGTTCATCCTACTGTTCCCTCATTTGTAATGAAGCCTCAAGATCTAGTTCATCTTTATACAACAAACGAAATCCAAACTAACTCATCAATCCAGCAAAAGATAACGCAATGCAGCCATAGTCATTTGGTGTTTTCCCATTTGCCTTAGATGTATCCCATAAGCTTGAAAGAGGTAATACGAAAAAATGAATCTTAGGTCCTGTACCCCATTTTGAAAGGGAGAATGATAGTATTAGTTTCTGGGTCATCCATGACATCCCATCATCACATAATGGAATCAATGTAACTGTGGTTTCATAAATTAAGCTGCCAGAGAAACATACAGCAAATCCCAAGAAGTTCTCATGTATGTACCAATTTTCAGGCAAATTAACTGATACACTTCTATCCGTTTCCTGATGGTGGAACCAACTTGGGATCTTATTCCCACCATGCTCAATGGTAAACACTCTCTGTGACAAGGAATCTGAAGCAGAGATGCCATGCTGCAAGGGAATGATATACTGAGACAAGGAGCGTGGAAATGAAATATACATCAAATTTAGATCCCTCATCACATTGTCTAATAAGTGAATATCCGACTTCATTTTCTTGCTTCCAAGGATTTCTGGAAAAATTTCTAAAGTAGAGCACCCCTCTAGATCCAGATATTTGAGGGAATCGATGTACAGAGATGGAAACCTCTTCAGCCGTTTACAATTATTCAATTCTAATCTCAAGAGCTTTCTGAGAAATCCCATGGAATGATCAACCTCTTCAAGATTCATACAATAGGACAGATTCAAAGTCTCCAAGTTTGGCATCCCAGTGAAATCTGGTAACACTTTGAGCCTCTTGCAATGTGATAAGTCAAAGTACTCAAGAGCACCAAGTTGGGCTACGTTTCGGGGCAAATGCTCAAAATTATTTCCAGTGAGATTCAACTTTTCCAAAGTGGATAAGCATCCAATGTCCTCTGGAAGTCCTCCATCTATTATATTGCAGTAAGTGAGATTCAAATATTCCAAGGAGCATAACCCTTCAGTCACTTGAGGGAACACAAAGAACACACTATCTTTTGATTTTAGTTTTTCAAAATACAAGAATTTAAGCTTGTTCAAGCGGACGAAGGAAGACGGAGGTCGTGAAATTAGAGTATAGCTGGCATCGCACTCCTCCAAGTTTTCTAAGTCCCCTATCTCTTCCGGCAAGCTTTCAAGTTTTGAGCAGTACGACACAACTAGCTTCACCAAACCTTTCAACATACCAATGCTACTTGGAAGAGCTACAAGGTTATTCATGAATCTAAAATCCAGCTCTGTAAGATGAGCTTGGTGCTGAATAATAGATGATGGTATTTCCCTTATCCCAGAGGGTCTCATGTGAATCTCTAACTCCGGCTTCATTCTTCCAAGGATTTCTGGAAATTTCTCTAAATTAGAACAATCTTGTATATCCAGATGCTCAAGAGATTCCACGTTAACACATGGAAACCTGTTAAGGCTTTCACAATAACTCAAGTCTAACCGAATAAGTTTTCTACAACATCCCAGGGAATCATGAACCTCTTCTAGATTACTACAAGATCCCAGATACAAATACTCCAAATTTGGCATCCTGGTGAAATCTGGCAACTCTTTAAGTCTCTTGCAGTTTGTTATGTTCAAGGATTGAAGAGCACCAAGATGGGCAATGCTTCGAGGCAAATACACAAAATTATTTCCATTGAGATACAACTTTTTCAAAGAGGATAAGCATCCAATATCTTCCGGAAGTCCTCCATCTATTAAATTACAGTTACCGAGATCCAGATATTCCAATGAACACAATCCTTCTGTTACCAGCGGGAACACAAAGTACACTTCATCTTTGAAGCCTTCTGAATACCCTATTTCTTCAATATCATTTCCAAACTTCAAGGATTTAAGTTTGTTCAAGCACATGACGGAAGACGGAGGTCGTGAAATTAGGGTTTGTTGGGCATCAAGCATCTCCAATTTTTCTAGATCTCCTATCTCTTCTGGCAAGCTTTCAAGTTGTTCACAACCCCACAAATATAGATCCACCAAGCTTTTCAACATACTGATGCTTCTTGGAAGAGCTACAAGGTCTTCCAAATGACTTAAATCTAGCTTGGTAATATGAGTTTGGTATTGAATAGATGATGGTAGCTCCCTTATCCTAGTGCTTCTCACCGAAATCTCTAACTCCAGCTTACTTCTTCCTAGTAGCTCTGGAAATATCTCTAAACTAGAGCAGTATTGTAGAGTCAGATATTCAAGAGATTCAACGTTAACACATGGAAACTTCTTCAGGCATCCACAATCACTCAAATCTAATCGAATGAGTTTTCTACAACATCCCAGGGAACCATGAACCTCTTCAAGATTACTACAAGATCTCAGATACAAATACTCCAAATTTGGCATCCCGGTGAAATCTGGTGTTTGTGTCAGGCCATTACAGTCCCTGAGATTTAGCTTTTGTAGAGACGGCAAATGCTGTTTAGAATGGAGAAAATGAGATAGCAAGAATAGCTAGGTAAAAGAATTATTATTAAAATACAAGAAAGAATGTTTGTACCTTTGTGTCGGTCCATAAATGATGCAGTGAACTGAACCTTAGTTGAAGATAAACAAGCTTTTTGGGTTCAAATTTTGGCAATGACTCCCAAGGATAACGATTCCAGGAAAACCAACGCAAGTTGTTTGAAAGGTACTCAATGGAGCCATCATGGCAATTGATGCATCTGAATTCGTACTCCTGACATATGTATAATATCCTAAGACTTTTCATATTTTTCATGGCCTCTTTGCTAAAGCATAATTTTTGCCGATAATGAAACCAGATTGCTTCCATTGTCTTGGTCCCCTGATAAAGAAAGATAATTAGTTTACTTTGTGCAATTAATTCTGTAGTTCTTTTTGCAAAATCTCAAAGCTTCTCATGCAATGTTAGAATGGAATTGTAATTGAAACTGGATGAGAACACCAAATTCTTCCATCAACCCATTATTAGTAGAAGAAGAAGAAATAGAATCCTAAGCCTCCAAGATAAGGTGGGCAGCTGGATCTATAACCACAATGATATTAGACTCTCCATTGTGTCCTTCTACTCCAACCTTTGTACTACTGATCATTCTAGCTCCCCCAGTAACTGTCATTTCATTGACACACATGGCCCCACTCTTGACCTCACATCCCAAAACCATCTTAGCAGGAACCTTGAGGACCATGAAATCAAACAAGTTGTCTTCTCCCTCAAACCTATGAAAGTTCCCGGCCCTCATGGCCTCTACCCCTTTTTCTTCCAAAAATATTGGAATATTGTGCATGAGAAGGTCAACAACTTTGTTAAAGAAGCATTTCAATCTCATAAAATGAACCCTGAGGTAAATTAGACTTTCTTTGTCTCATTCCAAAGTGTCCCAATGCCACCATCCTAGAAATTATAGACCCATTGGACTATGTAATAGCCTCTATAAGATTGTGACCAAAATCGCAATCCATAGGATCAAGCCCTACCTTCCCTCTCTCATTGGTTCCACTCAATCCAACTTCCTCTCTGGTAGAAGAACCTTTGAAATGCAATCATTGTCTAAGAATTCATCTCTCAGTTCCAACAACAGAAAGGAAGGAAAGGTAGCCTCATTCTAAAGATTGATCTTGAAAAAGCCTTTGATAGTAATGGTCCTTCATTTACCACACCCTTAGCTACATCAGATTACCCCACAATTGATTAGCCTCATCATGTCCTACATTTCTACATCCTCCATCTGGTAAATGGAAGTAGAACAGACTTATTCAAGCCTAGCAGAGGTGTCAGACAATGAAAGCCTCTATATCCATATCTATTTATCCTATGATAGAAATGCTCTTCTGGAAAATCAACCAACTGGTTTCCTGAGGAACTGGCCCCAAGCATTCCCACCTCTTTTATGCAGAGTTGGCCTTTTTAAATTGTAATTTTCTAAAATTGTAAAATAATCAATGGTAAAGTGAATTCCTGGTTGATTTATTACGTACAAATATCACACAACTTTCAAGTTAATCCAAGGAATAAAATTGGATTAAACAGATAAAATGGCTCTACTCTAGACTAGTTCATGGCTTAATAACATAATAAAAACAAACTAGGCAGCATTAGCAAATTAATGCTACTTTTGCTTCTCCTTCTAAAGTTAATAACTGAAAGGACTTACATGGATACGGATAATATGAAGTAAGAGAAATGGATAATTTGAAATTGGAATTCACCCTATATAAATTTTGTAACACCCCGCATTTTGGGCTAGAATAAAAACCATAATTTCGATGCGTTGATAATCCCGAAGCCATAAATCCTACTCCAATATGGAATGTTAATTAATTGCATAGTATGTGAATCCATCCAAGCTTGAATTTAGACCATAGAGGTCCTTCAACTCAAGGACGAGTTGAAACTATTTCGTTTTATTAAGTTTTAGTGGACGTTGTAATTTGTGTCAGCTTTCATCGACCATAACTCTCTGTATATGTTGAATTAGAGAGCCTACTATGTGTCAAATGATAGGTCTTCAAGTTAGCTTTCCAATGATACCAATTTTGCTAAAATTCGACACCCGGCAAGAAGCTATGGCCTTTCAAAGTAGTAGTAGGCGGCGCCTATGTAAACATAGGCACCGCCTATGTAAACATAGGCAATAGCATAGGCACCACCTATGTAAAGGTTTTGGTGACTTAAATGCTCCATTTTTGGGGGGCAAAATGGTCCTTTTCCACCTTTATTTAGCCATAAACACGAAATTCAGTTCCCAAAGACCCCAAAATACACCTTCATTCATCCAATTTGTTCAAGAACTCTCTCTAGGGTTTCAAAATAATAACCCAAATAGTTCAAGATTCAACCATGGGTTTTCCAAAATAAATTGAAGATTTGGAATCTCCACAACGTAGGCTTCAAGAAGCACCTATCATATTCGAATATAGAGGTACATGGGGTTATCCTAAAATCTCATGGGTGTAGTTTTTATGAACATACATGCTTTTAAATGGGGGGTTTTCAATCAAATGCTAATAATTTGCTTTCAATATGATTTCTAAGTCATTTTTCTTTATGTCATGGGAATTTTTTGCCTATATATTTCAATGGTTGAAACCATGCATATGTGATTTGAGATTTTCCATGGAATTTTGATAAATATGAATTATAAATTGCTTTCAGATTCCCATGATAATGTCTTGATACCCCATATCATATTGTGATCAACAAAAGAGAGCATGAATTTGAAATAAATATTGTTCACCACTTGTAAGTGATGAAGCACCTTGGTTTTTACATGTTTATGCATATGTGGAAGTGATATTGAGGACTTGCAAGTCGGGTATGACGATACCCTACAGAACATGATATGTGATTGAATCAGATAAAATTTGAATGCATTGATTTTACATGAGAAAGGTGGATGCCCGAAGAAGATGTTTGAGATGTAAGGGCTCATCGCTGAAAAACGTGTTTGTCAACATGAAATATTAGTACCAGGCTAAGTGATCTTGTGTACTTGACTTCATGTCATTCCCAAATTGGGACTATAGGTAGGAGCCCGGGCTAAGTGATCTTGGGCACTACCATTGGGTCGAGACACCATGCTATGTGATCTTGTGTGTCTCTCCCTCACTTATACTCTAATCTCGGCGGCAATCGAGGTTTGATAGTTGGTATAAATTATGTAGGATATTCTACCTAGCTTAGTTGCATTTCATTGTTGTTGAGAAACTATTGCATTACACCTATGTGTTTTCAAATGATTTGATACGAAATTTCCTTATAATGGCTCTCAACCATATTTTGTAAAAATATTATGTTTTATTTTGATATCTCTGCGTGCCAGTACTTTTGTGCTGACCCCCTCTCATCTCCAACCTCACAGGTTCAGACGCCCAGTCTAGGGGTCAAGAGAATCAGTAGATCATTCAGAGAGAGTTGCAGAGACAAGTAGTGAGCCTTCTATGTTTCGAAAGGTCCTATGTCCTGCAGTCTTTTTATCTTATATTCAATTTTGGGGGCTACTGGGGGCCTTGTCCCAGTTTATATACGGTTACTTGACTTAGTCATTTGTTAGAGATTTTCGCAGACAGTTGTTTAGAGGTTAATTGATGTTGAGGGAACTTTATCTCCCCGTTATTGTTTCTTTTCATATTTATGACCATGTTTCCGAATTATTGTGTTTCTTCCACATTACTTTAATCATATGAATTAGGTGCATGATTACCAGACAGATAGGGGTGTTTCGGGCCTCCATGGTTCGAAATGCTTGTCACGGCCAGGCCCTGGTTCGGGCCATGACAAACTTGGTATCAAAGAACGGTTCATGGTCCCAGGGTATCTGTGAAATTGCGGCAGGTAAAGTCTTATTTATGGGTGTGTAGCACGCCACACTTATAAGCAGGAGGCTACAAGACATTTAAGAATGTCTCTCTTTCTTCATGTTCTAGTTCGGTCAACAGAGTCAGAATGTTCCTCCTTCATACTTTAATTCGTGCTATGGTGACGTTCATATGAAAGTAAAATCATCCCAAATTCTTTCCTTACTCGGATGTTCTCAGATCCGTCACATTACTAGGGTGATTCAAGTGCAAAAGTTTAGAATCTAAATGGTATTGTCCCTTCGGATCGCGTCATATAAGATCTTAAAATTGTGCAAGGACTTGAGAAGAGTCAGTTATTGCTTCAGAGTGTATGAGTTCTAGTGTGAACCTTGATCTTGATGAAATCGTACTTTTCAGCCTTTTGTATTGAGTATATTCGGCCCTTTTCAGAAATTTATGTTGCAGATGTCATGCTTAAGGGAAAAGATGTGTAGTAGGAGTGTTGGAATTGTATTTCCACCCAAATAGTAGTATAAGTTAAAGTGTCAGTGTCATGGCCTATTGGTAGCTAGTAGCGTGTGTGGATTGTATCATAATTTGTAGGAGAAATATTTGACTCAGATTTTTATCTAGAAAAAGTAAGATGTGTATTCTCAGATTATGAAATATTGTGTGACAAGTTTCTATCTCTTAAAAATATTTTATCATTGTGTTGATGAAACTAAAAAGTCTAGTGAAGCCATGTGGGACTCTTTCGATTTCACTAGCATAGTTGACTTGTCATTCATCCCATTTTCTTGTTCAAAATACAAAACCAAAGTCTAGTGAAGCCGTGTGAGGCCTGTTTTGATTCACTAGCAACTTGTGGTCCAACTTGTTGTTCTTTCATTGGTTTAATATATGTATGGCTGAATCTATTTGCATGAGATAGAGTTGGTAATGAAGTGATTCGTCCTTGTGTGTTACTAGTAGAAGGTAGAGAAGGAGTTGTTGGTCAGGGTGATTTGTTGGTTGCTTGAATGTGAAAATGGCTATATTAGCGAGTAAGTTATGATTATAGACTCATGGTTGTTTGAGGAATTTGAAGGTAGTGTAAATGTACGATTGGGTAAGTAATTATGATGTGAGAAAGCAGTATAATTAGATACGATTGTACGGGGTTATAATATAAGGATAAGGTTGACCATGTCTATTATGAGGCTTTAACCCCCTTGACCCTCTTTTCATTGGTAGTTGCAAACTAGTGCCACTTGTGAGAAGGTACGTAGTAGATTTTTGAGATATTTAGGTAGAATGTCCCAATTTGATGGATTAGTATATTTATATTATGTTGCATTCTTCATTGGTGGTAGATGATTGATACTAAACTATAGGCTTGAATCTAAATGGTGTGGTGGTAAATAGTGGCAAGAGTTTGATGATGTATGTTTTGTGGGATTAAATTAGTAGGCTTGAGGTGCTGAAATAGTACATGCTAACAGATTATGATAAGGAAAACCGTTAGGTCATGATCGATTATTGTGGTTATGAAGTTCTAGTGCACTAGTGTTTCGTGATGTTTATTTATAGTTTCCAAGTGAAAATTTTGTGTAAGGTTAGGTTGTAAATCATGCATAGCACTAGACATTAAGTTTGAATAGTTGAAGTTCATAAAGGTGGATGTGATGATTTCTTGAACAATGATGTTAGTTATATGAAAGTGATCTAATAGGCTTGAATGGTGTATGATATTTCTTAAGTTTAAATTGATTCGTAATGAGGTATAATGTTGTAGGTATGGTGTAGAAGTATGCCAAGGTGATATGAGGTTGCGGCATATTTTTCCTAAGACTATTACATAATTTGTGTGGCTAGTGGTGCCATTGAATTGTTAAGTAGAGAAAGACTAGTTAGATGGTATATGGTGATCTAAATAGCTATGTTAAGTGTTAGAATCTAAGTTTGAGGTTTGAAGGTTGAACCGATATAAATAAGTGTGCAAGCATTATACTATGACTATTGGTGGCTATGGAAAGATAGAGTGTATCCCAGAAGGTAGTCATTCGAGTTAAGTCTACGATATGCATGTATTTTCATTTTTTTTCTTTCAGACCCTAGAGTGCAGTAAATGTAGTTCATTTAGAATATAGTAAGGGATCTCCCAAACTCTAGATGATGACTTGAAACTAAGGGGGAGATGATAGAATGAATAACCAAGTAAGGCTCTAAGATTCTAGTAGTGATGCAGTATGATTTAGAACATCAGAAAGTGAGGGTGAATCTCAACCCATTCCTACCTCGGTATTTTTTTGTTATCCGGATGCTTACTCATGCCTTAAGATTCAGTTCCGTGATAATAGTTCATGATTCCGGTATATGATAGAGAGTCACGTGCTTTTCCAGTTCCAAGATAATGAGTTCCAGTTCATTCAAGTAGTCGAAATCACATTCCTTATGTTATGAACTCTAGTTAAGGTCATGCAACTCATGACACATTTACTCACTCTTTATAGTGTGCTCAGTCCCGTATAAAGATCTTTTCATGCTTGAGGGTCTTATGTTTTAACCTTTTAGTGACCCTTCCTATGAAATGATAGTGGTGATGATGTAAATGTTCTTGTTGATGGAAGATCATAGTATTCTTGTTTAGATAAGGCCATAAGTATGAAGTAAGATTTGGGGCCAAGTCTTTGATACATGTGATGGTTAGTGGAAAATTTTGTGTGTGTATGTCTTAGGGTAGCGCGTGGGAGTTATATTGACAATAGTTTAGAAACTATGTGAAGTATGTATTTATGTGTGGTTCCCTTGAAGTTAACATGTGGTTATAAATTAAGCTTGAATGACATTTTGGGATTGTAGTGGAAGGTCGCAATATGCATTAGCGACTTCATATTAAGAGTTCAGAGTAGTCATTGAAGTGGTAAGGCATGTTATACTTAGGATGTGATCTTTAAAGGAGATATAGAAGGTGGCATCATATGGTTTAGAATAATAGCGTGGTTTGGCATGTTGTATTTTGTTTTGTGACTTAGAGTTAGGCTTGATCACGGCGAAGGGATTAAGTTATTTCCGACATTAGTAGAAAGATTTGTCAATGCTCATATGAGAATTTTAAGCTGAGTTGAATGAATATGATATTTATAGGGAATAGTATAGTTAAGGGATATTCGGGAAGTGCTCTAAGCCTGAAAGTAAGAAGCTGTATTGCCAAAGGTCTGAAAATTCTATCCTAATTTAGGAGTTATATGTCTATATTCTAGACTGTAGAGTAGTGTCAATGTTGTGATTTCCACAGTTGGATGTCTTGTGTAATCCGTACCCAAGATGCATGGCTCCCTATTACTGTTAGAGCTTCCTTAGAGAGAGTGTTGAAGAGAATACTCCAGTTAAGTATGAGGGTGTAGTATAATTCAGTATGTATGGCCAATAAGTCAGTTTAGCAGTCAGATTCTCATGACTTGTTTTCTAGTATTTGCACTTATTCATGCTACTCGAAATCTCAAACATACTACTATTCCAAGATAGAGTATACCAGTAGTTACGAGTATAGCCCAGTTCATACATCATGCATTAAATTCAGATTCCAAATGTTCAGTTATCATTCAATTCATAGGTGCCCTGTGCATTGCCTCAGTTTTCCGAGTATCTTAGTGAATTGAACATTCATAGAGGGAAATAAGGTCCCAAGGGGGAGATACCCCATTCAGCTGCATGCATAGATTCTTATTACAAGCTTCGCACCAGTTGCCATTGCGTATTCAGTCATACGTTCATACGTCAGTCCAGTCAGATATACATGTATTAAAAATGCATGTTCAGTAGAAAAAGTTCAGCTTATCAGTGTATTTAGTACTGCGTTCATGAGAACAACTCAGTCACAGATCTATGCATCAGATATGCATGTTCATTATTAGAATTCAGCTTATGAATAGCTTCAGTTGTGTATTCCATGCATCAGATCTGCATGTCCGGTATAAGAATTCAGAACATTAGTAGTTCCAGCCATATGGTCATGTTTCAGATCAGTGTATTCTTTATTAGAGGACATGTCGTGTCCGCGTTATTCCATACCTCTAAGCTTCAATATGTTCTTAACCATCATTTGAGGACGAATGATCCCAAGGGGGAGATAATGTAACACCCCGCATTTTGGGCTAGAATAAAAATCATGATTTTGATGCGTTGATAATCCTGAAGCCATAAATCCTATGCCAATATGGCATGTTAATTAATTGCGTAGTATGTGAATCCATTCAAGCTTGAATTTAGACCATAGAGGTCTTTCAACTCAAGGACGAGTTGAAACTATTTCGATCTATTAAGTTTTAGTGGACGTTGTAATTTGTGTCAGCTTACATCGACCATAACTCTCTTTATATGTCTAATTAGAGAGCCTACTATGTGTCAAATGATAGGTCTTCAAGTTAGCTTTCCAACGATACCAATTTTGCTAAAATTCGACACCCGGCAAGAAGTTATGGCCTTTCAAAGTAGTAGGTGGCGACTATGTAAACATAGGCGATAGAATAGGCACCGCCTATGTAAACATAGGCGATAGCATAGGCACCACCTATGTAAAGGTTTCAGGTGACTTAAACACTCTATTTTTGGGGGGCAAAATGGTCCTTTTCCACCCTTATTTAGCCATAAACACGAAATTCAATTCCCAAAGACCCAAAAATACACCTTCATTCATCCAATTTGTTCAAGAACTCTCTCTAGGGTTTCAAAATAATAACCCAAATAGTTCAAGATTCAACCATGGGTTTTCAAAACAAATTGAAGATTTGGAATTTCCGCAACGTAGGCTTCAAGAAGCACCTATCATATTCGCATATAGAGGTACGTGGGGTTATCCTAAAAACTCATGGGTGTAGTTTTTATGAACATACATGCTTTTAAATGGGGTTTTTCAATCAAATGCTAATAACTTGCTTTCAATATGATTTCTAAGTCATTTTTCTTTATGTCATGGGAATTGTTTGCCTATATACTTCAATGGTTGAAACCATGCATATGTGATTTGAGATTTCCCATGGAATTTTGATAAATATGAATGATAAATTGCTTTCAAATTCTCATGATAATTTCTTGATACCCCATATCATATTGTGATCAACAAAAGAGAGCATGAATTTGAAATAAATACTGTTCACCACTTGTAAATGATGAAGCACCTTGGTTTTTACACGGTTATGCATATGTGAAAGTGATATTGAGGACTTGCAAGTCGGGTATGACGATACTCTACAGAACATGATATGTGATTGAATCAGATGAAATTTGAATGCATTGATTTTACATAAGAAAGGTGGATGCCCGAAAAAGGCGTTTGAGATGTAAGGGCTCATCGCTGGAAAACGTGTTTACCGACACGGAATATTGGTACCAGGCTAAATGATCTTGTGTACTTGACTTCATGTCATTCCCAAATTGGGACTATAGGTAGGAGCCCGGGCTAAGTGATCTTGGGCACTACCATTGGGTCGAGACACCACGCTATGTGATCTTGTGTGTCTCTCCCTCACTTATACTCTAATCTCGGTGGCAACCGAGGTTTGACAGTTGGTGTAAATTATGTAGGGTATTCCACCTAGCTTAGTTTCATTTCATTGTTGTTGAGAAACTATTGCATTACACCCATGTGTTTTCAAATGATTTGATACGAAATTTCTTTATAATGGCTCTCAACCATATTTTGTAAAAATATTATGTTTTGTTTTGATATCTCTGCATGCCAGTACTTTTGTGCTGACCCCCTCCCCTCTCCAACCTCACAAGGTTCAGAGGCCCAGTCTAGGGGTCAAGAGAATCAGTAGATCATTCAGACAAAGTTGCAGAGACAAGTGGTGAGCCTTCTATGTTTCGGAAGGTCTTATGTCCTGCAGTCCTTTTATCTTATATTCTGTTTTGGGGTTCTACTGGGGGCCTTGTCCCAGTTTATATACGGTTACTTGACTTAGTCATTTGTTTGAGATTTTCGCAGACAGTTGTTTAGAGGTTAATTGATGTTGAGGGAACCTTATCTCCCCGTTATTGTTTCTTTTCATATTTATGACCATGTTTCCGAATTATTGTGTTTCTTCCGCATTACTTTGATCATATGAATTAGGTGCATGATTACCAGACAGATAGGGATGTTTCGGGCCTCCATGGTTCGAAATGCTCGTCACGGACAGACCCTGGTTTGGGTCGTGACAAATTTGGAAGATGAAAACTAGAAATTGAATAGTATTGCATTGCTTAGCCTACTTACTGTATTGTTGACCATCACTTCTTCGAAATCTTCGGCTAGCCATAGTCTGCTACGTTCGCCCGGATCCTTTTGCAATTTCACTATATATTTACTCATATCTTGTATTAAGTCATGCATTTGAATTTTATTATGGTCAGAGATGAACACAAGAGATTTGTCGATTAGTACACTCAATCCATATTCAGCTGGAAAACCACAACTTTCAAGGATTGGCATGACATCTTTTTTTTCTTTTCCTCTAAAGAAACATGCTATATCCAGAAATATCTCTTGCTCGTCAGGCTCCAACCTGTCATAACTTATTTTGAGGTTCTCAATAATTTCTGAACTAGGGTTTTTCTTCATTAGGTCTAGAGCACTTCTCCACACAATTATACCCTTCCCGTGTAATGAAGAACCACACACTTTCAGGGCTAAAGGATGGCCTTTAGCATGACTTACTATCTCCAATGTTATATTTTTAAAACACTCATCTGGAACTTTTTCCATGAAAGCATATTGATTGAAAAGTTCAAGAGCATCACAATCAAGTAATGTTTCCACTTCATTTACTACATCATATTCCCCTCTCAAGCATTTGTCCCTCGTGGTTGCAATAATCCTACTTCCCTTGCCAAACCAACCAAGATCCCCTGCTAGGTAATCCAACTGGTCTCTATGATCTATGTCATCAAGCACAATTAAAACCTTCTTAAACCGAAGTCTACGAGCCATCATGCTCCTCCCCTCCTCCTTATTATTCACGCAATTTTCTTTTTCCCCTAACAGTTTAGAGAGAAGGATATTTTGCAGAGAGTACATTCTATGTTTGTTTTCTTTAATATCCTCAAGGAAACAGGCATCTTTAAATTTGCTGGATGAGAGTTTATTATAAATAGCATTTGCTATTGTTGTTTTACCAACTCCCCCATTCCCCAGATCCACACTATCCGAACATCATCAATTTTCATCTTTAATAGGGATTCTACTTTCTCTAATTGAGTATCTAGTCCCACAACTTTGTACGAATAATATCCTGAAGTCTTGCATTTGGACGAAATGTCATCAACAATACGCTCAATACAGTCTGATTCAACCCTACAAAAAATGATTTGGTAATATATAGAAACAAAAAAGTCACGAATAACATATATGTGTGTGTTTAACTCACCCGTTAGGGAATACATATCCTTTTAGATTTGCGGCAGCAGTTAGGGCACTCCTCCATCTTTGCACCTTCTGCATCCCCTCACCATCATCATTATACTTTAATTCGTGTTTGACAAATGCTTTAGCAAAGTTTTTACTTTGGTTTCGAACATCTGTTGCATCCACACCATAGAAGACTGGTATTACTGTTTTTCCATTTTCGTCCTTTGTGCACTCCATGATGTTCACTAGTTCATCCAAGCACCATCTGGATGTAGCAAAATTCTCTGAAAAAATTACAAGGGCAACTTGAGAATCTTTGATAGCTTTCAAGAGTTCTTCTGGGATCGAATCGCCATGCTCTATTCTTTTATTATCTTGAAAGGTGATTATTCCCCTCCTTGTCAAACGTTCGTAGAAGTAACCTGTAATTGTGTTACGAGTATCTTCACCTCTAAAACTTAAAAAGATATCATACTTCCATCGAGGACAGTACTGTGAGTTACTCGCAGAAGAAGAAGTTGATGCCATGAATTCAGTTAAGCTGTTAAAATTTGTGAAGAAAACCATAAAGAAGTGTGTGGATAGATTGTGGTTGTATG
Source organism: Capsicum baccatum var. pendulum (assembly GCA_030864225.1). Classification (NCBI taxonomy): domain Eukaryota; kingdom Viridiplantae; phylum Streptophyta; class Magnoliopsida; order Solanales; family Solanaceae; genus Capsicum; species Capsicum baccatum. Next base: position 232,343,367 of record CM061561.1, on the reverse strand, counting down.
ATACGAGATAAAATTGATGATGTTTGGGACAAAGTTATATATAGGACTTCAAATAAGAAAATTTTCAATGAAGATAGGGTCCACTCCAATAAAGTTGAATTATTGGTATTGGACCTAGTCAACTGGTTCATTTTCACTGACTATTATTCATCCATTAAGTAGTATTAGGAAATTTCTCTTTGATATGTAATAGAAGACCCACCTCTCCACCCTCCCAACTCCACAATAATATGTACACAAAGGACCGCTAAAAGTAAAAGTCGGTGAAGTTGCAAAGAAAAAAAAAAAGTAAAAGTTCAGTATCTTTTTTATCAACACAACTCGACTTTATTTGTTCATTGAAAGCAGTGGTATGGTTTTATTTATTCTGTAAAAGCAGTGGTATGGTCCAACGAAGAGGTGGGTTTATAACCATAAATGGGAAGAGTTAAGTAATTACTAGTATTGGGTTAGAATGTTTTTGACTCTTGATTCTTGTGTGGTGCAAGTGGAAGCTATGCTTCTTTAGAACATTGTGAGAATCCAATGTTTGGTTAAAGCAAAACGTGCATTGGCAGTGAACTAACTTTAAGGTGATTAATTTTGAATATTGATTTGGAGCTTGCCCTTGTCAGTTTGCATTGATTGGTGAGAAATAATATTAATACCTTAAATTATTGATCAGTGTACTGTTTTTAATTCTTAAATTGGACGCTAAGTCGTCAATTGATCAAATAAGGACAACGTCTTTAGTTTTTTTTTGGACTAGTTGAATACTTTTGTATTGTGCTCGAATGGTTAAATGAATGTAAAACTAGTCAATTTAAGATGAATTCAAGCTAGCTCATGAGGGAACGATTGTCCAAGCCATTTCCCGCAGAACTTTTTACCCACTCTAACACCCCCTCTCACGCTCAGGCCCAATTGGCACTGGCGCGTGGATCGGGAGAACAAAATGGGATGGACCTAGCTCTGATACCATGTCAAGAATGGACCTTGGGCCTAACTCAACCTCAAAAGATAGCTCATGGGGGAGGATTGTCCAAGTCCATATAAGCAAACCAGCAATCCATTCCCCAACCAATGTGGTACTTTTTACTCACTCTAACACGCACATGCCACGGAATATGATGGGCAAGACGACCCACAAGATGGAAGAGAAAATCAAGTATTTCCACTATCACAGGACTATAGCCAAACACAGGGAGCCATGCCAGCAGCTGGTCAATGCCTCGACGATCACCGTTGACCAAACGACCGTATGAAGTGGACACGATAATTTGAAATATTTCTGGAACGGTGAAGAGATTCGAGCTCAAGATGATTGGATCTACACTACAAACTTGAAGGATCAAAATTGTTAAGTGCATACTTAATGGACTATTTTGAACCTCCATCATACAGAAGGGATCATTTCTTAATTTTTTCTATTCACAACTTACTACAGCACAACATTATCTGATTGATGACAAAGGGTTGCCATAGATATTTTTAATCGACTTAAGTTAGATGGTTCAAACAAGGAGGCATTTTACTAACCATGATGGTTTAACTTGAACCTATAGGTTGATGCATCAATTTAGTGGGATGTATCCCTTCACCAAGATTAAAAAAAAAAGTTAGATATAAAAAAGGTAGACAATTCCATGTTTTTCCAACATCAGTACTCTGAACTACTTAAACCGTGAGCCAGATTGTTCATCCACAGTGCTTCATATCTACATCCCAATGGAAGAATAATTACTCTACCACTGGAGGTACATTTGATTCTTGGAAATAGTTCCCCTTGGTCCATTTGCTTTGTGATGCAGGGAACTTACTAGTTTTTCCAATGCTTCTTTCATCCACCTGTTTTGGTAGAGTTTCTTGCTTCTGGCACCTTCATCTGAAATAGAAATTTTAAACAAGCTACATGTCAGCAAAAGAAAGATTTATATATATTTCAAAATGAAATTTAAAAAGAAAGGGCTATTGTATACCAAGTTCTCCCGAGAATGTCTTTCTCAGGCCAATAGTCTAGTTGTTTTGTTACACACAGAGGAAACACAAGCTCTTCATACGTAATCAAAATCATAGGCTGTCACCATTTCTGTTCTCAAAGTACCATATTTGCTCTGTTAAGTAATCCAAAACCAGAATAAAACATGTTAGAACCACTTCCTACAGGCCAAAGAGTTATGTGATGACTCCAAATTGCTCATTATGGCCGTTCGTTTACCTATGGAAATAACACTTAACTTTGTGAACTTATTAGAAGAACTTATAAGGCATTCTCATCTACCAATGATAACGTGGTGAAATATTTTATATCGGTAGGGTATATATATGTAGAAAGACATGATCACAGGAATAGTTATAGTTAACATATGAAGTACTTTAACACCAAAAATATGTCTTTCCATGTTAATCATACAACAAAGTCAAAATCTGAAACTTGGTACCAAAAAAGCAGAATAATGTTGTTAAAAGTTGCTTTAAGGAATAATGCAACTTACTTGTCTTTTCTTTTTTCTCCGGTCTTTTTACATATGACTCCTAGTCAAATTGAGATTCCTATTTTTGTTTATAAAACTGTTAGTTGGTTTATTTTTTAGAATATTAGTAGGACTGATTATGGTAAGTTTTGACCTACTTTCAGTTATAATAGCGACTATTTAAGTTAGGAGGTGATCATTAAAAGGTCGGCTGCTTTAGCTAGAAAAAAAGAAAAACATCTTTGCGTCTACTCTTCTTTTACTCTATCTCTGTTTCAGCCCCTAATTTTTTTTACTTTCCTTGTTACGTTATTTCCCTTAATGGTTTTAAAACCATGGTATCAGGGCTAGGGCTTTAATCTTCAGGGACCTGTCAGATTCAGTGAATGCCATGAAAGGAGAAGCAAGTTTTTCTTCAATGCCACCACCAACTTTCTATGGAGAAAGTTATCAACTCTGGGCAGTTAGAATGCAGATATATCTGAAAGCTTTGGATCACCGTGAGGTTGTCGAAGATGAATATAAAATTTCTCCCTTGCCAAACAATCATAGGTGACGTAGATTAAAACTCACAAAGAGAGAAAAACCAGGAAATCAAAGGCAAAGGCATGCTTATTTACTGCAGTTTCATCCAATGTCTTCACTTGTATCATGTCTTTGAACTCAGCAAAAGAGGTATAGGGTTATTTCAAGACTGAGTATGAAGGAGATGAAAGGATTCGAGTGATGCATGTGTTGAATTTGGAACGTGAGTTTGAGCTGCAAAGTATGAAGAAAAGTGAAACCATAAAGGAGTACCCTGACTGACTTCTTAACATAGAAAATCACATCAGATTGTTGGGTTCCACTTTTAACGATTCAAGAATCGTTGAGAAAATCCTTGTAACTATACTTGAATGATTTGAGGTTATCATTAAAACTTTAGAAAATACTAAGAACCTGGCCAAAATTACAGAAGAGCAACAACGTGTTATGATGCATGAAGGAACTGTTGAAGGTGCCTTACCATCCAAGCATTACGATGATGGATGATATGAGATAAAGAAAAATAAGAAGTACCAACCAACAGATGGAGAAGGTGTTGTGAAAATAGTAAAGTAGATTTTTTGGAATCATAGATTTTTAGTTAAGTCTCTAGAATAGTCTAGCGAAATTTCTATGATAATCTTGTTGAAGAAATATCAAGATATTTAGGTAATTCTAGTTAGTAGAATCTAGAATGAAATAGTGTAGTCTATTTGATATTGATATTTAGGAAAGATCTAGATATTAGAAGGTGCTAGATATTTGAGGGAGATATTTGTATAGAACACTCTGGATTTGTAGTATCTAGAATCATCCCTACATAAGTATAAATAAGGGATAACATTAGACATATGCAACCATCCAGAAAATAAAAAATACTCAAAAAGCTCCAGCTTCTTCTTCTTTACTGAAGTCTTTTTGTAGCAATTTACAGCTACATCATTTTCACTATTTCAGCTTGTTGATTTCCAATCCCTCTGCCCCTTTCTTTTGACATGGTATAAGAGACTATTTCTTACGGGATCTGAATCTATTTTTGTTGATTGACTCATCTTTTTTAAGCTCTTTTCTTAGATTTGTTTGCAGGAAAATATGGGACTAGAAAATCAACGAACGACGGGCCCTTCAATTTTTTTGGCGAGAATTATCATATTTGGGCCATTAAAATGAAGGATTATTTGAAGGCTCTCAACTTGTGGGATGTAGTTGAGAGAGGAGAACATGTTGTCCAGCCATTGAGAGACAACCAACTCTCAATGATGTCAAAAAGTATGATGAGTTGGTGACTAGATCTCCAAGAGCTCTCACTTGCATATATTCAAGTCTTACGAAAGTGATGTTTACAAGGATTATGGCTTGTGAGACAGCCAAAGAAGCCTAGAGTAAGGAAAAGGAGAAGTTTGAAGGTAGAAACAGAGTTAAGTCTGTTAAGGTCTTAGCTTTTAAGAGAGTTTGAGCTCTTGAAGATGAAGGATTCGGATAGTATGAAAGAATAATCTTCCAAGCTAATGGATATTGTAAACCAAATTAGGATATGCTATTTTTTTAAAAAAAAAAGATGGGGCAACAGAAAAGGTTAAAATGGCTCTCAATGGATTGAATAACTTTCAATAGCTTTCAATAAGCTTTTTATAGCTTTCAATAGTTTTTCTTAAGTATAGAAGGGCTTTAAATAGCCAACTTACAAAGAAAATTAGCATAAGTTCAAAATTCAAAATAACCTAAAATATCTCAACTAACTAAACAAACTAACAACCTAGTTAAAATCCAAAATTCAAATTTATTCTAATCTAAATAATTTATTTTACTAAAAAACTAGTGCAGTAACTTAAAGCAATTTCCAATAGGATACTTGGTGAAAACTTTCCAGATAAGAAAGTTGTACAGAAGATCTTGGTCAGCCTTTTGGACAAGTTTGAAAAATCTCAGCTATTGAAAAGTCTTGTGACTTGACTACTTTTTCAATAGCAGAGATGATCTCTAAGTTGCAAATCCAAGATCAACGGGTAACCATGAGAAGCGAAAGGACAGTCGAAGATGCCTTTCAAGTAAGGAATAAATTCAAACAATAAAAGGTAGGGAAAAAAAGTCTCTTTAGACCACTCTGGAGAGGTGAAATATGGTGGATACCAAGGTGAATCGTCGAGGAGAGGAAAATTTTCACTTTGTGGTATTTGTAAGAAGACAAACCACTTGGAGAAGAATTGTTGGCAGAAGTCCAAGAGGTCTCCTATTCAATGTAGATATTGCAAGAAGTATGGTCACGTTGAGAAGTATTGCAGGCAAAAGCAAACTCAAAGTGGTCAGTCTTCCCAATGAGTAAATTTTGCAGAAGATTACCAAGCTGAAAAAACATAGGAGGAGGTATTCATGGATTCGCACACATCCTATTTTTATCGATATAATTGGTATATCGATAGTGCGTGCACAAGGCACATGGCGATTGATAAAAATCTATTTGTTAGCCTGTACAGGAATGATAGGACCAAAGTGAAGCTTGGAGATGGTGTAATGGGGCAAGCTCAAGGAAAAGGATTAGTGAAAGTCCCTACGGACAAAGGAACGAAAATCATAAGTGATGTTCTTTATGTGCCAAGCCTGACTCAAAACTTGTTGAGTGTTGCTCAGTTGCTTCACAATAATTATTCACTTCTTTTTAAGGATAAAAAATGTGTCATTTATGATCCTAAAGGTTGTGAAGTATCTAAAATTAGCATGATTGGAAATTCCTTTCCAATTTCATGCTATTCTGATGAAAGTTGCTCTTTCAATATTGAAATGAGTGATACTTGGCTTTGTCACAAAAGATTCGGTCATTACAACCGTAGTTCATTGGTGTATATGCAATCCAAGGGTATGGTGCTTGATGTGCCCGAAATTGACATATGTCGAGATGTTTGTGAGTCACGTCAATTTGGTAAATTGCATAGATGATCCTTTCCTAAAGAAAGCCTTTGGAGGGCGAAACAAAAGCTAGAGTTGGTTCATACAGATATATATGGACCAATGAGGATGGCTTCTTTGAGTGGAAATAAATATTTTATTCTCTTTATAGATGATCTAACTCGAATGACATGGATCTATTTTTTAAGTAGCAAAGTTCAGGAGTTTTCAGTTTTTAAAGAATTTAAGGCTATGGTAGAAAGAGAGAGTGGCTTTCAGTTGAAGTATATCAGGTCAGATAATGGAACTGAATATACTTCGCATCAGTTCAGCAAGTATTGTAAAGATATGGGCATTCAACAATAATTTACTGTGAGCTACACTCCAGAACAAAATAAGGTTTCTAAGAGAAAGAACAAAATCGTGATGGAGATGGCCAGATATATGCTAGCAGAAAAAAAGATACACAAATGTTTTTGGGCTGAGGCAGTCAACACAGCAGTCTATTTGCTAAACAGATTACCAACTAGAGCACTCTAAGAATTGACACCATTTGAAGCATGGAAAGGTAGAAATTCGTCTGCGAGACACTTAAAAGTCTTTAGTTTAGTTTGCTATGCACATGTTCCTGATGCTAAAAGAGGTAAATTGGATAACAAGGTAAAACTTTGTATTTTGTTAGGATATAGCACAACTATAAAAAGGTACAAAGTGTATAATGTTAGTACAAAGAAGTTGCTTATCAGTAGAGATCTTGTGGTGGGCGAGTCTAGCCACTATGATTGGGATCGAGATATTGTTGTAATGAACCAAGAAAGAAGTACTTCAGTTGCAGCTCTAAATCCATAGATGAGTGATAATTCTTCCAATCCTATTACTGGAGAAGAACACTATTCAGATGTTAAATTGACAACAGATTCTTTAGTTTTGAAGACCAGGTCACTAGCTGAAGTTTATCAATAATACAATTTTTCTCTTGTGGAACCATTTTCCTTTGAAGAAGAAGTAGCTCATAAAGCTTGGATTTCTGCAATGAAGAAGAAGCTTGCCATGATTAATAAAAATGATACTTGGGAGTTGGTTGATAGGCCTGAACAAAAGATCATCATCAAATCAAATGAGGAGACTGATACCAAAAAAAGATCCTAGTGTTATGGAGTTGCTTCAAAAAGAGAAATTTGTAAAATCTTCCATCCTAGAGCTTCAAACTTTTCCATCATATTTGAGTCACCAGATAATGAAGTTGTGGAGGAGTTCAGGAAAGGGGGAGCTCGAGAACTCAACATGATAAAACTCAACAAGGGACATTCATTAATAAGAAATCTTCATCATTTGAAAAAGAAAGATGAGTCATGCAAAAACTATTAAGATTTTCACTAAGGCACAGTTCAAAGCTTCACTTGAGTTCTTCCGCGACAAGTTTAGGGTAGCTTCCAAAAAATCACTTTAAGGGAGAGTGTGAAAATATTAAAGTAGATTTTTTGGAATCATAGATTTCTAGTTAAGTCTCTAGAATAGTCTAGTGTAATTTCTAAGATAATCATATTGAAAAAATATCTAGATATGCCATGGATTGTGCGCCGCCCAGTTTGGCTTGTGCCATGGACTTTGCATCTCCCACCTTGGGAAAAACAGCGTAAAAGCTTTATTTTAGTATTATATAAGGGCAATACGGTCCTTTCACGTCCCATAACCATCCCTAAATATCTATAGATGAAATTAGGGTTATTATTAACGTTTTAAATCTCTTAAATCCCCGGTTCATCATTCTAAAACACAAGAGGAGGTAATCAACTTAGGGTTTGCTCTTTCAAGCTTAAAGGTTTGATCTTTTCATGAATTCTTCGTAAATTAAGGTATGTGGGACTACCCTAAACTCCATAGGCATAAGTTTTAATATTTTTATCAAGACGAAAGATCCCCAATCATGTTTCTAAAGAAGGGTTTTGAAATTGTCTTGAAAAGTATGTATCTTGAAATTGTTTTAAAGAAATTATATGTTGTGTTGAACCATTTTTCATGAAATTTGAATATAACTATATATCTATTTTTTGGTTGCAATAAAAAATTTGATTGAGAGAATGAATGATAAAAACTCCCTCTCCCATCATGATATTTTTGATTTCAAGTGCTATGGGTTGTTTAAAGGCATGAACTTTGTAAAAGAAAAACTAAAGGGTAAATGCTTTTTTAATGATCATGGGTTGATACTTTTTATGACATGTTGAGAGGGTGTTTTCGCATGATAAACTTTCATTTTGTCAAATCAATAATTTCCATTCATGGTAAGTAGAAGCTAAAGAAGGTGCAAGATAAAGAAGGGTAATTTATCCATTCATGGTAATCAAAGATAATGACCCATCAAAAGCAGTGGTCTGATCCACTTTTTCTTTGTGCGGATGGATACTGGGTCAATAAGAACGGTAAATACCACACCTCAAGTATCACGTTTTTGTGAGTTCCCTATTCAAATTATACAGATTTAATTTTGAAAAAAGGACACTCTATGATCTTTTTAAAAAATAATAGCCCAATTATAGCTCAAGTTTGGCATTTGGACAAATAATGTCCACTCGGCTAAACAAATTTCATTTTATGGCCATTTCCTAATCTTTCCCAAATTGGGTCATTTTGATCCACATAGTCCCTATACAGTTCATATACGATACTGATACAATCAATATACAATACTGATACAATATTCAACTTGGGTAATTTGACCCTTTTAAAAATATTTCAATTTTTTTTACTATAAATTTTTAAACTGATCAAATATTATGCTTTTTTTTATTCTTTAGAAATAATAATTAAATTATATAAAAACGATATAATTATTAAATAGAATATGAATCTATAGAAGATATATGTATAGAAATTGTATAGTTCTATCAAATATGTATATGTACAATATATAGAAAGTGTATACAAATTATATAATTGTTGTATAAAACGTGGAAAAAAAAGTACAGTTATTATATAAATTATGTATCAAAACTATATAATTTTCGTATAGAATATTTATGTATAAGATTTGTATAAAACCTGTATAAAAGTTGTGTAAAAACGGTATAGAACCAGTCAGTAAATTAAAATGGCTAGAAAATAGAATTTAAAATCCATGGCCATTTTCAAGGAAATAGTTTAATTTGAAGTGCAAATGTACAGTTATTATATAAATTATGTATCAAAACTGTATAATTTCCGTATAGAATATTTATGTATAAGATTTGTATAAAAACTGTATAAAAGTTGTGTAAAAATGATATAGAACCAGTCAGTAAATTAAAATGGTTAGAAAGTGGAATTTAAATTCCATGACCATTTTCAAGGAAATAGTTTAATTTGAAGTGACGTTTCTATTCTTTCCCCTTTAATTTTTCTATTTGAACTGTATAATGTCCCTAATGTATATTACGAATCAGATAAGAAAAAAGAACAACAATTGATGGTTCAAATAGAAAACTTAGTAATACTTTTATGTGTGATTTTGACCATTTTTTCTTTCTGTTACTGTTCATAGAGGCACAGAAATTTCCTGGTACATCAATTGATTAGGTCAAATATTTCAATTTAAGTAGAGCCCATCTTGGTAGAAGCTTTCCTTATTTGAAGTCCAACGAATTCGGAATTAAAATGAGTCACGAAATTAATAAAGTGATCAAAATAGATCACTTATTTAAAAAGTTACCAATATATGCTAAACGAAATAATTTATTATGTTTTCACTTTTTGTTTAACGGTCAATTAACGGAGTTGACTTTCGTAAAAACGTAAGAATTTCTTACGAAATGTAAGAAATTCTTACGTTTTACAAAAAAAATGTAAAACGTAACAAATTCTTACGTTTTGCACGATGATCGAGAAGAAAAAATCAGTGAATTGTCAAATCATATTAAATGTCACGTTTCAGGAAAAATTTAATTTCACGTAATAATAAGTTACGTTTTTCACTTTTTCAAAGTTGATGTGGTCGCCACAATTAAAAATTGTCCTACTTTTTTCTCATTAGTCTCATCCATCCCACACCTACTTTTTGTCAACTTTTGCTTTCAAAAGAACCTTTTAACAATTCTAATTTTTTAAATTTTTTTTATTTAAATTGTTTTACATTTTACAGTTAATCAAACTAATTTATTTTTGCTCTATATAATAAATTTTTAAAATTTATATAAAAAAAATAAAAAAAGAAGTATCAATTAGATAATTAATTTAATAATTTTATTATATTTATATATGTCAAAAAATAATTAGTTCTATCCTTAATTATCCGATTTCTGTCTAGAAAATTATATTTTTGAGTTTTTCTCTACTCTAAAATAGTGAAATGTTAAATTTTCGTCGATCAAATAAGTTACTATATACAAGAATTATATTTTCTTGGTTAAAAATATGAAATTAATTTTTTCAGTTATTGATTCATCGTAGCTTTCGATTAGTGTTTCGGTTAGGATATTGAGAAGACTCACATTCATAAATTCGTTTTATATTATAATTAATGGAGTAAAAAATCACAATTTAGTCTAGAAAATCGTACCGATAAATATATATGATAATGCATAAATCAATAATATTTTTATTGATACGATTTTATTAAAAAAATTATTGTACTATTTGTACGATTTTAATTTTTTTATTGTTAAACCGATAACCCAATAAGATTATACTACATAGTATATATATATATACTAAAAGTTTTCATCTTCGATTTTACAACTAAAAATTGATAACCAGTATAACTATAAATAATAGAAGTTTTCATCTTCTTATAGAGAATCCAACAATAACAAAGAAATATTAGAAGTATAAATACAAATATATTGCTTTAATCAGAAAAAAAAAATATAACTAGATCCGTCAAAATACACTATCTTATCAAACTAATGCACCATTACGTACGCCAACATCGATTTTCAATTCAACGACACAAAACGTAAATGAACATCATCACATTACATATGAAACTAATGCACAAAATTAGCTTCAATAGCCTCTTTCCTTTCAACTCTTTTTGTTGTTTGTTAGTCTTCTTCAACAAATCCAACATCACAATATTTGCTTGACGTGGAAATTCTGGATCATACCAATCAAAAAAGTTGCAACTAGTTCAAAACAGAGACTGCAATTCATAAAATAGAAAGTGATAAAATTTAGTCGTTGCAGAACATAAAAGAAAAAAGAAGACGAGGGAATATAAAAATTACATACATCATAATACATACAACCAAGAAATCTACGTCCGGGGTTGTCATTCGACCATGAAATTGTAACACCCCGTAAAAGTCGTGCATGGATTAGCCTTTAATAGAGTGCTCTTAGACTTAAAAACTTGAAAAATTTTCTAAGTGTAACTTAGAGTCATTTTAGCTGACAACCTTCGGGATACAACTTCTCGACCTTCTCGACCTTCATTTTTAGATTTTCAAGTTTCGTTACGATCGGACAATCTCATAGTACATCTCGGATAAGTTTTGGAATTTTTCGGAATGCATAAGGCTGCGTTTGGATTTCAAAACAGTAGCAAAACGCATAGCCTGTTGCCCAGTTTTTTTCAGCATTTCAGGGTCCACTTCAAACGATCATAACTCCCTGTATATAATGAACTGTGTGAGATATAATATATCCAACGAAAGAGATTTGAGTCCTCTTTCCACTGCAACTGGTTTCATCCAAATCCAACATCTAAGTAAGAAGTTATATCCGTTTTACTTCAGCCTGTCAGTTTGTCAACTGAGGGATAGTTTCGACTTTTCTTGTTTTCTTAGGGGCATTTTAGTCATTTCACTTCACCCAATTCCTTCTATAACACCAGATTTAGCCCAAATTCATCAGAATACAATCCTTTTTCTCAAATTCTCTCAAGAACACCTTTTAGGTTCCAAACAAAAATCCCAAATAACTCAAGATTCAACCGTAGAAAATTCAAATTGGTTCCGTAGTTGTGTTCACCATCTCGAAAGCTTCGAGAAGCACCCCATGGTTATGTAAGAAGGATTCCAAATACAAGAGTCCATTGTTAAGGTATGAATATTTTTTATTCTTGATTCTTATCCATGAATAAGTATTGATAAAGGATTATGAGTATTGTCTTGATGTTGAAAGATAACTAGAAACATAGTTATGAATTGTTGTGTATAAATTGTTAGTCGTAAATTATGGAAGTTACTGTATTGGATTATGAAGGATGAATTGTGGTGATATATCATTATATTAGTGGTTATGTATGCCTAGTGATCATGTTGGTATTGGATGGTTTTAAGAAGGGAAATAAAGGCTAAGAGTGATGTTGAGGGATATTTCATGAAAATTCATGATATGTGAATATAATAAGAGTATAAGAGGATGTATGTAGTACTCTTATTGATGAGCTAAAGGAGACGTTAATTGGTGAAGTTAATACCTAAATGGTAAGGTTTGGTTGCTAATGCTAGTTTGCCACAAATGACTTATTGTAGATAAGTGTTCGAAGAGTACGGGAAGTCACTTGTATTGAAGTGGTTATATCAAGGTATGTAAGACATACTCTATCTATTCTTTGGCATGAGTAATGACCCATGACACTCTCAAGTAAGCTTCCAACATTGTCCTACGACACATGACACATACTAACATCATATGATCTTCGACACTACCAATTGAACTTGTTTTCACTTTTAAGATGTCCGGCTAGTCAAAAAATATCCATATACTATTGTTGACTCCGAAATGGTTTAATGAGGTATCCATGATTCTCTACTTCATTTTCATGATAATGATTACCTATTTACATGTTTTTCCTATTGAGGTATCATGGTTTCAAGTTCCATAAAGTGTGACCACAAAGTAACCAATCTCAAAGATTAATTGAATTAAGAAATGGAATGTCTATATTTTAAATTGATGATAGGATGTATTATATTAGTACCACTGATCAGTTGGCCATTGTATTATAAAGATTATGTATATATATGCTATTCCAGGGGAGGTCCCTAATGTATTGTATTAGTACCACTGATCAGTTGGCCATTGTATTATAAAGATTATATATATATATGCTAAAAAATGGAATGTCTATATTTTAAATTGATGATATGATGTATTATATTAGTACCACTGATCAGTTGGCTATTGTATTATAAAGATTATATATATATGCTAAAAATGGAATGTCTATATTTTAAATTGATGATATGATGTATTATATTAGTACCACTGATCAGTTGGCCATTGTATTATAAAGATTATGTATATATATGCTATTCCAGGGGTGGTCCCTGATGTATTGTATTAGTACCACTGATCAGTTGGCCATTGTATGACATATGTTATGTATTGATAAGGATTACGGGAAGTAATGATATGAAAGTAATGTGCAGGTATCCCATCAGTTCTTTTAAATGTGGTCTACTCATACTGTTTATTCACTGGTATCTGGGTTCTGTTGATCTTTTGTATCTCATGTTGATACTCCCTGCCTTACATACTCAGTACATATTTCCATACTGACGTCCCTCACGGGGGACCTGCATTCATGCCTGCAGGAACAGGTACTTCAGGTAGTACACCTCCGCAGTAAGAGCCAGGACATTCTATTGTTAGTGGTGAGCTCCAGTTGTTTCGGGGCATCCCAAGTCATCTCTATATGTACCTTTGGTATTTGTATAAAAGTCTTTTGTGGGAGGGAGTTCGTCTCGACCCCAACTCGGTTGTGTATCTATGTAGAGGCTTTTGTAGACATATTGTACAGCCATAGGAGTGTTTGGTTGATAGACGTGATGGCTCTGACGGCCAATTACAGTTCATATATATATTTATGCGTGTCTGCTGGGTTGATACAGGTACTATTTTCTTCTATTTACAACGAAGTGCTGCCCAAATTTCTAATTTTCATAAGTAATGTAAATGTGAAAGTATAGGTTATGAACGGGTTCTCTCGGGCCTCCTCGGCTACGGGTGCCAGTCCGCTCCAATGGGATTTGGGGTGTGACAGAAATTCTCAGAATTGGAGGAGACCTACATGCACAAACAAGTCTACTGATATAATTCATGAAGTTAGAAATAACTAGATAACGAAAAATGCAATAGAATTAAATTTTGATTTATAGTATGAAAGTGATGGAGGAAGAGGAATAATAAATAGGAATAGAGTAATAAATAGGAAGAGAGATAATTGAAATTTTGGAAAGTGTAATAAATTATTATATTTTTACAAAAAATTTAGTAAAACATAAAAAAAATTATTACATTTTACACACAAAAAAGTTAAGAAATTATTCATTGTCCCATCAAAAGTATGTAAAATATAAATAGTTTTTTTTTAATTATTAATTTATTTTGTTAATTCAAGTGTCATGGAGTTAATTATTTTTGACTTCTTCTTTCATAAATAGTGTTCAATAAAAAAAAAATAGTAAAACATAATAGAAAAATTATATTTTTTTATAATTTTGTCAGGTAAATGTATAATTATTGATGTGATATATCATACAAATGGACTGAATAATTAAAATTGCATAGCTGAAAATCTTTTATATTTTTTCCAAATTTGTTTGTTCTGAAAGTATAATTTTTTATGTGTCGTGTCACAAAAAGGAGTAAATAATTAACTGATACGTTATATTTTTGTTCCATTTTATTTTTGACTCCCTAGCCCATGAAAACACTATATAAGAATGCCTTCAACTTATTGTTTCACTATTCTGTAACATTTTCACCATCCCTTCATCTTTCATAATTTCAATCACGTAGAATGTCTTCGGAATAAAAAGTTAGAGTTTCTTTCTTTTGGGATGGTGACATTATCTATGATGAAAACACCATACAGTATAATTATCCACCGAAATACAATGTCAAGTATTCGTTGAATCTTCGATTTAAAAAATTATGTGATTCACTTTATAAAAGAATGGGTTTGAACAGTTTCGATTATAAATTGATTATAATTGAAAAATATCCAACGTCATTTTTAGGTCAAGGTCAAGTAAATTTTGACGAATGACTTATTAATGATGACGATTCATTGGGTGATTTTTTGAGGACTCCAAATAACTACATAGATCAAACAAGCTAACCGTGCTTGAAGTGTATGTGAGGAAGGAGCCCAGGTCTAGCCATTGTAGTTCTCCTTTATTAAATGATGTGTTTTCTCAGTCTAGCGATTTTTCTCAAATGACTCAATATTAAAATATTCATACCGACAGATATGATTTTGATTTGAATAAAACTATTAATGAAAATGACTGGTAACATTCATTAATTTGTGCCTATTTTATCAAAAAAAATTGGCAAAATATTGTAGTTTTGACTATTATTTATGTCCGTAGGTGTTTACCACAAAATGAGATGAATATTACTCTAAGTTATGGACAGGATCATTATTTTGGACAGACTTCACAATTTGAATCGATGAAAAATGCTGAGACATTCTCTAATGTGCATGGGTCGTCTAGTTTTGGTGCAACTGACTATTATCAGTACGTTCACCAATTGAAGTTTAATTTGAGTAGTTTTAATTAATATGATAAACGTATATATTTATATATTTTATTTTTCATATTCAGGATTAATATTACGCAAGATCAACCCAATGTTCATGAGAATATCGACAATGTTGATCAGCCAAATTATCGTTCAAGCTCACAGAGTGATAGTGATTATCGTCTCCAATGGGTTTCATTTCTACCTCATCTTTAATGAAATCGGTTAGATTCATTAAACTCACAAAACTCCTACCACTAATGGGCCCAACATATCCCGTAAGGGCCTTTAACATATCACGCCGCGATCGAACCCTACTGAAAACATCCGCTAGATAAATTGGGTGACCATCAATACGCAAACCAAACAAGACTTGTACATCCTGAAGTGTGATTGTTGCCTCACCGAAAGGCAGGTGAAAGCAATGACTTTCCGGCCTCCATCTCTCAACCATGGTCGTAAGAAGATATCAATCATACTGCATTCTACCAACTCTTACGACATCATATAATCCCGCACTGGATAAGTATTCTTCAACACGCTGATGCGGTGGATGCGAGGTAAATAGAGACCAAGCCGTCTCGATCCTGATAGGTCTAATGCACAAATCGTATAGTATTTCTTCTTTCCACAGCCACTCCAACCGATGATGACTCTGTAGTCTAAGTAGTGTAGGTTCAAAAGGACCGGGATGCACGACACGCTCCATTTTAATTAACAACCTGCACCCATAATTAAATTCAGTTCATTCATTCAAATGCGTCCAAAAAATTAAGATTTCACTGTCATTGATAAATTTTGTGTAAGTTATTAGTCAACTGTAACCCTATTTTTTATACAACTTAAAACCAACAATATAAGCAACCTCATATCGATGGAGTTTCAGAACTTTAATAAACAAAGATAACTATTACTTTACTGTAACCTTACTTTTTATACACCATAAATATTCAACAATGCAAGCAACATCATACCGATAGAATTGTAGAACTTTAATCAACAATGCAAGCAACATATCCAACTACTGTAATCTTTCTTTTCATGTAACTTAAAATCGATAATGTAAACTTTCTGTTTATGTACCTTAAAATCGATAATATAAGAAACATGATATTGATGGAGTTTCAGAACTTTAATGAATAAAAATTATGGGCATGGCATGTTATATGACTTGCTCATGTGATATCAGAATAAAGTTAGTTTTGTCTATGTCATTTTGGTAAACTATTGACAACTTAATATGAGAATCAATACTTTAAGTCCCGCTATTTTAAAAATAAATGTTTACTATTAGTCGTCATATTTGGCATATCAAGAATTAGACAGAAGTATAATATTGGGTGAGTTTGATCAACTCATAATAGAAAATTTTCATTCATTACATCACATCTTCTAATATAACTTCAAAGTTAAGATTTAGAATCGATGCGAAAAAAAATTGAGTACTAAAAATATTGCAAATACAAATGAAATTAATGAAAGTGATTAGTTAAGTTTTACCTAAGTACTTTAGAATGAAGAAATTGTTCATTGATTCTATTTTATTAGAATAAAGTAGAAGATTATTTGACTTTTACACTTTATATTATCAGTGTCTTTAACTGATTTTTATAGTCCATTTTTTTTTTATTTCTTGGGAGTACTATCTAAGTTACTACGTTGATTTGTAAATTTTTAATGTATTTGAGTATATTTTTATCGGAGAAAATGTAATATGTGAAGAATAACTAGTAGGAAATTATGCTATCTCATTAGGTTTTAATTAAGCAAAGAAGTATGGTTAGTGGAATCTAATTGTAGCCAAGTAAAGAACAATAAAATGTTCTAAGTAAAAAATATATATATTTCATTCATGTCAATAATAAAATTCTCTCTGCTTTCGACAGAGAATTCCAACGTCCACACTTTTGTAATTTTCAATCCTCACTATTTTTTTCCTCGTTATTACTAAATTGTTTTACTCTTTGGTTTTGCTTTGTTTTGTACTCTTCTCTTTAATTTTGGGGAAAGTAGCAGCTCATAATCTAGTTCAACAAAACTACTCAACACAATATGCATCTAAATATGGTAACTAAAACCATAAAAATATTGCCTTTTATTAATGGCGGTTTGCCGGAAAAGAGAAAGGGATCGCCGGAAACTGAGGGGTAGTGGGATCAAAGGGAAGATAATGGGGGGACTAGATCTGAAATCTTTTATTAATGGCGGTTCGCCGGAAAAGAGAAGGGGGTTGCCGGAATAAGGGGGTTCGCCGGAAAGTGAGGTGTGGTGGGATCAAAGAGAGATAATGGGGGACCAGATCTGGGACTTTTGAGACAAGGACAGATTCAAAAAAAGGTAATAACGTAAGAAAATGTTACGTTCTATCAGTAAATTAAAAAGTCAAAGAACGTAAGAAAGTATTACGTTGAACGACTTTTAATTTCTGAAAAGTCACATTTACTATGACTTGACAATTCAATGAATTTTTTTTCCTCAATTTACTAAAAACATAACAAATTGTTACGTGAAGCACTTTTTAATTTCTGAAAAGTCACATTTAATATGACTTGACAATTGTCACTGCATTTTTTCCTCGATTTATGCGTAAAACGTAAGAAATTATTACGTTTTTCGTGTTTTTCTGACACAACGTAATAATTTCTTACGTTTTATAAAAAATGTGTAAAACAGTAAGAAATTATTACGTTTTTACGAAAGTCAACTCCGTTAGTAGATAGTTAAACAAAAAGTGAAAAACGTAATAAATTATTATGTTTAACCTATTTTGATAACTTTTTGAATAGATGGCCTATTTTGATCACTTTTTTAATTCCGTGACTCATTTTGATTCTGAGTTCCTATTTTACTTTGTCCCAAATTTTATCTTTTATCACAACCATTATCTATCCACACTTTTTTTTTTTTAAATCTTTCTTCTCAAATTTTAACAAATTAACTAAATCCATGGCATCATCTTCTTTTTCTGTGAGTAGTTCCCAATGGAAGTACATTGTGTTTCTAAGTTGTAGAGGTGAAGATACTCGTAAAACATTTACGAGTCACTTGTACCAAGGTTTGAAAAAGAGGGGAATATTCACCTTTCAAGATGATGAAAGGCTAGATTATGGTGATTCGATCCCTGAAGAACTCATGAAGGCCATCAAAGACTCTAAAGCCGCCCTCGTTGTTTTCTCAAAGAATTATGCTACATCTAGGTGGTGCTTGAATGAACTAGTGGAGATCATGGAGTGCAAGGACCAAAATGGACAAACAGTCATCCCGGTCTTCTGTGATGTAGATCCATCACATGTTCGAAGCCATACAGAGTGCTTTGCAAAAGCTTTTGCCGAACACGAATTGAAGTATAAGGATGATGGAGAAGAGGGGATGCAGAAGGTGCAAGGATGGAGGAATGCCCTAACTGCTGCCGCTAATCAAAAAGGATTTGATATCCGTAAAGGGTGAGCTAAAAACACATAATTATGGAAAAAAAAGGGAAAATTTTCTATTTAAATTTGGACGCTTCTGTGAGTTAAACAGAATCAACGCTAAATAAACTATTCATATTTACCTAATTAAAAATGTGGAAATTAAATCTATATCTCTTTGAGCTAAGAATACTACTGCATGCACAATCTAATTTCACTGATTATCATTTAGACACAAGAATTGTTTTTTTTTTTGCAAAAAATATGATGGTGGATTATATATTATCAGTAAGAAGGCATAGTTATATCAATTTAATTAGAGACAATACATAAAAATCCTCCTAAACATTAAAGTTTTGCAATTTTCATGCTTAACATAGAGACTTTTTAACACCCTCCTGAACATTACCATTATGAAATACTTGAATTTCTCACATTTTCCACACTCAGTCTTCTTATATTTATAGGATTGAATCTGACAATATTCAGCAGATCGTTGACCACATCTCCAAATTACACAAGAGTGCTTATTTTTTATATTCTTAGCAAGATGTTGTGGGAGTAGATACTCATTTAGAGAAAGTAGAATCCCTACTTGATCAAGAAATCAATGATGTTCGGATCTTAGGGATCTGGGGAATGGGCGGGATAGGCAAAACGACAATAGCAACGGCCATCTTTCATAAATATAATCTATCGGGTCAATTTGAAGCTGCTTGTATTCTTGATGATGTTAAGGAAAATGCCAAAAAGAATGGGCTGTGTTCTTTACAAAATATCCTTCTTTCTGCACTGTTAGGAGAAAAGGATAATTACGTCAAGAGTCAGCAAGTGGGGAAGTGCATGATTCCGAGCAGACTCTGTTCAATGAAGGTGCTAATTGTGCTAGATGACATAGATCATAATGAACATTTGTATTTAGCAGGTGATGTTTGTTGGTTTGGTAAAGGAAGCAGAGTAATTGTAACAACTAGAAATAGAGATCTGATAAAGATTAATGATGATGCAATATATGAAGTGAAGCTATTGCCTGATCGTGAAGCTATGCAATTGTTCAATCAATATGCTTTTAGAAAAGAAGCTCCAGATGAGCGATTTAAGAAGTTGTCATTGGAGGCAGTAAATCATGCTAAAGTTCTTCCGTTAGCCCTCAAGCTGTCGGGTTCTATGTTGTATAAGAAAGGCCTAAATCGGTGGGAAAGAACTGTAGACAAAATAAAGGAAAACTCTATTTGTTATCTGGTTGAAAAGCTCAAAATAATTTATGATGGGTTGGAGTGGCGGACCCAGTTTTCAAGGTTGTGGGTGCACAAATTTTTTTATAAAAAATAGTGTGTAGCTGTATGGAATCAAACCCAGAGCCCTGGACATGAAAGTCACACCTCAAGCCACTGCACCCAATCATGTGTTTATTCTCTGGGTGCATTTTAATATATTATATTATTTATTCTGTATTTCTTATATAATTACACCTAATCTACGTCGAGTTTTGTGGGTGCTCACATGTGGGTCCGCCCCTATGGGTTGGAGCGCGAAGAGCAAGATATATTTCTTGATATAGCATGTTTCTTCCGAAGATATAAAAGAAAGCATGCCATGGAAATCCTTGAGAGCTGTGATTTTAAAGCTGAATATGGATTGGATGTCCTAATTGACAAATCTCTTGTGTTCTTAACTGAATATGATACAATTGAAATGCATGACTTGATACAAGATATGGGTAAATATATAGTGAAAATGCCAAAGCATCCGGGCGAACGTAGCTGACTATGGGATGCCAAAGCTTTCAAACAAGTGATGGCTGACAACATGGTAAGTAGGCTTAACAAAACAATAACATTCAATTTCTACTTTTCATATTCCAACATATATAGGGCATTTTCAAATCCAATTATTTTTTCCTCTTGCTTCATATTCATGCAGGTACACCATTTTAGTTGGAAAAGCAAAGTAACGTTAATTTTGTAACGTGGCTAATTTGTCAAGTAACCTATGTTATCAAACCATCTAGCCGCTTAATATGTTTATCCCTGGTGCACAATACCATCTTGAATTCTCTTTTCATTGTTAGAACCAGTAATACCTCTTTTTTTTTTTTTTTTTTAAGTATTTCCCTCGCATCACGTCTTCCATTGTCTTTGTTCTCTTTTAATGTCCTTGAAGTTTGCATTCAATATACTACTTCGGAAAATAGTCATAGTGAAATTTTTGCCAATCTGTAGTGACTTTCCCAGTTTCAATATTTCTACAAGATAGCTCAATTCCTTCTGGGAAATCATCTAATAAATTCACCCCGACCTTTCCTCGAGTAACACTTGGTCTAGTTTGACCCTTAGTTGGTCCCATAGGCTTCCCGACGGCTCAAACTATGGAGAATGTTAAACAGTGTATACTAGAATTGGATTAGAAGCTGAGTTGTACACATCTATTAGATAGAGTTAGTTTGTTAGACTAAATAGGAGCACTAGCAGTAGCAGTTATCAACTCTGTCATTTTCTTCTCCTCTTAGCTTGTGGATGAGAACATCTGCTCAACTGAGCTTGCAATCAGTCTAGATTTCCTCTTGTATTAGAGAAATTCAACAGAGAAAACAGAGTCACGAATGAGATGGATGTTTGTGTTAGAACATGCACAACGGAAGCATTAATTCAACAAGATCAATAACTTATATAATATTTAGATAACATAACTAAAACGAGAATCAGAAAACTTACCTCTTGAAACTTTCACAAAACTCGTTCAACGCTTTGCTTTTCAGGACTGCAATCTTCTACCAAAACCGAATTAACCTTATTCAATCAACACTTGAGTGGCAAGTGATTATTGGACTCAAAGAAAAGATGGAATACTAATCATCTTCTGAACCTCTAAAACCTTATTTATTCTTGTTTCCTCATAAATAAGGAAAAATCAAGAGTCAAACGTTTTGGGGGTCTTTTGTTCTCCAAAACGTTTTAGGCCTCTTTAATTGTCCAAAACGTTTCAATCATTATTTTCCTTCCAGAAGACCAGTAAATAATATTACTTCTAGTAAGTTCCTTTTTCTTTTCCAAAATTGATTAGTTAATCAGGTATAGAAGGGAACACAGCTTTATTAAGTGAGGCTTCCAATTATGATATTAATTCGGTGGTGAATGAATTATCATATCATAATAAATTACAAATTATTCCACTAAAAATCTGTAATTGCACTCCTCGATTTAATTTCGAAATCTACCATTACATCTTATTTAACTCCCCATGTTAGAATTACTGACACCAATCAATTAAATTAAATTATCTTAAAAATTTAATTCATTAATTAATTTATTCCTTTATTTATAATGCTTAACTTATTTTACATGACGGATACAAAATTCACCTACAGGGTTTTCACGTGAAAACTTATAAGCAACCATAAAGGTGTGTCTTCTATCTCAAATCCGAGACATGATTCTATCAACTAATTAATATTTCACTAAGTGATTCGTCATCATCCAACCTATCAGGAATATGTCGACTTGCAAAAGAGTCGCACCTTTTAATAGATTAAAACGATAAAATAAACCACACAAATCATAATAATTATATCAAGATTAAGAGTATAAGTACATGCAATGGTCTAGAGAAATCGTTCATTATTGTTCAGAACATAAACAGCTATCTCTAATTGTCCGTTCAATACATGCGAAATATACTAGCACAAGAAGTCGGAATATTACCACTCCCATAATTAAGACCAAATTATATTTAATCTTGTGCTACAATCATCAAGATGTTTGTCCTACCTCATCTTTGATTGTGAACGTCAATTTATTACTTATAAGAATCGATAATTTTAATCTTCCGTGCATGAGTTACAATACTCCATACACAAAATTGTCTACTATATAAGCAAAGGACACATATGTTAACACAATATCTATTTAAATAAAGATTTTATTAATATAATAAATAGTCTTTATATGAAATGAAAATATAATACTTTAACACAAATTACATGGTTAATAGTTTATCCTAACAGTTTGTTGTCCCAACCATTTTTTTTTTAATATTCTCCTTAACCGGTATTCCATTTCAATAGAATTCGCTTGATAATATATTATTTTTTATTTAAAACATTACAATCATTGGTACTGTTTCGACTACAATTTCGTTCTATTGCAACATGAAAACTTTCCGACTTGACTCTAAAAGCTATGATTTGTTGACTTATGATCTTTTTACCAGGGAACCATGGAAATGGAAGCAATCTGCTTTACTTATTTTGAACAAATACGCTTTAATAAAGAGTCAATGCAAGATATGAAAAGGCTTAGGATATTATACATATATGATGATCATCCGATACACCACTTCTTGTCTTCGATTGATTCAGTAGACATTCCCAATGGCTCTCTTGAGTACCTGTCCAACAACTTGCGGTGGTTTGTCTGGGATCACTATCCTTGGGTGTCATTGCCAGAAAAATTTGAACCCCCAAGGCTTATTAATCTTGGTCTCCGGTGGAGTTTGCTGCATGATTTATGGACTGGAATAAAGGTACAATAGCTGGATTCAATTTTCTTTTTCTTTTGGTCAAATACATAGATAGATACTCAAAGTTGACAACAATTGTGAGATAGACATCTAACTAGCTATTCTAGTGACCATACATACATCTTTTATTGACATATATATACATACATATATATATAAGCGTGTGTTTTGAATATCCCAATCAGACTTGGATACACGCATGACATACAATTGCTTTTGTGTTGGGTGATTAATTAACCAGCTCCAACTTTTAAAACATTGGAAGGTAAATGATCGAATGATTCAAAAAAATTGTTTATGTAATTGGAGTAGCATCTTAAGTCAAGTGGACGATAAGTAACATTGAGTATTGAAATCCAAATTTCAATAAAAGAAAAAGAAAAAGGTAACATTAATACTTTTCAGAATTAGTTGTCACTTTTTTTCTAATTTAATATCCACTTTTACTTTTCATTTTTGACACATTTAGTAAAAAAAACAATATAAAAATAATAGGGCATGTATTTAAAAGCTAAAGCCACTAAAATATAATTACGGATAAAAATATAATGTAATATAATCTTATTGGTTATGGTTTATAGATACTATTATTCCCTAAATGTCGTGAATAGCAGGATTTGCCGCCTCTGCGAAGGTTAAAACTCGGTCTCTCCAGAAAGCTGAAGAAAACACCGGACTTCACGAGGATGCCAAATTTGGAGTATTTGGATCTAATGGAATGTACAAGTCCTGAAGAGGTTCACCCTTCTCTGAAGTGTCGCAGAAAACTCATTTGGTTAAATTTGCATGGTTGTGTAAACCTTGAGAGGTTTCCATATGTTAATGTGGAATCTCTTGAATATGTGAATATAATTGATGCTCAAGTTTAGAGAAATTTCCACAAATCCTAGGAAGAATGAAATCGGAGTTAGAGATTCACATGAGACCCTCTGGGATAGGGGAAATATTATCATTTACTATTCAGAACCCATCTGGATTTTAGATTTATGAATAACCTTGCAGAACTTCCAAGCATCATTGGCATGTTGAAAGGTTTGGTGAAGCTAGTTGTATCGTACTGCTCAAAACTTGAAAGCTTGGCAGAAGAGATAGGGGACTTAGAAAACTTGGAGGAGTGTGATGCAAGCTATACTCTAATTTCACGACCTCCGCCTTCCATTGTCCAGTTAAACAACCACAACCCTCTAATCATGAATAAGTGCATTCATTCTTTGATCAAAGGGCTTAAAAATCCAACACTCAATATTTTGCAAAAATTCAAAAGGGAAAAGGCTTTAATATGCCATTGAACTATTAGAAATGACTCATTTATGCCATCAGTTAAAAGTTTGGCCCATTCATGCCATCGCCGTTACAAAATCGGCTCATCCATGCCATTAATTTTTAACGGTGGTTTTCAAAAACAGCTTTGCCACGTGACCTTTTATTAAAGGTCCACGTCATTAATTAAAATAAGAAAAAGGGCTCAAATATGCCATTAAACTATCAGAAATGGCTCGTTTATGCCATCAGTTAAAAGTTCAGCTCATTCATGCCATCGTTGTTATAAAATCAACTCACCCATGTCATTACTTTTTAATGATGGGTTTTCAAAAACAGTTTTGTCATGTGGCCTTTAATTAGAGGTCCGCGACATTAATTAAAATAAATTAATATTAATTTCAAAATATCTTAGACCCGTTAAAAACAACCGATTTATTTAACATAACCCGACCCACACCGATTAAAATATTTTTTTCCCTACAACAACAACTATTTTTTCTAATCAGAAAAAATAGTGATTAATGTGTATCGTTTGGCTATTTCTAGTTGATTCTAAATCATTATAAATGTTACGCTTAACAGAAACCTCAAAAATTCTATCCTAAAGTAACTGATTAGTTTTAATTCCAATGACTCCAATATATACTCCGAAGTTGCAAGAAAATAAACCAATGAACGATTAGGGAAAGCAAGGAAAAGAAAGAGGCGTACCAATAGAATAACTTCTCCCATCACAAATTACTGAAGCATACATTGTTGAAAAATCATTTTCAAATAACGGCTTAAAAGAAGTCTGCTATTCCAATTATCCCGCCATGTATATGGGATAACTTCTCTCATCATTACGGTATAAATGCTAGAATAAATAATCCCGATACTAACTAATTTTAGATTATTTAAAATTACTATTGATTTCTTTTAATTAATGGTGTGAACTTCTAATAAAAGACCACGTGAAAAAACTATTTTTAAAAATCCATCATTAAAAAAGTAATGGCATGAGTGAGTTAATTTTATAACGGTGATGGCATGAATGAACCAAACTTTTAACTGATGGCATAAATGAGTCATTTCTGATAGTTCAATGACATATTTGAGCCTTTTTGCTTATTTTAATTAATGACGTGGACCTTTAATAAAAGGCCACGTGGCAAAGTTATTTTTGAAAATCATGGTTAAAAAGTAATGGCATGGATGAGATGGTTTTGTAACGGCGATGGCATGAATGAGCTCAACTTTTAATTGATGGCATAAATGAGCCATTTCTGATAGTTCAATGGCATATTTGAGCCTTTTCCCAATTCAAAATGCCATGAGTCATTATCATCTCTGCCGCAGCTAGTACCTTACTGTCACTTATCTATCTATATCTATATCTATATCTATATCTATATCTATATCTATATCTATATCTATATCTATATCTATATCTATATCTATATCTATATCTATTCTATATCTATTCTATATCTATATCTATATATTATTGCACATTAACTGCAAATACTAACAGTTTAACATAAACATTCAACCAAATTCTTTTTGTTCAAATTTCACCCATTACAGAGAAGAAATCTGTAGAAGTAACAAATTTGCCAGTTAAAAAGTTTCAAAGGTACTAAAATTCCTTAATTTAGTTTCTCTTTTTTTTTGGAGAGTGATTGGTTTTAGGAATTTAGCCACTTAGGTTTACCTGATATGAACAATTTGGTGATATGTGAGAATCACTGAGTATTTAATTTTACCTTCTGCTGATCATTTGTTCTTTCTTAGTTCATGATTTGGGAACAATTATATGGTGAATTTGGCTATTGTGTTGCTAATTCTTTACATAGTAGATTTGCGTTTCTTTATAGTGTGTTGAAGGGTCACTCCATTTGTAGCAATTTCAATAAAATTGCAAAATGACTTGATAATTTTCTTCTCTGCCTCCGTCACATGTTACCATTGTAATATTTTTGCCTTTTTATTTTCTAATAAACTTGATTTTAACAAAGCAGTCATCGCCTTAATCGTCGGAGTTACTCTATTTTTTAGATTTATACTTATGTTTGAATTTTTCTGTTTGAGTTGATTATAATATTTCTATGTTAGAAATTGTTGTACTATAGGCATGCAGTGCTGTACCTTATAATATTGATTATTTTTATTATAACTTGATTTTAACATTTCTATGCGGTGTTGGTTATTTTTTGTGTGTTCGGTTATTTTTATCATAGAATCATTTCTATGTTGTGAATGGTCGGTTGTGTCATTGAATTTCAGAGTCATACACTATGTGTTTGATTTCTCACAAGTGCAACTGCAATTATTCAGTGCAATAAGTGGGAACATTCTATGACTCATTCTATATCGGTATTATTCAAAGCTTAGAATTTTGAGTTATGGTAACCAATTTTTTGTTTTGATTTTGGAGTATGGAAATACGATTGAAATTGATTGATTTTCAGAAGCAACAAGACAATACAGTGGCTGCTGCTCTATAGTATCACCCGAAAAATATCAGCCTGACTTGTGATGAGGATGGTTATATCATGGCGCAATGGCTTTTGTCTGCCGAATTGCAACCTTTTGCCTCTAAGACACGTATTTTAAAACTCTTTTCATCCTTTTACTATCTCTTAAGATTATGTAGATAATAAAATACATGAATCAAAATCAAGTATTTTGATCCTTTTACTACAGTTTGATAAAAAAAAATCTTCCAGTAAAAATCAAGTATTTTGCTACAGTTGGAAGGTACATTCTTTTTCTCTTATTTTGTTTGTTGAAGTTAATATGCAGTAATAGATATGAAAACTTTATTATTTTATGTGTAGAGTAAGAAACAAATAAGTTTTACTTAATGATGCCTCAAAATTCGAGTTGGTAACGGATCTTCCCAATTGTGGATAACAGAAACATTAGAAAGGAGAAGTTGAAAAAGAAAATAGAACAAAGTACAAAAAGAAATAGTGAAAGTTTTAGAAGAGGAGAAGGCTGAAGTGGGAGAAAATGACTCAAGGTACTTTCTTTGAGGATTGTTGATAATAATCAGAATACATCACTCTTTATAGTTATGAGATATTAATTTATCGCAACTCCTACTCTTTTGCGGTTCTCTATTTTTTTGGCACTGTTAATGTTATTTCTTCGCACGGATTTTATCATTTCTATGTTGAAATTGTTGTATTGTAAGCCTGTGGTTTTGTACATTTTACTTTGAATTTTACGATTTAGTAATGTATTTGGTTATATTTTGTGTTTTTTTGGATGATCCCTTTTGTCTTACTTCTTTGAATTTGGAATTAATTTGCAACAACTGTTCAATGCGGCAGCTACTGTTTTGTACAAATACTCAGGCAACGTCAACCCTTCTCATAATGGCATAATGCGGGACATGTTGTCATGGATAAATGTCTTCAGTCTGCAACATCGCAATGTTTGTCCTCTCAAACTCTAATTTTAGCTCTTTTCTTTATATAAAATTAATTTTTTACTAGAGGAATACATATTTTCTTAAAGACAATGGAGGATTACATATAGTGGAAGATAGAAATTCAGAGGCATTACACTAGAAAATTGATCATCCTAACTTAACTTGAAAGGTTGTTGTAAGAAGGTACTGATTCTTCTATAATTCTTTTATAATCTGATTGTGTACTCTCCTAAGTGTATTCCTAAGTTTAAGAAGCATATGCATTATTATTGATACAAAAGAGACCAAGAAGACAAGAAACATACACCAAAACAGTCCATAAGTTCTCGGATTCACTACCAACAACAAGAATACAAGATATAATGGTGTATTTAATACCAAAAAAGCCAACCCAAACTAATGTAACAACAATAAGAAGATGAACATGATTACAAGGTTACACAAAAAGAACACTACCAACAGTTACAAAAAAATAAAGATAGAAAGATAGACAAATGTAGGTATAATCTTAAGAACTCAAAAATATTTGACACTCTTGGACCCTTAACACTACACACCACAATCACCTACCTCTTATAATTGACACAAGAGAGGCGTCCACCACCCAAGCACCAATGTATCAAGCAATGCAACGCACAAGTGATTCTACACTTGTATATGGCCATAGTTATAGTTTTGGGACTCTCTCTCTCTAAGAGGAGTGTTCTCTCAATATCATTAAGCAACTAAAGAAATAAACCCTATAATATTCTATTTATACTACATTACAATAATAGACAAAATGATAAAAGGGCCCTTTAGTGACTAGTCTACAAAAATACTCAAAAGGTGTCATGATCATGATCATACTTGTATCATCCTCTCCATATTGAGAGGAATTTGACCACAAATTCATGGGCTCACCTCTTTTACAAAGGCACTTCACAATCTTCTTCTTGCGGCCACACATTTCCTCCATACTCTTCATTTTGCACTTTGTATTCTTCTTGCTCTCTATCTTGCGGTTTGCCACCATTCTTAACCGATTCAATGCCCACCTCTTCTGTAAGATAGTTTAATCTACCCCCCTTAGGATTATATTCCTCCGGTTTTGGCAGTCACTAGCCTTGTGCCCCCATCCTTGACACTTGAAGCATTGAAACCCTTTGGGATTGGAAGTAGATTTTAATTTACCTTCATACCTTGGAGGATGTTTTTGGACAGCCTTGGTGGCCCAGGTTGGGCAGCCATGAATGAGTTCTCTTTGAGCTCCCTCTCAACCTCTAAAGCCACGTGGAAGATGTCATCTGTGGTGTAGAATTTGTGAAGTGTCATGCGAGTAAAGATGTCCTTGTTCAACCCAACCTTGAAGCACACAATGTCATGACTTACTTGCTCACCTCGATGGTCAAGTTTCAACATTAATTGTTGAAATTCATCATAGTAATCCATGACACTCTTGCTACCTTGCCTCAAATTGTACAATTTGGCAAGGAGCTCATGCCTATAAGTCTCGGTCAAGTACCTTTGCCACATAAGGTTCTTCAACTAAAATCAAGGAGGAGGTTTTCCCCCAATCATCGCATTCTCAAACAGTTTAACATACTCTCACCATGTATGAGCATACCCTTCGAAGTGAGCTATAACATAACAACTTTTCTTTTCTTCGGTGAGATCATTAAGTTGGAAGATCTTGTCACAAGACGACTCCCATGCAAGGTAGGCTTCAGGATCACTTTCACCTTTGAAAATAGGAAGGCTCACTTTGATGGAATTGATACCTACATCTTGGTTTGGGTGGACATCTCTCACCTTTCTTCCTAACTTTCCTTGTTTACCCCTCATTCTCTCTTCCCTCAAGTAAATATCATCATACCGTCCATAACCATCATGTTGTCCTCCCCTACCATAGCCCTCAACATGGATGAGTCTATTTGGGTTAAGTGGAGCTTGTAGTGGTGAAATTGGATTTGGATAGTGAGATCTTTGGTCAAGTAGAGTTTGGATGAGAGGGTTCGATTTTGGTGGTGGTATTTGGGTTCCAAGCCCGTCTTGTTGGACTTGGTGTAGTTGAGGATGGTTTAGTCTATCTTATTCTCGGCTTCGGGAAAAAAGATTGGTTGGATTTGTGGCAATTGGTGGATATAGCATTTGGTGCAAGGTCTCGGGAGTATTAGTTGGGGAATTGTTATGAGGGGTGGAAGGTCGACTCCTTTGGTTTTCCACATATTCTAATCTCCCACTCAGTGATTCCATATCCGTATCTAATTTCTCAAGACCTATATTCAACCTAGCCACATCTCGAGACATAGTTTAAAGGCGAGCCAAAATGAGATTGATGGCATTATTCTCAATTGTTTGACTATTTGAAGCCTCGGGTTCCATCGTGGTTGTACAAAAAATAGCACTTCAAGTTATGGTCCTACAAGACACCCAATCAGTCCACAACGTCACATTTAACAATACAACATAAATCCTACAAAACAAAACACACATTAGTTTAAAACAACCTCCCACAATGAGATCCCACCTTCAAGTTTCTTCAAACTCAAGCTCAACAATGGTGGATGGCTCAAATCACCTCCAATTTATCTCAAATTCGAACCCTTTACTCCTATAGTGTTAGAGTACACAAATCTAATACTAGAAATACAAGAAAAAACACAAAATTAAAAACTCCAAATTTGACCTAGAGTCAAAAATGGGCTTAGTATTTTTTAGGGGGATTTTCAATTTTGACACTTCTTTTTTGTTGGGATTTTCAATTTCTAGACTGTAACAGTGTTATGGAACAAAGATCTAACACTATAAATACACAAAAATCAA
The DNA here is from genome assembly GCA_030864225.1 of Capsicum baccatum var. pendulum. Classification (NCBI taxonomy): domain Eukaryota; kingdom Viridiplantae; phylum Streptophyta; class Magnoliopsida; order Solanales; family Solanaceae; genus Capsicum; species Capsicum baccatum. The sequence goes on along the minus strand of CM061561.1, from coordinate 232,312,639 downwards.
GTCTCAAAAATTAAAAAACCCTAAAAATGTGAACAGTAACTTTTTTCTTTTTTATTCTTTTTACTTTTTTTTTTTAATTTTCAAGATAGAAGATTAAGGAGTTGCTAAAAAAGAAACATTCTTTTTGAAACGGATTAACATTCTCCTCTCTCAAAAAAGCTCACCGGTTGCCCTCTCTCACCGGCACCGGCGAGACCACCGGAGAAACCTCTCTCGCCAGCAACCCCCACCCCCACCCCCACCCCCCTAACCCAAAATCCGACCATAACGACAACGGCGTTGGTACCGGCGCCGCCTTCCCTCTTGCTCTACGATCTCTCTTCCCCCCTCCGATGAACTAGCGTCGGCACTGCTTCGTCACCGCCTAGATCTGCCGCCGCTGTCACCAGCAAAGCCTCCGCCGACCGGCGAAACCGTCACCACAGGCGAACACCGTTCGCCGGCTAGGGACCCGACCCGACCTCTCTCCGGTTCCCTCCATCTCTCTTTCTTTCTAAGCTCCGTCCACAGCTCACCCGGCCGGCGAAACAGTGCCGCCACCAGAGAACAGGCATCGCCGCCGTCCCTCCATCATCGGAGCTCCTCGGAGCTCGAGCTACATTGGGTATTTGGTTTCCTGGCGAAACCTGCCGGTAACCAATCTAAAATCAGCGACCCACAACCCGCACACACAGATCTGCGCACAAACCCACCGGAAAACACACATGCACGCCTACGGCGACCATCACATCGCCAAAAAACCCCACCGTCGCCACATCATCTACAGGCCAGATCTGGCCGAATTTGGTGTTCGCAGGAAAGGAGAACTTGGTCTACAAGCGTAACCTGGTGACTTCTAACCTTTGTTATTTTATTCTTTGTATTATGCTAGTATTATCTCCTGTATCTTGACTTGCGTTTGATTTATTGATATTGTCTGTTGTCGCTTCTTGCACTGCTTTTATTGGGTTATCGTCTTGGGGCTCTGTTTTTGGGGTTTTGGGTGTTGAGGCCATTGGTGTTTGCTCTCTATTTGAGTTTAGTTTTGTTTCTTGATTATTTCTTCGAATTTGTGTGAGCCTTGTATTTCTTGTTGCTGCTTTGTTACTACCACTGTTTAGATTTTCTTATATTTTCTTGTAGTAGTGGCTGTGGGCGTTGATAGTTAGATAGGGTAATGTCCGAGGAGGTTGGGGCGGGGGGCTGTGTTGGGGGCGGGGGAAGAGGAAAGGGCGGGAGTGGGAGGGGGGCCAAGGTTTGGCCTCAGGGGTAGTAGAGGAAGACGTGTGGTTAGTGATGGTAGGCTGAGGGTTCGGTCTTGGAATATAGGGACTCTTCAGGGTAAGTCCATAGAGCTTGTGAAGATTCTTAGAAAGAGGAGGATTAATATTGCGTGTGTTTAAGAGACCAAGTGGGTAGGGTCTAAGGCTAGGAATGTGGATGGTTACAAGCTTTGGTACTCTGGGAGCGAGAGGCGTAGGGATGGAGTTGGCATCTTAGTAGATAAAGAGCTTAGAGATCAGGTAGTAGAGGTAAAAAAGATCAACGATAGGTTGATGACTATTAAGTTGGTCATTCGGGGGTTTACCCTGAACGTGTGTAGTGCTTATGCGCCACAAGTAGGCTTGGAGGGGGAGGAGAAGAGGCGATTTTGGGAGGCTTTGGATGAGGTGGTGAGAGGCGTGCCTAGCTCGGAGAAGATTGTTGTAGCAGGAGATTTCAACGGGCACATCGGGGCGTTACCGAGAGGCTTTGGTGATGTGCATGGTGGTTTTGGTTTTGGAGAAAGAAATGAAGAGGGGGCTACTCTATTGGATTTTGCGAGGTCCTTTGGGCTGGTGGTGGTGAACTCGAGCTTCCCGAAGAAGGACGATCACCTGATCACCTTTCGAAGCACGATAGTTAAGTCCCAGATTGACTTTTTATTGCTTAGGAAAGGGGATAGGGTGTTGTGTAAGGACTGTAAGGTCATCCCGAGTGAGAATCTTTCGACCCAGCATAGGCTCTTGGTTATGGATTTGGGTATAAAGAAGAATAGAAAGAGGAGGAGTGAGGAGTATAGGCCTAGAATTAAGTGGGGCGGCTTAATGCCAGTGAATGTGTGGGATATAGGAGAGAAGTTGGCGGGAATGGGGGTGTGGAAGTGTAGGGGGGATGCGGATAGTATGTGGGATAGGGTGGCTAGGTGCATAAGGGAGAATCCAAGTAAGGTGTTGGGTATTTCTAGGGGCCGGGACGGGCATCATCGGGGGGATTGGTGGTGGAATGAAGAGGTTAGGAAGAAAGTGGGGACCAAGAACGGGTCGTATGCTAAGTTGGTTGAGAGTAAGGACGAAGAAGAGAAGCGGGTAAACAGGAAAGAGTACAAGTTAGCTAGGAAGGAGGCTAAGTTAGCAGTTACGGCAGCTAAGACGGCCACTTTTGAGAGCTTGTATGCAGGGTTACAGGGGAAAGGAGGGGAAAAAAAGTTATTTAGACTCGCTAAGGCTAGGGAGAGGAAGGGTCATGACCTCGACCAGGTAAAGTGCATTAAGGGGGATGACGGTACAGTGTTGGTGGAGGATGGCCACATTAAGAATAGATGGCAGTCGTATTTTCAAAGGCTCTTGAATGATGAAGGGGATAAAGCTATTGTGTTAGGGGAGCTGGAACACTCAGAGGAGTGTCGGGATTTTAGTTATTGTAGACGTTTTAAGGTAGAAGAGGTTAGAGAGGCTGTTCGCAGGATGCGAAGGGGTAGGGCGACGGGGTCGGATGAGATACCAGTGGATTTTTTGAAGTTCGCTGGAGAGGCTGGTGTAAGGTGGTTGACTGGATTGTTTAATGAAATCTTCAAGACGTCGAAAATGCCCGAGGCTTGGAGGTGGAGTACCATGATCCCTCTTTATAAGAATAAGGGTGACATTCAGAGTTGCAATAATTATAGGGGGATTAAGTTATTGAGTCACTCTATGAAGATTTGGGAGAGAGTGGTCGAGGTGAGGCTAAGACGGATAGTGTCTATTTCGGAAAACCAGTTTGGATTTATGCCTGGCCGCTCGACGACGGAGGCAATTCACCTGGTACGGAGGCTGGTAGAACAGTATAGGGAAAGGAAGAAGGACCTGCACATAGTGTTTATCGACTTGGAGAAGGCATACGACAAAGTCCCCAGGGAGGTGCTTTGGAGATGCTTGGAGTTGAGTGGAGTCCTGCTGGCATATATCAGAGCAATTAAGTACATGTATGATGGAGCGAAAACTCAGGTGAGGACGCGGGAGGAGACTCAGAGCATTTCACTGTCTTGACAGGATTGCATCAGGGATCTACCCTTAGTCCCTTTTTGTTTGCTTTGGTGATGGATGTGTTGACGCGGCGTATTCAAGGGGAGGTGCCTTGGTGTATACTTTTTGCAGATGATGTAGTTTTGATTGATGAGACGTGAGGGGGTGTAAATGACAAATTAGAGGTGTGGAGACAAACTCTTGAGTCTAAAGGGTTCAGGTTGAGCAAAAGCAAGACAGAGTATTTGGAATGCAAGTTTAATGACGTGAGGCTGGAGAATGAGGTGGTAGTGAAGTTGGAATCACAGGAGGTATGTAAGAGGGATAGTTTCAAGTATCTCGGGTCCGTGATTCAGGGTAACAGTGAGATTGATGAGGATGTCTCGCACCGTATTAGGGCGGGATGGATGAAGTGGAAGCTCGTGTCGGGGGTGTTGTGTGATAAAAAGGTGCCGCCCAAACTTAAAGGCAAATTCTACTGGGTGGTAGTCCGTCCGGCCATGTTTTATGGAGCGGAGTGTTAGCCAGTTAAGAACTCCCACATTCAAAAAATGAAGGTGGCAGAAATGCAGATATTGCATTGGTTGTGTGGGCTGACTAGAGGGGATAGATTTTAGAATGAGACTATCAGGGAGAAGGTTGGTGTGACTCCGGTGGAGTATAAGATGCGGGAAGCCCGATTGAGATGGTTCGGACACGTGAGGAGGAGGGGCATGGATGCCCCGGTTCGTAGGTGTGAGAGGCTAGCTTTGGATGGTTTTAGGCGGGGTAGGGGTAGGCCGAAGAAGTACTGGGGTGAGATGATTAGGCGGGACATGGAGCAGTTATAACTCACCGAGGACATGACCCTAGATAGGAAGATCTGGAGGACGCGAATTAGGGCAGAAGGCTAGGGCCAGTTTGGGTCGCTAGTGTAGGGAATCACTTGGTGGGGGTATTATTCTTGTTGTGATACCTTGTTCCATGTTTTATTATGAATCTGTTTGCTTTTTTCTGTTTTTTATTACTAATGGGTGTCATATTTATGTTATGTCATCTTGTTCTATGATTTACTATGTATTTGTGTAGTATCTCGTGTCTCGAGCCTGGGGTCTATCGGAAACAACCTTTCTACTTCTTTAGAGGTAGAGGTATGGACTGCGTACATCTTACCCCCCCAAACCCCACTATGTGGGAATACACTGGGTTTGTTGTTGTTGTTGTTGTTTAATTTTCAAGATAACAATCCCAAGATTGATCTTGTTGGAGCAAAAATCAAACCTTGATTTGATACCAAATGATATAAAATAGACCAAGAAGACACGGAAAATACACCAAAATAGTCAACAAGTTTGAAGAACCGAGGACTCCTTTGGTGACCACTCTCGGATTCACTACCAACAATAAGAATACAAGATATAATGGTGTATTTAACACCAAAACAGCCAACCCAAACTAATGTAATAACAATAAGAAGATGAAAAACACAATAATATTTCAACAATAGAACGATTACAAGGTTAAACAACAAGAACACTACCAACGGTTACAACAAAGTAAAGATAGAAAGATAGACAAATGGAGGTATAATCTTAAGAACCCAGGAATATTTGACACTCTTGGACCCTTAACACTACACACTACAATCACCTATCTCTTATAATTGACATAAGAGAGGCGTCCGCTACCCAAGCACCAATGTATCAAGCAATCAACACACAAGTGATTCCACACTTGTATATGGCCCTAATTACGATTTTGGGACTCTCTCTCTCTCTCTAAGAGGAGTGTTCTCTCAATATCATTAAGCAACTAAAGAAATAAACCCTACAATGTTCTATTTATACTACATTATAATAATAGACAAAATAACAAAAAGGCCCTTTAGTAATTAGTCTATAAAAATACTCAAAAAGTGTCATGATCATACTTGTATTAATTATACTGAACATCCTAATGAGATAATTGTTGCTTTCTATGGTTACCTAGAGCAGGAAAGACCCCAGTCAACGACACAAAGATTGTTGAATCAGAGTTCTTGAGGTTAGATTAGTGTCATCTATGTTTTTCATGTCTGGCTCTCACCCTACCCTATCACGTGACAAGAAAAAACAACCTAAATCGGGGATCAATCTTACCAGAATGCTCTAATTGAAGTAGATATCTATCTTTCAGCAACTAAATAGGAAGTGATTTGTAATGACCCACAATTTGGGCTACAATATAGACCATGATTTCGATGCGTTGTTAATCCCGAAGCCATAAAATCCTATGCCAATACCGCATATTAATTATTGTGTAGCAAGTGAATCCACTCAAGCTTGAATTTAGACCATAGAGGTCCTTCAACTCAAGGATGAGTTGAAACTATTTTGATCGACTAAGTTTAGTGGGCGTTGTGAAGTGTGTCAGATTTCATCGATCATAAATCTCTGTATATGTTGAATTAGGAAGGCTACTATGTGTCAAATGATAGGTATTCGAGTTAGCTTTCCAACGATACAAATTTGGCTAAAATCCGACACCCGAGCAAGAAGTTATGGCCCTTCAAAGTGATAAGCGTCGCCTAACCAATCACCTATGGACACTAGAAAGCATAGGCAATAGCCTAGGCGGCGCCTATGTAAACATAGGCGATAACCTAGGCGGCGCCTATGTGAACATAGGCAATGGGATGGGCGGCGCCTATGTAAAGAAATCTAGTGACTTAAACACTCCGTGTTGGGGACAAAGTGGTCCTTTTCGACCCTTACTTAGCCCTAAAACACGAGATTTAGTTCCAAGGACCCCAAAATACATATTCATTCATCAAAAGTGCTCAAAGATTCTCCTTAGGGTTTCAAAATAAAAACCTAAATATTTCAAGATTTGACCGTAGGTTTTCAAAGATAATTACATAATCGGAATTACCAATCTGTAAGCTTCAAGAAACATCTATTATCCTTGGAAATGGAGTACGTAGGGTTATCCAAAAATCTTATGGGTGTAGTTTTTATGAACATGCATGCTTTTAAATGGGGGTTTTCAATCAAATGCTAATAACTTGCTTTCAATGTGATTTCTAAGTCATTTTCTTTATGTCGTAGGAATTGTTTGTATATACTTCAATGATTGAAACCATGCATATGTGATTTGAGATTTTCCATGGAAGTTTGACAAATATGAATGATAAATTGCTTTTAAATTCCCATGATAATGTCTTGATACCCCATATTATATTGTGATCAACAAAAGAGAGCATGAATTTGAAATAAATATTATTCACCACTTGTAAATGATGAAGCACCTTGGTTTTTACATGATTATGCATATGTGGGTGTGATATTGATGACTTGCAAGTCGGGTATGATGATACCCTACAGAATACGATATGTGATTGAGTAAGATAAAATTTGAATACATTGATTTTACATGAGAAAGGTGGATGCCCGAAGAAGGCGTTTGAGATATAAGGGATCATCGCTGGAAAACATGTTTTCCGACACGAAATATTGGTACCAAGCTAAGTGATCATATGTACTTGACTTCATGTCATTCCCAAATTGGGACTATAGGTAGGAGCCTGGGCTAAGTGATCTTGGGCACTACCATTGGATAGAGACACCTTGCTATGTGATCTTGTGTGTCTCTCCCTCACTTATACTCAAATCTCAACGGCAACCGAGGTTAGGCAGTTGGTGTAAATTATGTAGATTATTCCATCTAGATCAGTTGCATTTCATTGATTGTTGAGAAAACTATTACATTACACCCATGTGTTTTCAAATAATTTGATACAAAATTGCTTTATAATGGCTCTCGACTATATATTTGTAAAAATATTATGTTTTGTTTTGATATCTCTGTGTGCCAGTACTATTGTGCTGACCCTCTCCCCTCTCCAACCTCTCATGTTCTGAGGCCCAGTCTAGGGGTCAAGAGAATCAGTAGATCATCCAGACAGAATTGCAGAGAAAAGTGGTGAGCCTTCTATGTTTTGGAAGGTCTTATGTCCCGTAGAACCTTTTTTTAATATTCAATTTTGAGTTCTACTAGGGGCCTTGTCCCATTTTATATACGGTTAATTGACTCAGTCATTTGTTAGAGATTTTCGCAGACAGTTGTTTAGAGTTTAATTGATGTTGAGGGAACCTTATCTCTCTATTATTGTTTCTTTTATATTTATGACCATGTTTCCGAATTATTGTGTTTTTCCGCATTACTTTGATCATATGAATTAGGCGCATGATTACCAGACAGATAGGGGTGTTTCAGGCCTCCTTGGTTCGAAATGCTCATCATGTCCAGGCCCTGGTTCAGGTCATGACAAACTTGGTATCAAATTACGGTTCATGGTCCCAGGGTATCTGCGAAATCGCATCAGGTAGAGTTTTGTTTATGGGTGTGTGGCGTGCCACACTTATAAGCAAGAGGCTGCTAGGCGTTTAGGAAATATTACCCTTTTTTGTGATTTAGTTCGTGCTTCAGAGTCTGAACTGTCCCCTAATCAATGATCACTTGTGTTTCAGAAACACAGTTATGCCTCCACGTCGTATCATCGATCAGAATGCTCAGGCATATGAGGTACGTCCCACCTATGGGATGCGGATCCATAATAGGGCTCACACTCTAGAATTTGTCTCTACTCCAGGAGTCCCTCCAGTCCTGACCAGTCCACCTCGGGCTCCACAGACTAATGCCAATCGTCCCCCAACTGCTCAGGGAGATATTTCAAATGCAGAATTTAGATGGTCCATTCATATGCTGACACAGTTGGTAGCTAACCAGGTTCAACGATCGAAAGGTGTTGGGTCCGCATCTATTACATCTGAGGCTACTAGAGTCGAGCATTTCATGAAGATGAACCCACCTAAATTCACTGGCACCAAGGTGGAGGAAGATCCACAGGTGTTTGTGGATGAGATGGAAAAGATCTTTAAGGTGATGTATGTGGATGAGGTTAAAGGGGTAGAGCTATCAACCTATCAGCTCAAGAACATTGCAAATTAGTGGTATGCCGACTGGGAAGATGAAAAAGGTGAAAGTGCTGAGCCCACAATTTGGGTCGAATTTATGGAAGCTTTCCTTGATCGATTCTTTCCTCTAGAGTTGAGGGAGACCAAAGCGAAAGAGTTAATGAATCTGAAGCAGGGCAGTATAAGTGTCCAGGAGTACACTTTGAAGTTTAATAGACTAGCCCGCTATGCACCAGAGTTGACTAGGAATATGAGAGACCGGATGAGCAAATTTGCATCTGGCCTTGCTGATAACCTAGTACTTGAGTGCCAGGGGGCTATGTTGAATAATGAGTTAGACTTTGCTCGACTAACTGCTTATATACAGCAGGTGAAAGAGAAGAAGAAAAAGATTGTTGAATCTAGAGAGAAAGACAGACAGGCTAAGAGAGCTAGATCTGCAGACCAGCACCAGAGTCAGCCACAGAGTGGTAACTAGGGTAATAAGTGGTTGAAGAATAAAAAGTTTTGGAATAATGCACAGTCAGCAGCCAGCGCCCCAACATCCATACCACCGACAGACAAACATACTCAGAGTTTTCAGACTCCTCATGGGTCCAAAGCTTTAGGTACACAGTCTCAGGGCAGTTTGGCCCAGCAGAGTCGTACTTATGTGTGGTGTGAGGTTTGCGGAAGGAATTATCTAGGAAAGTGTTGGTTTGAGGGGAGAAACTGTGAGGGGAGAAAGTGTGTCAGCTTTCATCAACCATAACTCTCTGTATATGTCAAATTAAGAAGCCTACTATGTGTCAAATGATAGTTATTCGAGTTAGCTTTCCAACGATACCAATTTGGCTAAAATCCGACACCCGAGAAAGAATTTATGCTCCTTCAAAGTGATAAGCGTTGCCTAACCAATCGTCCATGGCCACTGGAAAGCATAGGCAATAGCCTAGGAGGCGCTATGTAAACATAGGCGATAGCCTAGGCAGCACCTATGTAAACATAGGAGATAGCCTAGGCGGCGCCTATGTAAACATAGGAGATAGCCTAGGCGGCGCCTATGTGAACATAGGCAATGGGATGGGCGGCGCCTATGTAAAGAAATCTAGTGACTTAAACACTCCGTGTTGGGGATAAAGTGGTCCTTTTCCACCCTTACTTAGCCCTAAAACACGAGATTCAGTTCCAAGGACCCCAAAATACATATTCATTCATCAAAAGTTCTCAAAGATTCTCCTTAGGGTTTCAAAATAAAAACCCAAATAGTTCAAGATTTGACCGTAGGTTTTCAAAGATAATTACATATTCGGAATCACCAATCCGCAAGCTTCAAGAAACATCTATTATCCTTGGAAATAGAGGTACGTGGGGTTATCCAAAAATCTCAAGGGTGTAGTTTTTATGAACATGCATGCTTTTAAATGGGAGTTTTCAATCAAATGCTAATAACATGCTTTCAATGTGATTTCTAAGTCATTTTCTTTATGTAGTGGGAATTGTTTGCCTATATACTTCAATGGTTGAAACCATGCATAAGTGATTTGAGATTTTCCATGGAAGTTTGATAAATATGAATGATAAATTGCTTTCAAATTCCCATGATAATGTCTTGATACCTCATATTATATTGTGATCAACAAAAGAGAGCATGAATTTGAAATAAATATTGTTCACCACTTGTAAATGATGAAGCACCTTGGTTTTTACATGATTATGCATATGTGGGTGGAATATTGATGACTTGCAAGTCGGGTATGACAATACCTTACAGAATACGGTATGTTATTGAATAAGATAAAATTTGAATGCATTAATTTTACATGAGAAAGGTGGATGCCCGAAGAAGGCGTTTGAGATATAAGGGCTCATCGCTGGAAAACGTGTTTGCCAACATGGAATATTGGTACCAGGCTAAGTGATCTTGTGTACTTGACTTCATGTCATTCCCAAATTGGATCTATAGGTTGGAGCCCAGGCTAAGTGATCTTGGGCACTACCATTGGGTCGAGACACCATGCTATGTGATCTTGGGTGTCTCTCCCTCACTTATACTCAAATCTCGGTGGCACCTAAGGTTAGACAGTTGGTGTAAATTATGTAGGGTATTCCACCTAGCTCAGTTGCATTTCATTGATTGTTGAGAAAACTATTGCATTACACCCATGTTTTTTCAAATGATTTGATACAAAATTGCTTTATAATGGCTCTCAACTATATGTTTGTTAAAATATTATGTTTTATTTTGATATCTCTGCGTGCCAGTACTTTTGTCGGACTCTCTCCCCTCTCCAATATCTCAGGTTCTGAGGCCCAGTCTAGGGGTTAAGAGAATCAGTAGATCATCCAGACAAAATTGCAGAGACAAGTGGTGAGCCTTCTATGTTTCGGAAGGTCCTATGTCCTGTAGTCTCTTTTTTCTAATATTCAGTTGTGGGGTCTACTGGGGGCCTTGTCCCTGTTTATATACGGTTACTTGACTCAGTCATTTGTTAGAGATTTTTGCAGACAGTTGTTTAGAGGTTAATTGATGTTGAGGGAACCTTATTTCCCCATTATTGTTTCTTTCATATTTATGACCATGTTTCCGAATTATTGTGTTTTTCTGCATTACTTTGATCATATGAATTAGGTGCATGATTACCAGACAGATAGGGGTTTTTTGGGCCTTCATGGTTTGAATTGCTCGTTACGGCCAGGCCCTGGTTCGGGTTGTGACATGATTTAAGAATAAGAAACAACTTTAGAATTAGATATTAGCTATAAAGGGAAAGATTCTAACCCTGCCAACCATGTATTAATAAGAAGGAAGAGAAAGATAGGTTGCAAATATGTTTGCTTATAGTAGCTCAAACTGTACCTTGCTTACTTTTCTGATAGGTTTATTTGTTCAATTATAGATATATGATATTATGAAATAACAGAAAGGGATACAAATTATTCATTAAAATAATGCGGTATGATATGATATAATATAATATAATAAGATAGATAATTAATATAGCTTGTGTCCAGGAGATCAAAAGGGTAGGTGATAAGGTGCGGAAAGTGGACGAGTATAAGTTGTGGTACTTAGGAATAAAAATGGAGTAGGAATCCGAGTAGATGAAGAACTTAGAGCAAGTGGTAGAAGTTAAGAGAGTCAATGATATGATGATGTCTATTATGTAAATGCACCAGCGGGCTTGGATGAGGCGAAGAAAGAGAGATTTAGGGAGGTTTTGGATGAGGTGGTGAGAGGTGTTTCAAACACCAAAAAGTTTTCATCAAAGGAGATTTGAATGGGCACATCCGGTCATCCTCGAGGAGTTATAACAATGTGTATGGTGGCTTTGATTCCTGGGAAACAAAACAAAAGAGGAGCTCACATTTGGATTTCGCTAGAGCCTTTGGGTTGATGGTTGTGAATTTGAGTTTTCCCAAAAAGAAGGAACACTTAGTTACCTTTCGTAGTTTGGTGGCCAAGACTCTGATAGACTTTGCAGTTACCTTCCTAATTTGGTGGCGAAAACTCTGATAGACATTGCCCTTAGAAAGGGTGATAGTGGTCTTTGTAAAGACTGTAAGGTTATAACAAGTGAGAATCTTTCAATCCAATATAAGATTTTGGTGATGGGAATAGAGATCAAGCATTAAAGGGGAGTAACATCTGCATTAATATACTTCAATCTCTTTGCAACCACGTCCAATTTGCTACTATTGTTTCTCCATCAACATTTGTGCTTTCTCTTCTTCTTTGATTATATTTCAAAAAAAATTTATGGGCTACATGTCAACAGAAACATATAGCATGTTCAGTTTTTGCTTCAAAGTATAACACACAAAAAAAAATAGGAAGCACAAATCCTGATTCAGAAATAAGAACAGCAAACAAGAGTCCCTTGTATCTCAGACAATGGGAGAATCCAATTGTAGAAATTGTGCATCTCGATCTTCTCATCTCGAATCTATGAGATCCCAAATTTCAAGTGAGATATCATTCAATGAGTAAAGCACCCCTGTATTTTGCTGAAACACTGTCTTTTGGTAATTGAGTCCTTTGTATGCTCTCCATCAGTTCAGATAAACTTTTGTTGTACTGAGCCCCAATGATTGGCGATGCTGATAATGGCTTATCACTTGTAGTAACTCCATAAGCCTGCATAGTTTAGCTTTTTGTTTTCATATGAAACTAGTCTTTCTTTCTCAAAAGGTAATCTTTTTAGTTATACTAATATTATTCAACGAGGATGAATGTATTATTCGAGTCATACTTACATATTAAAGTCTACAACTTGTCCAAATTGTATCACTTAAAATTGAAGGTTAACAGTAGGTGCATGATTTTCTTTTATAAGGACAGTAAATATTTGATCTTAACTGTGTTTATGAGGTTTTTGAAAGCAAATTATCTGAAAATTTTGAGTGTCCTTCCATATCTCTTTGAATTTTTTATTGACGACACTTTTATGTTGTTATTGTACTTATCGAGTTTCATCATTGGTTAACCGATCTTACTCTGTAAACATGGGATACATGAATTTACCTATCTTGAACACTTAAGATACTTATATTATGATTATACACGTTGTCCTGTAGGGCTCATATGAAATAAAAAATCTTTGAGGGAAGATTTATTATATCCGAAGATGGTGAAGGATCCATAACACTTCACCATCTTCAAATATAACTAATGTTCGCTCAAATTAGGTGTGAGCAACATAGTCGATAACTATATCCTATGTTGGTTCATCTGATCTTGTATTATTAATAAGAGAGGACAAAGCCTCTACATTAAGCCATGTGGCAGCATACTAAAAAAAACATTTGGCATTTTAGGACAACAAGTAGTTAGGTTAGTTATTAGTTACCTATTTTTGAATTTTACTTTTTAAATTTCCTTAGAGAATTTAAATTTTGACAATTAATTGATATTTACAGTTTTTTAAATCTATAACTAATTTTTAAAAAACTATAAACAAACATTATTTAATTAAGAACTCCTCTTTATATTTTTATTTTTAAAATTATCCTTTTTACATTTTGGTTATTTTAACACAAAATTTAATATTTAGTAATCTATTTTATAAGATTATATAAAGAGAGAGATTAAAATATAAAATCTGTTTCAAACTATATAAGAAAAATATTAAAATGCACTGTCAAGTAGTTGAGTATTTATCTGTACTTCGCAGTTTTAAAATCATTATCCAGCAATATAGCAAATACATAATCATTTATATTTTGTAAATTTTATCTATAAAAATATAATGTATTTTTTCATAGGGGCAGTTTAAAAATCATCGACAACTCCTCATCTTCCTCCCCATAGAAATCATAAACTTCCAACACTTTTTAATCAGTGAAATATCCCAAAAATAAAATTCAACATTTTCCTTTATTGCAGATTTGTTTCATAATTTCACTGTTAAAACTTGAACCCAGTCCAAAGCCTCTACATTAAGCCATGTGGCAACATACCAAAAAAATATTTGGCATTTTAGGAACAAGTAGTTAGGTTAGTTATTAGTTACCTGTTTTTGAATTTTACTTTTTAAATTCCCTTGGAAAATTTAAATTTTGACAAGTAATTGATAATTGCAGTTTTTTAATTCAATAACTAATTTTTAAATAACTATAAAACAAATATTATTTAATTAAGAACTTCTATTTATATTTATATTTTTAAAATTTTTGACCTTGATATCTTTTTTACATTTTGGTCATTTTATGACAAAATTTAATATTTAGTAATCTATTTTATAAGTTTATATAAAGAGAGAGATTAAAATATAAAATCTATTTCAAACTATATGAGAAAAATATTAAAATGCACTGCCAAGTAGTTGAGTATTTATCTGCACTTGATAGTTTTAAAATCATTATCCTTCAATATAGCAAATACATAATTATTTACATTTTGTAAATTTTATCTATAAAAATATAATGTGTTTTTTTCATAGGGACAGTTTAAAAATCATCGGCAACTCCTCATCTTCTTCCCCCATGGAAATCATAAACTTCCTACACTTTTTAATCAGTGAAATATCCCAAAAATAAAATTCTGTTATAAATGTATTTACATTATAGTAAATGTCTATCAAGATCTACTTTGATATCTATTAGGATTTGAAGCATCCATCTTTTACTCATACTAGGAGTAAATTTCCCCTATAAATAGAGGGGTTTTGTTCATTATATTTATAATCTTATGATCTCTCATCCCTCAAGAAGTAATAAGAATTACTCTCTCCTCTCTCTCTACTCTTCTTTTTCTTTGTTCTTTCTTACTTTATAACTCGTTATTAGCACGAGACTCTACTAAACAAGGTGAGATTATAAATCTGAAGGATTTCAAGGTTAGTAATTCTTGGTTTGGAAACATTTATATTTTAAATTTATTCCTCAAGAACAGTATTATCAAAAAGGATAATAATATGTTGGGTTCAAGTCCCATCGATTCATGCCTAAGACGCCTTTATATGAATCAAATATTGAGTTTGAATCTTAATACACCATATTCATGATATTGTGATGGCTAAGGCAAAATAATGGGTGTTTGATGAAAAGTCATGAAATTCGATCCATTGAATATGCTCCATTCCATGAAGTAAATGTGGTAGCAATATATGATAAGTCTGAAATATGACAACTTACTTCATTCTTGAGGTGTATGTGGTAGCAGTGCATAATATGTCTGAAAGAAGACAAGTGATTGATTATACGAATATACGCGTGGAGGGACAATATGATAATGATCATCAAAAGTGATGATATTTTCACACGCTTGTATGATTATAAGATATGCTAGAGAGAAAAAATTCTCTACATCATATGTATGCCTCGATTTGCTATATTTCGTTCCTGGAGAATCAGAAACTTATTAATGCAAACCGACACTTGATTGTGATTGTATCACAACTCACCTCCGAAAGAGGTTGAATAGTTTTGAAATCTACTTCTGAAGTAGTAAATCTGAAATTTATTTATGTAATAGTAAATCTAAAATTTACTAAAGAAAAAGTACAAGTCATGGTAATCTTGAAGTTTACTAGAATAAAAGTTCATAAATTGATATAAATGATTGTGACATCTCGAAGATGTGCATGTATTGAAGAACTAGAAGATTCTTCAAGAATTGTTTATGTCGTTTGTTCTCATGATAAGTTGGTTGGACCAACTAATATTGGGATTGGATCCCTTCAAATATGAAAATTATAAAAGATGAATAAGGGCCTGTTCACCTATCATGTGATATGCTGAAAAGATGCATCAATAAGATAATCACATGTACATTCATTGTCAACCTACAGTTTGACATTCATAAAGTTAATTGCTCAGTAAAATTGAGTTAAGAACATAATTTTCAGATTCTTCAATCAAGAAAGTTATCTTGATGATGATGGTTTGACATTGATTGCCTTCTATAAATAGCTAAACCATTGCTAATGAAAACAAAGTTTCATGTGTTGGTCTGAAATATGATATGTTGCATACAATAACACTTGTATGAATTAGACCAATAAATTATGATTATTTCTTCTCCCTCAATTGGTTCAAGGTCATGAACCAACTATTCCATCTAATAGTTTTGATGTACGGTATACAATTAATGAATATACCATGATGCACAAAGATGGACTCCTCAAAGAAGATGGAGGATGTATGTTAGTTTTCCTAACATAAGGGGGAGATTATAAGCAGCTAAGAAATATGTTAGAAATTATCATCAGATCCTTATTCAAAAGATAATTCAAGTCAAATGCCGAAAGCATCTCATATTTAGCTGCAAGTGCTCCTATTTTGTGTCCTTAAAGGATAAAGTTTATGCATACGTGAAGCATGATAGACAAATCACTTCCAAACGAAATAATCCTAGAAAAGGATAAGGAGCAAATAATCATGATAAGAATGCAATGTGCTCTTGAATAGCCTACGACATAACACTTAATGAAACCTTATGAGAGGTTCATGTACCTAAAAATAATGAAGTGATGAGATATCAAAATTTTATATCACATTGTGAATCGATACAAAATGATATATCATCAATATCTTTGACACAATGTTGGAGCAATATTGTGAAAGATTACGAGAATTTGAATTCTACGTTTATTTAAGCATGCTGACGTAGAAACATTTATCAAGTGACATGAAAGGATGCATTTTGGTAAGAGTAAAACTTATTTGATTTGCAGCCTATACATTTGAAGATGTCAGTCATGAAATATTGAATATTGTCATTTGACAAACCTTATGTGAAAACTTTTAAGGATTCAAACTGCTTGAAGCATATAAAATTTTCTGGGAAACTTATTTATAATCCTTATACTGTATAAGCTTATTGCTTGAACATCATTGGAACTCTTGGAGAGTTTTCAAAGCAATAGATGATTTGCTGAAATTCGAAATATATCAAATTGGATTAGTTATGAAGTACCATATCTTAGTGCAATTGATGCATTCATGTACCTTGCAAATACTACAAGGCCTATAGCCTTTTCAATCAATTTGTTAGCAAGGTATATTTCTACTCCTACTACGAGACATCGAAATGGGATAAGATACATGAGTTTATTTTATTCTAAAGATTGCAGTCCCGATATTACTGGTCATACTGATGTTGGGTACTCATCTAACCCGCATAAATCTCGGTCTCAAATATATAATATGCTCACATAAGGGGATACTGCCATATCTTAGAGCTATACAAAGCAGTCTATCTAGCCATTTTATCAAACCATGATGAGATAATAGCTATTCATGAAGCAAGTCAAGAATGATTACGGTTGAGATCCATGATACATCTCATTCGAGAAAATGTGGCGTGAACTGTGACAATGTACCTACAATTTTATACGTAAATAATGCAACATGCATAACACATCTTGATGGATTCATAAAAGGAGATAAAACGAAGCACACTTCATCAAAACTTTTCTACATACATAAGCTCCAAAAGAATGATGATATTAACGTGCAGTGGATTCATTCAAATGATAATGTGGCTGTTTTATTCATTAAGTCTCCTTCAATTTCAACATTCAAGAAGATGGTGTACAATATCGGGATGCAAAGGTTCAAGGATGTTCTTATTAGGGGGAGTTAATACGTGTTGTACTCTTTTTTCCTTATGAGGTTTTGTCCCACTGGGTTTTCCTTGTAAGGTTTTTAATGAGGCAGCCGAAATGCGTATTATTAGAGATGTGTACTCTTTTTCCTTCACTAGATTTTTTTCCTACTGGTTTTTTTCTAGTAAGGTTTTAATGAGGAACATTATCTACCAATTAGAAATTCAAGGGGGAGTGTTATAAATGTATTTACATTATAGTGAATGTCTATCAAGATCTACTTTTATATTTATTAGGATTTGAAGCATCCGTGTTTTACTCAAACTAGGAGTAAATTTCCCCTATAAATAGAGGGCTTTTGTTCATTGTATTTACAATCTTATGACCTCTCATCCTCAAGAATTAATACGAATTACACTCTCTTCTCTCTCTACTCTTCTTCTTCTTCTTTGTTCTTTCTTAGTTTATACAAATACAAAATTTTCCTTTATTGCAGATTTGTTTCATAGTTTCAATGTTAAAACTTGAACCCAATCCATCTCTCTCTCCGTGTAGTCAATTATTTTTCTCCTTAATTGACTTTATTAGGGTTTCTAAAGTTTCTTAGCAAAAATTGAGATGAAAAATCACTCCGACTAGGTATAGTGCACTTTACTTTTCTGTTTGATGGGTTAGTAGTTTGTTTTAAAGTATGTGAGAGAGCATCAAATTTGTTCTTTGTCTAATGGTTTTTTTTTCAAAACGTTCTCTTTTTCTGTGAAATTGAATTGTTTTCTTCTTTCACTTCAAGTTATAGTAAGAAGACTGAATTCAAAATCAGTTGCATCAAGTTAATATTGATGATAGATTTGATTTAATTTCTTTTATGTTACACATTACTTTTCAGAACAGTTTGGTTTATTTTTATTAATATTAGGAGATTATAATTGATACTTTTACCATTCATGTTTCTTCCATTTAACATTTTAGTTGCAGATGTTAGAAGCATATCCAAGAGACTTTTTTTGGATTAAAAATAGTGAACATACTTTAATCTTGAAGAAAATGAATGTAGACACCTAATTTTGTCCCTCCATGATATCACTTTTACTCATTTTACCTTAGACTATCGTGTACCGTCAACTATATAATTATCCCTCCATAAAATGACAAAAATAACAACCCCTAACAATTTTTATCTTATTTTTTAAATTATCCTAACAAACTTTATCCTAATCACCTACCCTAACAACCTACCTCACCACCACATACCCTCACCCCTACCCTCACCTACTCCCCTTTCACGTTATTCCCCATTTTTTCTTTCACAATTATACTACATTCCAAAGAGAGTGGAGCCCAAGGGATATTCCCTTTTTTCCTCTTTATCCTTCCAAATTGATAGGGGGCCCACATATCATGACTCACCTAAATGGAATTGAATTTCATTCCCACACACTCTCTTATAGATATATATAATAGACAATCTCCATAAAAATGGGGTAGAAAACCATTTTTTCTTTTCATCATCTTCTTTTCCACACACCATCGTCCACTAACCTCACCATATACGCACACAACAAACATATATACATAGCTCACAAAGGCAAGAGAAAGAGAATAAGGTTGAGAGAGATAGAGTAGAGGTGTGAGATCAGTCCATAGATGGGTTTTCTGCTGGTTTTCAAGGCTTCACGTCAGTGTCACTGAATTTTCTAGCGAAACTCTCTGCCAGAATCAGTCAGTTTTCATCGAACTTCGGCACCGCTCTAAGAAACCAGAACCAGCAGTCAATTCCTCACCGAACTCGCGCCATTTGATTCAATTTCCATAAAGTTTTTCATACGGGTTCGGGGTTTTTGTCGCAATTTCTATTTTGGGTGTTTTAGGTGTACGTGGGTATTATTTTGATTTTATTCAACTCAAATTTCTAGATTTTCATGGTCGAGTCAGCTGGAAGTAGAGATTGAGGTTCGAGTTGGGTTCCTTGTTCGAGGATTTCGGTCTCGGATTTCTTTATTATTAACAAAAGTTGGATATCGGAAGGTCCATTTCTTTAACCCGTCTCCTTGTTCTTTATTTTGATTATTTGTATTGGTTGTGATTATGTGTGTTTATAGTTTTGAATTTTGCTGGTGTTATGATGTTATAATTATGTGTTTGACGATTTGATTTTGTTGATATGTGGGATGAATCGGAGTAACATTGAAGGTTTGATTGATAAAAAAATGAAATTAGTAAGAGGTGGAATCAAAATTGATAAAAGTAAGCATTAGTTTATTGTGATTCATTGAATATTGTTGATATGATAGTATCATGATAGGTCGAATTGGACAGGTAAAGAGTAGGTACGGGTAGGCAAAAAGAGGACTTGCAATTGTTGAATGACGAAAGTATTTTTTTTGTTGAAATGTGTTAATCTATATTTTCGGATTGAAATGTATTCATTTGGCCAGGTAATGCCCTGAAGATTGATGTATTTTTTCATCGGGGAATGCCCCGACCTATCATGTTGGCGAAGGCAAATTGTGAGGAAGGCCCAAGGCGTCGGGTAAAGCACGGGAGCGTAGTTAGTATTAGTGTAGGTTATATAGGATTTATTTTTGCATTTTTCTATTTTGGACTATATAAATTGGACTGGACACTGTACTTTTGATTCATTTTTATTTTGTTTGACTGTTTTACGTGTTTTTTTGTGTGGTTTGTACATTCGTAGTATCAAAATTAGCCGATACACTTCACCAAGAGACCGTGGTCGAACCATAGGACCGAGGGGTGCCTAAAACCTTTCCCTCGATCAATAAAATTCCTTAGCCGGAATCTGAACAAAAAATATAAATAATCCTTTTTCAAAAAAAAACCATTTTATTTTGTCACTTAATAATAAAAACTCTTTCAAACTTTAAAATATAATCTTTTCTGGTTTAAAAAAAGGGGTGTGACAGCTCTGGCGACTCTGCTGGGGAACTGTTCAGAATTTGAGCTTATTTTGGAGTCGTATCGACTTTGTTTGGCCCTATAGGTGTATAAACATTTTGTTGTGTTGTTTTGTGTTATTGTTTTATCATTGTGGAATATTTTTGTGCTCTTTGTGTACAATATTTATCCTATGTGTTACCGCTTTTATATCTGGCATCATGTGTCTACCCCCAGGCCTTCTTTCTGCAGTAAGTCCATAGTATACGTGTTGTACACGACCTCTAGTTGAGTCACCCTTATTTTAGGGGGGAGCCGTCGGTGTTATGGAGTAGGTGGAAATCAAAGCAGCCACTATCGACCATACGCTCCCCACGAACAGCCTTGTTAGTGAACCCCAAGGTAGGTCAACCGTTAGGTCATGCTTATGTGCATCATATTGAAACCTAGCGGGACCCACGTGGCTCTTTGTAGGAGACTCACCTCTAAAGCATCCCTACGTGCTAAATATTGCATCTTTGAGGGTAACGTGGTTATTTGACGGGCTGATTTAGGAAAAACATGTGTTAGAAGTAAGGTGCGTAGGCAAGAAATGTTGAAAAAAAAATAGAAAAAAGTAAGTCAAAAAGAATGAAAAAAAAAAGTGTCTTAGTTTATTTTAGAGTTCTTTATGGCTTTTGTTCTTCACAATCCAAAAACTCAAAAAGATTTTTTCTACCTTTTGCATTTATTTTCTCAAAGTACCGTAAATTCAAAAAAAAGTGAATTTTATTTACCTTTTCTACTTATTTGTCAAAAAAAAAGCACAAAAGATTTTCATTTTATTTTTTAATAAGCATTCATAATTCAAAAAAAAACCAAAAAAAAAAAGATTTTTATATAGTAGTAGATTTTATAAAAGAATATTCCATAAAAGGGTTGGTAGAAATTTGTACACCCTAAAAAGATTTTTCTTCATAGTTGTTAGTGTCAGTCTTAGTTGAAGTGTCTAATTAAAAACTAAAAAAAAAAGATTTTATTTTTTTGTCTTTGGTTGTGTCTCTTGAGTTAGGGTCAATCTATTAATTAATCGTTAATTTTCCAATCTAGACAAACTACGCACCCCTGATTCTCCTCTTTCGTGATGTGAGATACGTAGACAACCTATTGTTGGTTCGGGGATTTTATTTTAAAAAATCCCAAAATATTTTTGTTCACTCTTCATTTAGAGTAGGTGTCATATGCATCAATAAAAGAAAACTACAAATGATTTTCCTTTAATAGGTTCAAGTTTCATTTTCGTATGAAATGCAAAATTAAAAACCCAAAAAGATTTTCTTTGGTAATCATAGGTGTCGTTTTATATAGGGAGTTTAAACCTGAAAAATGCAAAACGATTTTGGTCAATTCTTTTGACAATCTGTTATTTTTGAAGATTCAAGAAAAAGAAAAAGAAAGGAAAAGAGTTTAATTGGCCATTTTGGCAAGACTTCACGAACTACGCACACCTGATTCTTCTCTCTCGGGGGTGAGATACGTAGGCGCCCTTCTTGGGTTCGGTGACATTTTTTTTTTAAAAAAAAGAAGAAGAATTTTTTGAAAAAATGTTGAATTCTAACACATTGGTTATCTCTTGTGAAGTTAGTTTAAGGTGGTTGGTTTATGGCACTTTGGCTGGTCCTCCATATTGCATCAAGTCACACATAAGGTTATGGCCAACGAGGATACCAAGTTTGTTGTCACTAATCAGATAGGGAGTTCGGGAAATGAGAATTTAGGAGCTAATGAAGAGATTTGACAATTAAGGCAGCAAATGATAGAAATGCATCGAGCTTGGGCTAATGGGTTGCCGCCTCCTCCAGTTCCGACTGATAATCTGGAATATCTTTCTAGCTTGCCTCCCGTGTCACATGCACAATTTCCCCTTTTTGTTGACATGCCACAACATACATCAGGATCGACTCTGGGGCAACAATATCCAACCAGTTCCAACGTTCATTTCCTCACTCCCCAATCCAAGACTACCACATACTCCGCTCCCCCTGCTGTTCATGCTTTTGCAGCACCACCCCTACCTGAAGCTCCTACTTTTGATGTTCATCCATAAGTTGTGCCTCCCTACTCTACAAGAGAGCCTGTATTGGATATTACTGGTGATCAATGTTACACTTTCGAGCCTACATTGAAGTTGACTGGTCTTTACGGTGACACTCACCTACCTGAATTTCCTCCTAACACTGAGAATCCTAATACTGAGAAGCCTGTTATGCCAAAAGAACAAGAGAAAATGACTAGAAAATTGAGAAGTTTGGAACTACCTATGAAGAACTTCCAAGGACTTGGGGATTACAAAAGTGTCTCATATAAGGACTTATGCATGTTTCCAGGTGTCAACCTTCCTCCTGGATTTAAAATGACAAAGTTTGAGAAGTATAATGGACATGGGGACCTAGTGGCATATTTGATGCGCTATTATAACCAATTAAGGAGCGCCGAAGGGAAGGAAGAACTACTCGTGGCTTATTTCGGGGAGAGTCTTTCAGGCCTAGCTTCGGAATGGTTTGTTGACCAAGACATTGACAAATGGATTAGTTGGTATGACCTAGCTAACGAATTTGTGCAACAATTTCAATACAATGTAAAGTTGATCCCTAACAAAAAATCCCTAACTAGTATAAAAAAAAGAATAATGAGAGTTTCAAGGAGTGCTAGAGTAAAACCACCAATGAAAGAAAAAAAATAGTGGAGGTGTTTATTGAAGCACAGTACGAAACATATTATCAACCTTGTTACCTGCATTGGGTAAGTCGTTCATTGAGGTCTTTAAAATGGGAGAGATGATAGAAGAGGGAATTAAGACTGGTCGCATTGTGAGTTTTGCAATATTTAAAGCGACTACTCAAGCAATTCAAAAGGGTTCAGGAAGTGTTGGGGAGAAAAAGAATGAGGAAGATGCATCTGCAATTATAGTTGGACAGCAAGAAAGGTCAAGAAGACCACGTCGTTGTCGATCTTAGGTTCAAGCTCAAGTTTATTCCCAGGCTCCACATAATCACTCCCAAAATCCATTATACTCTGTTCCTCCATATCCATATCCGGTGTATAATGCACAACCACATGTTCAACCCTCATCTTACCCACAATGGTATACCCCAATGCCCCAGAGTTATCCTCTAACTCCACAAATATACCAAAACCCTTCTAAGCCAGATTTTCTATCCAAGCTAAACAATGAAATGAGGCAGAAGTCAAGAGATAGCTTTACACCAATTGGAGAGTCATATGCCAGTTTATTTTAGATATTGGTATAGGAGGGAATGATCACTCCTCTCCTTGGGCACACCCTTAATCGGCGTTCAAGAAATTTTAATCTTAACGCACGATGTGCGTATCATTCTGAGGTTTAGGGTCATAGTATTGAAGATTGTCAAGATTTGAAAAGAGAAATTGAAAAGATGATTCATGATGAATCAATTATGTGTAGAACATTGACAGTGAGGGAAGCTCTAGTCATGCTGATATGCAAACCAGTGGCTATATTGTCAGATGAGCAATTGAGAATTCACCCATCTCCCTACTAGGAAGAGGTCTGGTATTTTGTTTTGTCTTCTTTTCTGTTTTCTGAATTATTTCAGGGTTGTAGTTCGGGATCTATCTTGTTTTGTCCCTTTGCCATTTATGTTCAAACCCTTCTATCTTTCATTTTTATTAACTGGAGTGTCCCCTTTTCCTTTATGTTTTAAATTTGTGTTGTTTGTTTGTTTTCTTTACATAGTACATTTTATGTTGATTCTAGTGATATGACATGCTAGCGAAATTTTTAGCCAGATCTTAAAATCCACTTGATCAGGAAGCATTGGATCAGAGAGTTAAAATTAGGAAAATAAAGTACCTGAGAAAATAGATAGAGTGTTGGGTCATTTGGTGACAAGTTGAAGCCTTTCCTGAAAATTAAGACACTTATTTTGAGAATCACAAGAATAACTTGGTCATCAATTGAAAGACATGTCTCAATTAGATCAAATAGTGACCGCGTGAACAGAAAAAAAATCAGCTCCACAAAATCATGAGTCATTCAATGTGAGGAATGTGCAACAAAAGTGGAGTTGTATGCCATATAAATGCAGAAGAAATAGTGATGGACAGACTCAGTCAAAGTTAATACTGTAAAAGATGTCAAAAAGATCTTCATCTTTCAGTTTCATATTGCATGATATGTACTTGCATTTTCAAAGATTGATAGCTATACAAATATTGTGTCATCCATTGTTTATCCCATTTGAGCTTTAGTTTTATTTTCTTTCATACACCTCTTTTGGAATCAATATAGTCAGCAAAGCTAGAAAGAAAAGTGTCGAGAAAAACAATAGTCAGAAAAGTTAAAAAAAAAAGAAGAGAAGAGAGAAAATGTGTCCAAAAAAAAGAAAAAAAAGATTGTCAAGAAAAATAGTGTCGGAAAAATCCCCAAAAGAAAAGAGTCAATAAAAGAAAAGAAAAAGAATCAGAATCAAGCAAAAGAACAAGCTGCCAGAACTACACATGACCTAGTTCTCCTCTCTCGAGGGTGAGATGCGTAGGCTGCCCTACCCAGGGCTCGGTCCAACCAAATAAACAATTTAGATTTACCAAGGCCAAAGAAACTAGGGGATGAGTTAATCCTCATTATTTGAGTCGATTCCAAAAGTTGTAAGTCCTACCCCACTTCAGGTGTCGTTTGGGACCCATGTCATCCTTTCTTTCTAATCCTATCCAAAAGCCATGTTACAACCAAAGAAAGACCTTCAGATCAATCTTTGAGGATGTTAAGGCTAAGTATGCAAGGGATATGATGATGCATTTGGGAACTACTTGTCTTCCTCAGCATAAGAAATCAAGAGAGAAATAAAAATAAGAGAGTCTTATTGGTGAAAAATCCTCACGAGAACCATAAGGCAATGGTAATTTGAGAGAGATAAAAATAAGAGAGTCTTATCGGAGAAAACCCTCACGGGTGTTTTGACAAAATTTTGACTTTTTGAAGAGAGTCGCCACTTAATTTTTGAAAAGGAATTAAGAAACCTTTATAAAATATTTTAAACGATTCAAAATAGGAAAATCATTTTAAGTTAGAGATTCTAGATAAGCGGTTCCCATTAATGTTTTAGGAAGGTGTTAGGCACCTAAAACGTCCACTAACTTGCGGTTATCCGGACTGTTTGAAAATCGTCTTTTTATTAACTTCGAAAAGATTAATTTGTTGAAATAGTGATTTGATTTTTTCAAAAAAAAAGACTTGTGTAAAATAGATTTAGGCGACTTAGTAGGGATTTTAACTAAGTCTAAACAAAACTAATAAACAAATAAACACATAAAAGGGGAAGGGAGGAGAAAGTAAAGGATTTAGGCCATTAGGCCTAAATCAACGAGACCTGTCCTAGTCTAGTTGGGCTTCCAACCCATTTCACCTGTCCTAAACTATTTTTCGAGCCTTTGGCTCGAGTCTTGCTCCACCTGTATTAAACACAACTTTGGCTTCGAGGCCAAAATAAATGAATAAATAAAAAGAAGATAATAATAAAAATTGAGACTTTTCAAGTCTTTTAGTGACCTCATCAATGGGTTTTGACCCATTTTCCTTCTTTTTCTATCTTCTAGCACCCTCACGCCATGTAATGGACTTTGGGTTTAAACTTTGAACTTGACTCGAAGGGGTGAGCCTCATTTACCCATTATGAAATGCAGGAGGAGAGGAGTCCATTTGGACTCGAGATATATTTTTTTGCATGTAAAGAACAGATAAAGAAATTAATATATGTTCAAGGCATAAAAGTGACGTATTTCAAAGTAAAAGAAACTATCAAGAACCAATTTTTGAATGACAAGAATAAGCACACTTGCACAAGAATGAGAGTCAATAAATAAAAAATGCAAAACAAAAGTTTCACAATCATACTATGCATGAGTCAAAAATATCCAAATAATTTTATTTAGCCTCAAAAATTTGAACTTTCTTATCATTTTGGAAAGACAACATGTGAACAAAGAAGAATAAACATCTTAGATGAAAAATAAAGCTAGCACTTCATATCTTATATGAGGGTTTTGAAATCTATTAAAATAATTAGTAAGCAAATGAAAAATTCTTGACTTAACTAATTACTATTTTTATTAAGGCGCAACAAATAATAATAACTATTTTTTCAACATAAAATAAACAACTTTACATGCTAAAAAAAATATATCTACCAACAATAAGTTTAAACAAGACATGAGTATTGTTTTTCAAGTAAAGATCTAAACTTTATCCAAAATAATCAAAGAATAAAGTAAGAAAAGAGAAACAATCAATATTATCTATTCTTTTCAACATAAAGGAAATAACTTTATATGCTAAAAACAAATATATCTACCAACAATAAGTTTAAACAAGACATGGGTATCGTTTTTCAAGTAAAGATCTAAACTTTATTCAAATAATCAAAGAATGAGGTGAAAAGGCAAAACATTCAACATTAACTATTCTTCTAAACATAAAGAAAATAAATTTACATACTAAAAACAAATGTATCCAACAACAATGATTTTAAAATAAAACATAAATACATCTTTTAAGCAAAGATTAAAACTTTATCCAAAATAATCAAAGAATAAAGTCAAAAAAGACACATACAACTATTGCTAGCTCATTTTTATATCATAAACATGAAAATAATTAGAATATCGACACCACAACGTCCTAGGGCCTTCAAGGTCATCTACAACATACAATCCCAACAAATAAAATTATATCTACGAACTATGAAGAAGAAAAAAGATGAAGAGAAAAACAATAATAAAAAACTAAAATAATAAAAAAAGAAAAAAGAAGGTGTGTTTACCTTTTGGGGGGCAGCAAAACGAGACTACGAGTTTCGTTGGAATCAACCACCACCGAAAAACGTTGCCGGCAACTCAAAATTTTGATTAGCCGATCAACTTTACGAAACAAAAATTTTTACTAAATAAAAATAACTATTTTTGCTCAAAAGAATTTTTTCACCTTTCTAGCCTTTTTTTTTTCTTTCTTCTCCCCTCCTCTCTCTACCAAAGTAGTGGTAGTATTTATAGGAGAGAATGGAGTATTTTTTTTCCTTTTCCACCAATGTGGGAGAAAAATATTTATAGGAAAGAATAGAAATTTATTTCTTGTCATCTACCAATGTGGGAGAAAAAGCATTTAGGGGGTGGTTTTGGAATGTAAAAATTAAAGATAAGGCGAGGTGGAAGATAATGTGGGGGAAATAGTACAATGTAGTACAATCTTTGAATTTTAAAATTGGAAAAGGACAAAGTTGGGGGGAATAGTACAATTTGGATTTATATTTTGGTGGGAATTGGGTAAAAGTTATGAGAGTTCTTGAGAATTTTGGGGTTATTTAAAATATAACCCCAATTGGAATTTAAAATTTAGCCATATTTATTTATTTTGACCAAATTAAAAATTAATTGACGAATTGCATTGCAATTATGACCAATTTTCAATTATGATCAAATCTAATAGATTGGCTAAATTAAATTAAAATTCAATATGAATTAATAACTTTTTTTTTTGTCCCGAGCTTCTTGATTTAATAAAATGAATGCATATTTATCCAAATAAATTATTTTTGAGAATAAATTATATTTAAATTAAGATTTTAATCATTTGAATTTATTTTCAAGATAAGCCTTAATTAAATCCGATATTTTGTAAAATAAATATTTAAGTAACAAATTATATAATCTCGTATAACTGAATACGATAGTATATAATTGCTACTTAAAATGACAAAATCACTTATGAAAAATATTTTAAGTTTTTTTTTATTTGGATGAAATAATTATTTTGGTTTATTAAAAACTGAAGAAATTCAGGATTAAATTTAGTCGGGGGGGGGGGGGGGTAAAAATTAGGTGTCAACAACGGGCAACATAAGGTGATGATGAGCTGAGAGAAAATGAGAGAGGCTTGTTGGCAAAAATCCTTCAAGGTGTCACTAGCTGAATAAGGTCTTAAATACAATTGATCTAAGGAAGCAACTCAGTTTCAAGGCCATTAACTCAACAACAATGGGTAGAAAGTTTGAATGAAAAGATCAAGCTGCTTAATCCAAAATGCATGACATAATCATTAGAGTTGACTGTCATTATTTCTAGATGAAATTTTTATTTCTTTGTTTCAAATGGGGACACTCATTGTATTTTCTTTTTCCTATTTATTTTATTTTGTTTTCTTGAGTCAATTGTCCAAATAAAAGTCATTGTCATTTTTTTCTTGTCTTTGAGTCAAATCGTGTCAAAACTAGTGAGAAAAAGATTTCAAAAATGGCTACCAGTTTCTCCAATTGCACAAAGCAAGACAAAAAAACCAGCACATGCAAAAGACATGATTGTGAACCAGAATAAGGCATGCAAAATTGTGTCAACAGACAAGTTTGGGAACTCATGAAAATACCAAGGTTCAAAGGGTTTATCTGATGAGCATGGTGAAGCAGAGATACCGTGTTTGTTTCAGAATCACTCTTAATAAACTGAGTTGGGTCAACGATGCAGCAATTCAATGACATATGCTAATGGTTGGAAGCAAGGTTAAATGTAATAACGGCAAGAGCGTTTTCCACGAAAGCCAAAGCCATAAACCAGCCACTTTTAAACTCACAACTTTTCTTTGATGAAACAGGAAACATACTACCTTCAAAGCAAGAACTTCAGAGAATAAACATCAAGGGCTGCAATGCCTCACTTTTACAAATGCAGGAAGCAATGTTGCTGCACATGTTTGATAGTTAAATCATGGTAAGAAATATATCATCTTATATCCCTCGGAGAAACACTTTCTTGTCCAGGGATTTCAGTTTTCATTTGTTGGGTGATACACTTCTTAAATTGAACCTTCATTCCTAGAAGATGTACCTTATAGTTGAGTCATTTCCCTTGATTCCTATAAGATGAACCTTGTAGTTAAGTCATCTCTCTTGATTCCTACAAGACATACCTTTTAGTCGAATCATTTCCCTTGACCCCTAGAAGACGTACCTTTTAGTTGAGTCATTCCCTTTGATTCCTATAAGACGTACCTTTTAGTCGAGTCACTCCCCTTGATTCCTATAAGACGTACCCTTTAGTCGAGTCATACCTTGATTCCTATAATATGTACCTTTTAGTCGATTCATCCCTTTGATTCCTATAAGACTCATCTTTTAGTCGAGTTATTCTCTTTGATTCCTAGAAGACGTACCTTTTAGTCGAGTCAATTACTTTGATTCCTATAAGACGTACCTTATAGTTGAGTCATTCCCCTTTATTCCTATAAGACGTACCTTTTAGTCAAGTCATCCCTTTGATTCCTATAAGACGCACCTTTTAGTCGAGTCATTCTCTTTGATTCCTCGAAGACGTACCTTTTAGTCAAGTCAATTACTTTGATTCCTATAAGACGTACCTTATAGTCGAGTCATTCTTCTTGATTCCTATAATGATGTGATTTTCACAAAAGTCCGTTGATGATAAAATGGGGGAAAATTTAATTCTTGTTTTGGGAACTCACCAAATATTTAGGACCCTCCTAGAAAATGGGAATTTACTTTATGTTTAGGACCCTCCTGAAAAATGAAATTTACTTTCAATTCAAGACCCTCTTGGAAAATGGAAATTTACTTTCAATTCAGGACTCTCCTGGAAAATGGAAATTTACTTTATGTTCAGGACCCTCCTGGAAAATGGGAATTTACTTTATGTTCAGGACCCTCTTGGAAAATGGAAATTTACTTTCTACTCAGGACCCTCCTGAAAAATGGGATTTTACTTTCTGTTCAGGACCCTCCTAGAAAATGAGACATTACTTTCAATAAATGATGAAATCTTTCTGTATTATAATATTTGTTTGGGATAACTTTCGTTCTAGTTTTGATTTTGGTTTCAGGAACCCGCCTGAAGAACAAGGTGAGAAAATTGTAAGTCAGGAGCCCGCTTGGAGAACAGGGTGAAGAAATGAAAAGTCAAGCAACAAAGTGAAGAAGTTGAAAGTCAAGCAACGAGGTGAAAGGTTGAAAGTTAACAGATTGAAAAATAGTAAGTCAGGAGCCCCCCTGAAGAATAGGGTAAAAAAATTGAAAGTTAAACAATAAGGTGAAACAATTGAAAGTCAAATAACAAGTTGATGAAATTGCAAGTCAGGAGCCCGCCTGAAGAATAAGGTGAGGAAATTACAAGCCAGAAGCCTGCCTAAAGAACAGGGTGATGAATGGCAAGTCAGAAGCCCTCCCAAAGCACAGGGTGAATAAACAAAAAGTTAAGCAACAAGGTGAAGCAATTGAAAACCAGGCAACAAGTGATGAAATTGCAAGTCAGGAGCCTGCCTGAAGAATAGAGTGATGAAACTTAAGTTAGGAGTCCAAAAAAAACTGTATAGATAGGATTTTTGTAATTTCATTTATGCTTTAACTTTTAATTTTCATTGTGATGTAATGATAGAGTCGTGGACCGAAACCTCGATGGAGTAGAGGCGTGAGATCAGTCCATAGGTGGGTTTTCTGCTGTTTTTCAAGGCTTCACGTCAGTGTCACCGAGTTTTCTGGTGAAAGTCTCTGCCGAAATCAGTCAGTTTTCGTCAAACTCCGGCACCTCTTTGAGAAACCAGAACCAGCAGTCAATTCCTCTCCGAACTCGCGCCATTTGATTCGATTTCCATAAAGTTTTGTATACGGGTTCGGGGCTTTTGTCTCGATTTCTATTTCGGGTGTTCCAGGTGTACGTGGGTATTGTTTCGATTTTATTCAACTCAAATTTCTGGATTTTCATGGTCGAGTCAACTGGTAGTCGAGAATAAGGTTCGAGTTGGGTTCCTTGTTCGAGGATTTCGGTCTTGAATTTCTTTATTATCAACAAAAGTCAGTTATAGGAAGGTCCATTTCTTTAACCCGTCTTCCTGTTCTTTATTTTGATTATTTGGATTGGTTGTGATTATGTGTGTTGATAGTTTTGAATTTTTTTGGTGTTATGATGTTATAGTTATGTGTTTGACAATTTGATTTTGTTGATATGTGGGATGAATCGGAGTAACGTTGAAGGTTTGATTGATAAAAAAAATGAAATTAGTAGGAAGTAGAATCGAAATTGATAAAAGTAAGCGTTAGTTTATTGTGATTCATTGAATATCATTGATATAATAGTATCGTGATAAGTCAAATTGGATAGGTAAAGAGTAGGTTCGGGTAGGCAAAATTAGGACTTGCAATCGTTGAGTGTCAAAAGTGTATTTTTTTGTTGAAATGTGTTGATCTATGTTTTCGGATTTAAATGCATTCATTTGGACGGGGAATGCCCCGAAGATTGATGTATTTATTCACCGGGGAATGCCCCGACGTATCATGTTGGCGAAGACGAATTGTGAGGAAGGTCCGAGGTGTCGGGTAAAGCACGGAAGCGTAGTTAGTATTAGTATAGGTTAGATAGGTTTCATTTTTGCATTTTTCTATTTTGGACTGTATAAATTGGATTGGACACTGTACTTTTGATTCGTTTTTATTTTGTTTGACTGTTTTACTTGTTTTTTGTGTGGTTTCTACATTTGTAGTGTCAAAATTAGTCGATACGCTTCACCAAGCGACCATGGTCGAACCACGGGACCGAGGGGTGCCTAACACCTTCCCCTCGGTCAACAAAATTCCCTAGCCGAAATCTCTGTTCACAAACTAGTTTTAAAAAAGAGTCAAACCGTTTTGTAAAGGATTTTCCAAAGGTGACTTGGCACACCGGATTATGTCAAGTGGCGACTCTGAACAAAAAATGTAAATAATCCTTTTTCGAAATAAACCATTTTCTTTTGTCACTTAACAATAAAAACCCTTTCGAACTTTAAAATATAATCTTTTCTGATATAAAAAAAGGGGTGTGAAAATGAATCTTTTAATTGTACGTTACTTTAATCTTGAAGATAATGAATCTTTTAATGGAACGCGTCTTTGTTTTTGGTATTAAATTATTAATGGCAAGCAGATTACTTTTTTCGATGTAATTTTAAATTCTTAAATAAATTTCGCACCATGACAAAGCACACAATTTTCACTTGCTCCTCTCTTCATCCAATAGTCCCGCAAATACTATCACGATTGTTACCAATGAGGATCAGTTTCATCCAAAGGTCTTCAGAAATTGAAATAGGTTTGGTTAAGGATGACAGTTCATATGCGTCCAACATAAATCTGGCGCGTATCATTTTGAATATTTCATAAATTTACAAGTTACAACAATAAATTACCTTCAACATGTAATGAAGTGATAATGTTATAAGTTATTGACTTTGGAGATGTTTGTTCTTGCTGTTATAACCTAAACATGTTTGCTTGCACGAAGCGATGGTTAACGTGGGTGGACAGAGCAATATATAGAATATTAACTGTACTGACACTTGGAGTTTTTATAAATTGCCCGGATGACGATTGAAAAACAAAACATGTAAGATTATGTGGCTTAACAGTGGATGAACAAGCAAGAGACTGGTCATTTTTAATTGTAACAAAAATGATGGAAGCTATGAGACACCAGTCAAATTGAATGAATATGATCTCAAACCTTTAAATCAAGCGCACGGTTTGTTTTCACTTTAGAATTTTTCATTCTTGCAGTGGAGGTGAATAAATTAATTATCAGGTGTGACGAATTCATAGTCATCCTTACAAAAAAAAAAAAAAAAAAACTGCATAAGACATCAACTTTTTTGACTTTCAGCTATCTCTAACAGGTAAATATGTATCTGTCTTATTATGCTTCATCTAGATTTGATTACCAATTACTGTGAAGCACTTTCTATTTGAGCTCACCTTCTACAAGGCATGCCAACGTCAATATCTAGCTAGAAAATGTAGAAGTCTCTTTCCTTTTTTTTAGCCTTGTCATAACATGTAATGAGATATATTTTGTACTGAAAGGTGCATGTTTTTATTTAGAGTATGGTATTAAATCTTGAAAATGACCAACTTTTCAGTTTCTTGGGACCAATCATGGTACTTGAAGAGGTGTTGAAATTAGAAAGGAGCGAATGCAAGATTTTATACTTATTATGTCCTAAGAAATACACATATTATAAAAGTTACTTCTTATTACTGAGCAAGTATTATGTCTTGATTTATTTTACAAGGGTTATATATTTACTTAAGAGGACTTTATTAAAATTACATTTAGTGGAAAACGTGGAGATATTATCAGAATTACAGCATTTTCATGTTTGGGATTCGTATCGCCTCATAGTTTATTGCAGATGTTCTCTGTGGTAGTGTTGGACTTGATCTTGATGGTAAAAAATAAAGTTTTGTAAAAGAAACAATTTACACCCACTATCACTCCATCACGTAAGATCCATTGATTATTGTAGTTGAAAGGACTAAAAAAAAGTGTTAATTTGTAGGTATTTTATCGAATTGATGTACTGTGACAGATTGAATGGTTAAGATTTGCATGTGCAAAACAAGTTATAAAGAATTCTTCAGGTATGCGAAAAAGGCAGCTCGGTGCACTAAAGCTCTTGCTATGTGTGGAATTTAGTAAAGGATCGGACCATAAGGGTCTATGTGCTAAAAGTAAATTGAATTTACCTAACTCCGACTCTTCACCCTACTTACTGGCTACTGCATAAATACTAATGAATCTGTCTGCTTTTGTGACATTCATATAGTAGGTGAAGGATTGAAAGCATAGAAGGAGGAGCCAAACCATAGACAGATCAAGATTAAGTAATGGAGGAGCTTAAGGTGAAAGAGTAAGCAAATGAATTAAGGTCAACTAGGTGATTTCCAACACCATTTTTGTGCTATTAAACATAAGATAGTACAATATTGAGTTAGTCGCATAAGAAAAATAATCATGACATAAATGATAACAAAATCTAATGGAATTTGATTTGATTCTAAAGAACAAACACGTTAGTTTACATTCTACTCTTGCTCTTACTATGTATGGTTTTACATAGTCTTAATTATAATCTTCGATAAAAACTGCTTACATAGATGCATAATAACAAAGATTCAATTGGAGGGTCCAATAAATGTTGGTGTTTGTTAATGTTGGTCATTTTGCTACCAAATAGTGTCGAGTGAAGTCAATGTTTGAGGAAAGTACATAATCTCTGCACAGTTTCTATTATTCATATAATTGAATAATAGTCAATGTCAACTTAGCTATGCTGCTATTATACTTGAGTTTGATGAATATTCGTGGTTTTTGAATTAATTTGTGGGTGTTCGATACTCTAGGAGGTTCTTTCGCTTAAAAGCTCCATTGGATTATTTTATGACACATCAGCTTTCGTATCTTTTCTGTTTTCTTCAAATTTTTTGTATGAATATAATTGTTTTGATTAGATAACTTCACGATGTGAACTTTTTGTTTTTTCAGTATAACAAATGCAGCAGTGCTAATTTACATGTGAGCAGGTGCTTCCTTTGCAGATATAATAGGGAGGATGCAAACCACATATGGTCCATTATTTTAAGGATGATTATATTGAGTAATTTTATTTTCAATAATCTTGAAGTCGACTTTGTGATGTCTGGATCTTCTAACCAACAGTCACCATGCTAGAAGCTGAAAGGAACCAACATTAGAGAAGGACAGAATCTAGCATTAGCCCCTCATGGTCTTAAGAAAACAATCCGGATAAAAAAAGAATCCTCAAAAGGAGAGGAAATTAATGTCTTTCTTCTTAATTACTTTACTCTTCCTTTTCAGTTATGATACAAAGAACAAGACATCTGATTTTAATCCATACACATTTAAACTTTTTGAAATGCTGGAGTAAATTCTTAATAGATTGTGCATGAGCATTCAATATTGAACGTACAAATAATTACAAATAGCTGCAGCCATTTAAAAAAACTTAAGATCTTGTGCATTGCTGAGAGATATTGATTAGCTTTTAAGTCGAGTTGCAGGCATAATTCCTAATGTCCTATTATTTCCCTGCAAATAATAATACACCAATGCAGATTAGGATTTTATTTTCTTGCGGGAGATCAAATCCATGCAACCATCAAAAGGTTTGTGAATCCATGTATTTAATTGAAATGAAGGTCATCCTTTTATTAATGTCGTAGAGAGTAAGGCTGTGAAAACATGTTCTTTGTGTCTCCCATATGCTTTCCTGTTGAAGAGTTCATAAGAAAAACATGTCATTTTATTAATTTCTAGGTTGAAAAGTTAGAAATCGGTAATTGAAGAGTTCGTTTAATTTTTATGAACGATTATGTGAATGTTATATGACAACAATTTTCAAATTTATTCATAAAAATTTTACTCAAGTGGTAGCATTTAAGAATTACCAGTTTTCAGTATCAAGTTCTTATAAGGTGTTACTAAATTCTTTTCACTCAAAATAAATCTTGGGACTGGCCATGGGATTTGAACGTGTTTACAAGTATCATGTATGTTTTCTTGCTTTGAACTTCAACAAGGAAAAAAAAGAATCAATTTATACATAGTCAATTTCTTGCTTTGAGTCCTGTGTGATTTATATATAGAAGAGTTTTCTATTAATTTTTTTTTCAGGAGCTCAAAATAATGCATGTGTCAAAAATGAGGTAACAATAGGTAAACGACTTGCCAAGTTGTCCATCATTTGCGGCTTTCATTTTTATACATCTTATCAAATAATATTGACATGACAACGTTTGTAATGGCAGGTTTAGTTATCATTAAGATTTTTCTAGACGTGGTGGCAATTGATGCATTGAAGCAAATGTAATGTATCGTGATTTTGTATTAAAGCACTTTTAAGGTCATCTTAGAGTTCTTCTCGATGGAATGTTTGCAGTAGGGAAATGCATAAAAGAAAGAAGAGAGTACATATGGGTGGGAGATATGGTTGCGTTCATTTCTTCAAAGTCAAAAGACAATACTAGCTTCTGTTATTTTTGCTCTTTAAATGTTTGTAAATTAATTCTCTCAAAAGATTTGTGTATATAGCCTATAGGAGTAAAAGAAAATAGCACGTATTAAGATTTAATTACAAGTTTGTCACTTGCCAATGTAATTTAAATATTATTGTGGCTTTGCTATGTAATGCGGCAGACTCATATTGATGAGTATTAATTGGATAAATTTCATTCATGGTCACTTAATTTTGTAACTATTACATAAGAGTCACTTTTCTTTTATTCATTTCATCCATGGTCACTTAACTTTGTATCTATTATGCAAAAATCACTTTTCTTTTGTTCATTTCATCCATGGTCATTTAACTTTACTCCGACCATCACTAAAGTCACTACGACCGAATTTTATAATAATTTCATCGGAAAAATGATGTGGCAACCTTAATTAGTTTTTAATTTTAATTTAAGTGAATATATAATATATTACTCAAATCTTGATCTTTTTTATATGTGCACAACCTAATTTTTCTTATGGATTATTTAAGAAAGAATACCAATTTCTTAATAGATTAGATTACCTAATGAAGACTATTTACGTAAAAAAATTTGGTTGATATTTTTAGGAAACATTTCATAATATTGCATTCATCTGTCAAAAAGTTGCATCGAAAAAGAGTAATAAACAAGATAAATTCTTCAAAACATATAAAATAGAAATACATGTATGATATTATTTTAAGAAAAAAATTATTTTAATTCTTTGAAGATAAATCAACATACTAAAGATAGTTTTAAAATAAAATCTTTTTAATTGTGTCATTGAATAAATATTGTCAAAATTTCTACAAATAATGCTATATTAACGTATAGTTTTGTTAATAAAAGTTATAAAATATAAGTACTTTAATAGATAAAGAAATTATAGGATATCTAATTTTTATATTTATATTAATTAAACAATATGTAATTTATCACAAATTGAATATTATAATAAAAACTTTTAAAAGAATTAATCGATTAGTCAAACAATTAAAAGTACAAAAACAAACTCAATAAATAGAGTAGTTTATCATATTATTATGATATGTCGAATGCAAAGACTCAAGTGACAAGAAAAAGAATGTATGAAAAAAAATAATTTATCAACTACATGTCACAATTTTAGAGAGAGAAAAATAATTTTATCAACTAAATGCCATAATATATTAGTGGAAAAAATAATTTACCAACACATGTCTCAACTTCAGAGGATTTTAAGAATATATAAGTATAATTTATTTCATAAAAATATCAACCAAAATTTTTTTATGAAAATAGTCTTCATTAGGTAATCTAATCTTTAAGAAATTGGTATTCTTTCATTAAATAATCCATAAGAAAAATTGGTCATATATAAAAAGGGTCAAGATATGAGTAATAGATTATATATTTACTTAAATTAAAAATTAAAAACTAATTAAAGTTGTCACATCATTTTTTTGATGAAATTATTGTAAAATCCGGTCATAGTGACTTTTGTGATGGTCGGAGTAAAGTTAAATGACCATGGATGAAATGAATGAAAGAAAAGTGACTTTCGCGTAATAGATACAAAGTTAATTGACCATGGATGAAATGAATAAAAAAAGGTATTTTTGAATAATAGATACAAAGTTAAGTGACCGTGTATGAAATTTAGCCACTATTAATTATAATGAAAGCTAATAAATGATATTTGTAGTTGTAAGCTAATAAATATATGTAATTCAAATGAATAGTTGTAGAGTTTTGAACTTCCATAAAGTTTAAACCTATAATTTTTGTTGTTAAATACTAAACAATTAATAAATAGAAATAAAGAACATAAATTTATTGATCGGTACATACTTTATCATAATTGTTTTCCTATCTGCCGCGCATAATGCGGGTACGTAAACTAGTTCTATTTAATATGAGACTCTCTTCTTTTTAGTCTGTGTTTTTGAAAAGTATTTGGAAACTCTTTTAACGTTGAAAGTGACATTGCCTCGTAGACAGAGAAATAAGAATAAGTCGATCATTAACATGTAGATTGAAACAAAGGAAGTAGTATAAAAAGAACTGAAAGGGATATCACAAACCTCAATTTCCTCTTGTACTCCAGCTTGTCCGCTGCCCGCATCTTCAATTGTTTCATCTTTTCTCTGACCTCCCTGCCATAACATGAGAGATATTTGTATTTAAGAAAGAGACTGGAACACTGGCTGCTTATAGAGGAAAATATACTTGAACAAAACTCAAGGATGCAATAGCTAAGATTGGGTGATGCAAACACCAAGTATTATTTTGGTAGCATGAAAAGTAGACAAGCTCAGAGTAAAATCAGGAAACTCATATCACTGAGGAGGATAATACAAATGTTATGGCTTCTGGTCATTCCCTAAATAGGACCTAACAACTAAATTTTTAATAAGCCTGTCACTAAGGAAGAAATAGCTGATGCTCTCAATGATGTTAATGTGAACAAACCTCCAGGTTATGATGGAATGAACTCTTGTTTCTTCAGTAAGTCCTTGGAAGTTATTGGTAAAGAGGTTACTTCGAATTTTATTGACACTGGGAGATTATTTAAATTATTGAACAGTACCTCTGTGACCCTAATAAGTATCCAGCTATTATTAAAGAGTACTGACACATCTCATGATGCACTGCTCTATACAAGATAATCTCTAGAATCATCACTAACTGAATGCAACCTATAATGGATACTATTGTGGGTCAAAGTCCGTCAGCCTTTGTACCATGTAAACTAATTACTGATAACATACTTCAAAGTGATGAAATGGTGAAAGGGTGTGGGGAGACAAGGAATTTCCCCAAGATGCATGATGAAGAAAGATATCCAGAAAGCTTGTGATTCTCTGCAACGGCTATTCATCTATGTTTGTGAATTGGATCATGAACTGTATCACAACAGCATCATATTCCATCAACATTAATGGATCCCCCACTGTCCCATTTGTTGCAAAAAAATGGTGAAAGGCTGTTGAAAGGATTGTCTACCAGAAGTAATCCATCACCCAATAAGAAACTTCTCAACATAGAGTGCATCCAAAAGTTTTCTGAAGCCTCAAGAAATGTTAGCAGATGCTCAATTTTTTTTTTTGTGGCGAGCAGATTGCCACTCAACAACAGATTTTACAAGTTCTATACACATTTTAGGTATCTAGGGATCCCCCTAAGTACTAAGGGATTCTCACCTGTATCAATGCAAAATAATGGTGGAGAAATTACTAGGAATGATCACAATCGGGACAACTAGATATCTATCCTACCGAGGCAGACTCGAGTTGATTAAAGGTGTACTCTTCTCTATCCATACTTTCTGGCCACAAGTCTTTGTTTTTCCAAAGAAAGTGATACACATTATGGAAGCTCTTTGTAGAAGATTCCTTTGGAATGGAAGTGCAGATGTCTCAAGGAAGTCACTAATAACATGGGATAAGCTCTGCAGACCTCAAACA
The DNA here is from genome assembly GCA_030864225.1 of Capsicum baccatum var. pendulum. Taxonomy (NCBI): domain Eukaryota; kingdom Viridiplantae; phylum Streptophyta; class Magnoliopsida; order Solanales; family Solanaceae; genus Capsicum; species Capsicum baccatum. The sequence goes on along the minus strand of CM061561.1, from coordinate 232,273,215 downwards.
GCTGGTAGTGTTTTTTTTTTTTGGCAATTAAAATATCATTTTATTACCAAAAGTGTTTACATCAGTACAAATTCAAACTACATTGGCATAGCAACCAATCAGTTATCCATTCTATCAACCATTACATCAAAGCAAAACTGGAAAAAACAAAAAAACTAAGGATAGTTGTGGAGATCTGCTAGATTGCTATTGAGCTAAGGCTTCATAGAACCTTTCTGAAAAATCTCCTGCACTATTCTTCTCGTTATCATGTGTGGCTCGGTGGATTTGGCTTGGAAAATCCTGTGGTTCCTTTCTATCCAGATGTGATAAACTACAGCTGTAAAGCTCATTCGAAACATAGTGGCTGCCGGTCCCATCCCTCAGGCAATTTCTATTGGCCCAATCCAGCTCCTCTTTCCAACAGCTGGTAGTGTTAATATCAGTGATTTGTCAATATGGAATAATGCTGCTATTTCAAAACTCTGTGCAAAAAGGACAAGCATTGTGTACAATATATTTGAAGCTAAGAAATATATTTTCTGGGGAGCTGGCATGACTGACCATGCAGGACATTGAAGACATGTAACAATTCACTATCGATAAATTGTGCAGGGAACTGCTTGGTGATTTTCAGATAGTACCTTGGAAGAGAGTGATTTGTAATAACCTTGGAAGCTGCTAAGTGGATATGCATTCTCTGGCTAGCCGTGGACAGGTTGTATACTAAACGATAGGCTCACAAAATGGGGCATGCCCATACGTCAAGATTGCTCTGTGTGTCAAAAGAGTGTTAGCCATTTATTTTTTATTGTCATTATTCATCTCATGTATGAAACGAACTCCTGGATTGGTAGAAGACTCATAGACTGGCTCTCTTAAGTGGGAGATGAGATTGAATGGATTACTAAGAATGCTAGTGGCAGGTCTGCTATCAGTTGTGATTTTCTTTCTATGTAATTATCACTGTCGGTTATAAAATTAATCAGTTACCAAAAGAAGCAGTCAATGATGAAGCACAGGTCTACATACCATGACTTATCTGACACATGGGTGATTATAATACTTAATGAAACAGCAATTTCGCTATGCAGGAACTTCTACTAAGAAAAATATATACATATTTAATGTTTTCTTTCCTACTATTGTTTATTCTATAAAATGTTAATTTAATCCCTCTTTAAATTAAACCTCCACGTCTATGTAGAAATATGAAAAGTGTATTTGTAAAGTTAGAGCATGATCATTACCTTACGACAAGAAAATGGCTAATGCGGAAATGTTAAACCGAGTCACACATAAAGTTACGTAATGTGCACGTAACTCCTGTTTTTTCCAAAATGAAAGTTAATTTGCAAGTGAAATGGTGAACATCAGTTCCTGATGAAGAGTAGCTTATTTCAGAAAAGATGGCAGTAAGTATCTGTGGCATTCAATTTTAGTTGCATAAACTAAATTCGCAACTTCAGTCTCTTGCCTCTGCTTAGACAACTGTAGATGAAGTTGCCGAATAAACTCTTCAGCAAATGCAATGGCCTGCAAAATCCCAACAAAATTCTATTTCGTGGACCAAAATCAGCACTTTACCTAATGCAGAATGCAGTTAAACTAAGCATTCCCCATCAATGGTTTAGGTACAAGAGTTTGAACATGGATATTTGTACAAATTAAGTTGACAACAAATGAGGAAATATAAAAGACTCCAATTGACGAACTAAAGAAACAATGTTCCATCTTTCGAAAAACAATTTTTAGAGCAAATTATATTGTAAAAAAGAACCACCATAAATGAACAAGTCAAAAGATTTTTTTTGAGTAAAGCATAGAACTTAGAAAGCTAACATCTATTTCCAATGCAAGACCTGAAGATGGGGTTTTAGAAAACTGTAACGATAGCAGAGGGTAAAACAGCTCTTTCTAACTGACCATAAGAAAATTCTAGCTGCTGTGAATCATTCATTTTTCAGCGACTGTATTAGTGCTGCCTGCACCGGTGAAATCTTTTTCAGAATGGCAGATCAACTTTCTAACATCAACACACATATGACATAACTCATTGTTGATATGTACATCACCCATTGACGAGATCCTGCCAACATGGGAAAGAAGAAAGAAAACAAAAAGGAAAAACAAATGAATGGATGAAAAGAAAAAATTATTGGTTTTGGAAGAAGACTTTGTAGCTAATACAAAGAGAGAGTTACATAAAAAATGACAGAACACAAATATGAGAATATTACCTATATTTTAAGCTAAATTCCTGAGTCCCATAAAAGAGCTACAATGTTTCTGAAGATATGGGCCATTCTCCCACGAATATTAGAATGTTTTAGGAGCGGAGCTACTGGCTTTATCATGATCTTCTGTTGGTTCATCCTTATACAACAAACGAAGTCCAAACTCCTCCAATTCTTCTGAAAATGATAATATAATGTGCCCATAGTCATTTGGTGTTCTTCCATTTGCCTTAGCTAGATCTCACAATCCAAAAAAAGGTATCACGAAAAAATTAATAGTAGAGATTGAAGATTTTTTTGAATGATTGGATAAGGCAAGTTTCTGGTTCATCGACGACATCCCATCATCACATAAAGGAATTAACTGAGCTGTGATGTCAATTAATTTGCCAGAGTAACATACAGCAAATCCCTAGAAGTTGTCAGACACATACCAATTCTCAAGCAAATTGACTGATACCATTGTACCAGTTCCCCGACTTCGGAACCAACTTGGGATGCTATAACACCAACTGGTAAAGACTCTATGTGACAAGGAATCTGAAGCAGAGATGTCATGTTGTAATGATGATATATTCTGAAACAACAAATTACAGATCCAATCACTCCTCCAATCTACATCTATTTTATCTAATTGCTCTGGAAATTCAGGCAGCTGTCTCAGCCAATAGCACTCTTTTAAGTCCAAAGATCGAAGAGAACTAAGTTGGGCTATGCTTCGAGGCAAATGCTCAAACTTATTTGCACTAAGATCCAACTCCTTCAAAGAGTATAAGCATCCAATGTCATCTGGAAGTCCTCCATCTATTATAATGCATTCACTGAAATCCAGAATTTCCAATGAGCGTAAAACTTCATTCACCTGAGGGAACACAAAGTGCAATTCTGAACTTTGAGGTGCAAAACTCGAGAATTTAAGCTTGTTCAAGCGAACAATGGAAGATGGAGGTTGAGAAATTAGAGTAGCTCTAGCCTTAAGTTTATCCAAGTTCTCTAAATCACTTATCTCTTCTGGCAAGCTTTCAAGTTTGAAGCAGTACGACGCATTTAGCTTTACCAAACCTCTAAACATGCCAATGCTGTTTGGAAGAGCTACAAGGTTTTTCATGCCACACAAATTTAGCTTCGTAAGAGGAGCTTGGTGCAGAATAATAGATGATGGTAATTCCCGTATCCCAGTCTTGTGAATCTCTAACTCCGGCTTCATTCTTCCGAGGATTTCTGGAAATTTCTCTAAGCTAGAGCAATCACTTACATTCAGACATTCAAGAGATTCCAGTTTAACAGATGGCGACCTCTTAAGTCTTTCACAACTACACAAATTTAACTCAATGAGTTTTCCGCAATACTCCAGGGAATCGTGCACCTCTTCAAGGTTTATACAAGTTGACAGATTCAAAATCTCCAAGTTTGGTATCCCCATGAAACCTGGTGACTCTTTCAGCCTCTTGCAATATGATAGGGTCAAGGATCGAAGAGCACCAAGTTGACATACGCTTCGAGGCAAATTGTAACGCCCCGCATTTTCTAGCTAGAAATTGAACCGTCGTCCCTATGTGTGTAAGCTCTAATTCCATGGTTTATATTTAGATTCATGTGTCATGAACTTTCGCCTTGTATATGAAGTGATCATGAGGTGAAAAATGTTCATAGAAATGATCTAGAGTGTTACGAACCAATTGCCCCATATTGAAAATAAAAAAAAAGAAACGCTAAGGGGATTATAAGCCAAATGGGTTTTCCCATCTATTAGACTAGTTTTTTGGGTTGGGCTCTCCCGTTTGGTTTATAACATTCCGTGACTCAGAGTGGTGGCCTGTATGCCAGTAGTGGTGGCTTGGACCCAAGAGGTGTGCCAGCCGTGACCAACTAGGCATAGCCATGACCAACGAAGATTGATCCACGCGTGGAGCCACGACTCGGAGTGGTGGCCTGAACCTAAGAGGGGTGCCAGCCATGACCAACTGTGATCAGCCATGACGAACGAAGTCATTAGTTCTCAAGCGGAGGCGATATTTATGAACCAATTGTCCCACATTGAAAAATAAGAGAAATGCTAAGGGGATTATAAGCCAGATGGGTTCTCTCACCTATTAGACTAGTCTTTTGGGTTGGTCTCTCCCATTTGATTTATAACATTTGTACTTTCATTGAGAGTCCCATGCGTTGGGTCGTGACTCGGAGTGGTGGCCTGCGCGCTAGGAGTGGTGGCTTGGACCCAAGAGGGGTGCCAACCATGACCAACTAGGTATAACTGTGACCAATGAGGATCGATCCATGTGTGGGGAGCCGCGCGCTGGGCCATGACTCGTAGTGGTGGCCTGTGTGCCAGTAGTAGTGGTTTGTACCCAAGAGGGGTGCCATCCCTGACCAACTGAACATAGTCGTGACCAACGAGGATCGATGCACGCGTGGAGCCACGACTCAGAGTAGTGGCCTATGCGCTAGGAGTAGTGGCCTGGACCCAAGAGGGGTGCCAACCGTGACCAACTGGGCTCAGCCGTGACCAACGAGGTCGCTGGTTCTCAAGCGGAGGCAATTGTTATGAACCAATTATCCCACATTGGAAAAATAGAGAAATACTAATAGAATTATAAGCCAAATGAGTTCTCCTACCTATTAGACTGGTATTTTGGGTTAGGCTCACCCGTTTGATTTATAACATTGGTGCTCTCGTTGAGAGTCCCACGCATTGGGTTGTGAATCGAAGTGGTGGCCTGCGCGTTAGAAGTGATGGCCTGGACCCAAGAGGAGTGCCAGTTGTGACCAACGAGGATCGATCCATGTATGGCGAGACGCGTGTTGTGTTGTGAATCAGAGTGGTGGCATGTGTGCCAGTAGTGGTGGCTTGGACCCAAGAGGGGTGCCAGCCGTGACCAACTGGGCATAGTCGTGACCAATGAGGATCGATCCACGCATGGAGCCACGACTCGGAGTGGTGACCTGTGCTCCAGGAGTGGTGGCTTGGACCTAAGAGGGGTGCCAACCATGACTAATTGGGCTCAGCCGTGACCAACGAGGTCGTTGGTTCTCAAGTGGAGGCAATTGTTATGAACCAATTGTCCCACATTGAAAAAAAAAAGAAATGCTAAGGGGATTATAAGACAGATGGGTTCTCCCACCTATTAGACTAGTCTTTTGGGTTGGACTCTCCCGTTTTGTTTATAACATAGAACAAAGTTAAGCTAAGAACCTCCCCTTCATCCAAAATTGGATATTTGATTCTATAAGGGTCTACTTTGAACGTGTATAACTTTTAATACACATATAATTTTACAGCTCAAGACCCACCAAATTGTAGATAATTGAATTAGCTTTTCAACGATACCAATTTTGCCAAAATTCGATAACCGAGTAAAAAGTTATGGCATTTTTCGTGTGAGGCAGTAAGCCGACTCAATCTTGACGCGTCGCATCGACTGCGCCCCAACACAAACTTGACGCGTTATTTTAGTTTCTAATGGATCTAGGAGCATTTTGGTCATATCCCCTCACCCAAAATCCGTCTATAACATACGATTTCAGCCCCAAGAAGCATAAATTGCCCCTTTTATTCAATCTTTCTCTCAAAATGTCCAAGAACAAGATTCAAGTTTCCTTCCCTTCCACAGATCAAGAATTCACCCTCCTAAGGGAAGATCTTCAAGGAAAGAGTCAAGATCCAGGTTTTGTCTTTCAAACTAAATAAAATAAGGTATGTGGGGTTTTCCTAAAACTACATGGGCATAAGAAAATTATTTCAATACCATTAAACATTGTGAGATCATGAATTTGTGAAGGGTTTTGGAATTATGTATACAATCTTGCATTATGAATTCTTTAATGATATTATTATTTTGGTCTTGAGGCCTTTACCCAAATTTATTTGTACTTATATATATGTATGTATGAAATTGGGTTTGAATATTTAATTGAGAGAACGAACATATAGAATCCCTCTCTTGCAATGATTTTCCATTTTTTTCATATGATATGGATTATTTCGAATGCAATTTTGAGAAGCATGATACAACTATCTTGATTTTTGTTTAGGACTTGGTTATGGCTTTGAATTGAAAAGAGGGGTTTTTACATGTTGATAAATGTTGAAAATATATAATGAAAAAATTGTATGTTTGTCAAAAATACATGACCACCACATGTTTATTGAAATGTTGAAAAGAGAGATTCTTTACATAATTTGACAAATGTTTTGAAGTATGAATCTCCTTGAAATGTTTGAAGTATGGTGGTCCAAACTTTATGTTTTGAAAGAAGAGACTATAACATGATAACTTATTGCTCAGAAATATGACTTTCAAGTCTTGGTATGATGATACCAAATCAGATAGGCCATGGTAAAAGTCAAAATAGAATACAGATTTTATTTCAGATTTCAGATTTTGAATTTAGAAATATGCATGTTTAGAACAGGATAAAAATGGGCACTAAGAGAATTAGTTGGTTACCCAAAGTAGGCATGGTTCACTCAATTCATTACCCGAAACTGTGTTTTGCCAATATGGGTATATTATTATATACTGGCCTAGTGCCCTGTGGCGTATCAAAATCAAAATCAGAAACTCCAACTCTTGCGGCAAACTCGGGTTGGGGGCTTGGCCGCCGAGTCAAGGGAGGATCCCATATAGCCCGTGGGATACTTTCAGAAATATAGGGTGTACCACCTAGTTTAGAAGTAATATAAAGAATGGAATTGCATTGACAAGATTGTTTTAAGATCTTTTGAGATTTGCCCATGTATTTTAAATTACTTCATGTACCTTGTTTTATGACTTGCTCTCACCTATGTTTTATATATATAAATTCATTATTTTGGATTGCTCTGCATACCAGTACTTTTGTATTGACCCCCTATATTTCAGGGTCTGAAGCTCAGTCCTGGGGTCCCGCTAAACCATAGAAGTGTCAGACAACAGTGCGTAGTTGGTGAGCCTTCTTTCTTTTGGAAGACCTGTTCTAGAGCATTGTTATTACATTTTGTTTTGGTTTTGACTGGGGGCCTTGTACCAGTTTTGTGTTAGACTTATGATGGATCTTGTAATGTTAAGGATTTCACAGAGGGTGTCACATGTCTAGAATATTCAGAACTTCTTTTCAAATTATTCAGGTTTATGAGTCTGACCATCGTATCTTCTTGTATTGTTTTCCGTAAATTTTATTTTACTATATGAATATTGTGCATGATTACTAGATTTAGAAGAGCGCCCAGGCTTTCATGGTTCAGGATGCTTGTTACGGCTAGGGCACCGACTCGGGTTGTGACACAAATGCTCAAAATTATTTCCGTTGAGATTCAATTCTTTCAAAGAGGATAAGCATCCAATGCCTTCCGGAAGTCCTCCATCTATTATATTGCAGTTACTGAGATCCAGAGTTTCCAATGAGTGTAACCCTTTATTCACTTGAGGGAACACAAAGTGCAATCATGACTTTTGATATGCAAAAGACAAGAACTTGAGCTTGTTCGAGAGAAAGATGGAAGTCGGAGGTCGTGAGATTAGAGTTTCTGAGGCCTGAAGATCCTCCAAGTTTTTTAAATCACCTATCTCTTCTGGCAAGCTTTCAAGTTTTGAGCAGGACACTTTTACCTTCACCAAATGGCTTGGAAGTTGGTCCAAGTCCAAACCTTTCAACATGTCAATGCTGGTTGGAAGAGCTACAAGGTTCATCATATACCTAAATTGTTGCTTTATGGGCTGAATGATAGATAATGATAGTTCCCTTATCCCAGAGGGTTTCACCTTAATCTCTAAATCCATCTTTATTCTTCCAATCATTTTTGGAAATTTCTCTAAACTAGAGCAATTTTGTAGATTTAGAGATTCAAGATATTCCACGTTGACATATGGAAACCTCTTAAAGTGTACACAGGAATACAATTTTAACTTAATTAGTTTTCTGCAATATCCCATGGAATAGTGAACCTCTTCAAGACTAGTACATTCTATCAGATTCAAATACTCTAGATTTGGCATCCCCGTGAAATCTGGTGTTCGTATCAGATAATGAGAGAAGCTGAGATTTAGCTTCCGCAGAGATGGCAAATGCTGCTATTCAGAACACATAAAAAATGAGAATTTTTTTACCCCTTTACACGAAAATTGAGTAATCAACATTAAGATTATGCTTTATGATAGTCAACACATTAATATTTTGAATGAAATTAGTTAATGCTTTTACTTTAATTTTATTTGGAAAGTACATGTTGAGAAGCTAAATAAAAATATAATTATAAATAAAAAATGTCAAAAATGTCTCTAATGTATTAGAAATGCCTTAAAATGTCCTCTTTCCATCTTGAAAGAATTGGTTTGATATTTGTGGGGTCTAATCCATGTGGAGGAAATCTCATATGCCAAATTACTTGGCAAGGAAGTAAACTTAGAGAGTAAGCAAACATTCGTGAAGGATAAATTTTGTATTTATTTTTCTTTTCTTATTTTGTACATAGTGGACAAGTTTTATTACTTGGTGCCCAGGTTTTTATCTATAAAAGGCTGGATATTATTTATTGTAAGATCATCCCCCCCAAAAAATATTGTTAATCCACTATAAGAGTTGTGAGTCGAGATAGCAATTCTCTTAGGTGTAATTGAGATTCTCCCTTTTCTTTATTAATAATATAAAAGTAGAGAAGTTGTTCTCTAGTGGATGTAGGATTATTCGAATTCAAACCATGTTAAATTTTGTGTTCTTTTTTTTTGTTCTTTATTTTACTTTTCTGCTAACAATTGGTATCAGAGCTAAGATTTTGTCTGAGTTTGCTCTGTGGTTGCAGCATAGTCTGAACTTTCACATCAGAAAAGAATTACTTTGGTGTTTTATATTTCAAAATACTATCTGTAGTAGAAGAGATACTATCCATAGTAGAAGAGAAGAACAAGTAATGATGAGTTCTATGAAGTTTGAAATTGATAGATTTAGTAGGCACAACAACTTTAATATCTAATGATTCAGATGATGGATTTACTGCGGAGGGAAGGTTCAATCTATGCAATTGAGGAAAAGTACCCCGATGGTACATTAGATTCAAACAAAGAAAAGATTGAAGGTGATGCATTGAGTGTAATCCAACTATCCCTTGCACCCAACGTGCTCTGTGAAGTAAGTATAGGTACCGATGAGACGGCCAAGCAATAATGAGACAAGGTGCAAGAGTTTTACCAAGATTGATCAGTGACAACAAGGATGTTGTTACAATTACGATAGCTTCACACATTTAAGACATAGTCAGGTACTTTGTTGCAAGACCATCTAGATGCTTTTAACAAACTTGTCAAGGAATTATAGACGATCGAATTTTAAAAAGAATGAGGAGATCATAACATGTGCTTTTTATTTACTTCAAAATATCATGATATAGATAATTCAATGATGTATAGAAAGGAGCCTATCATTCTTGAGAAAGTGTGATAAGAATTTAACTCTGGTGATGTGCGGAGACGTTTTGAAGAAGACAAAGATGATGAAGCTAGTGGGGTCTTTGTGCAAGGCCGTATTAGCCAATGAAAAAGAAGAAAATCAAAGCATAGAACAAAGTCTCATGTGTATAAAAAGACTGCAGTGTGTTGGAGCTTCCACAAGAAGAGGCACTTTGGATGAGATTACACATTATCAACGTCCAAAGAAAAAACAAGTGCATTCATTATTAAACAGGTACATAATTTTGATAATGAATATGTACTTACAATGTCATGCAATAATGGATCCTATGCCAACAAATGGATGATAGACTTTGGTTGTACTCTGCATATAATATTTCAAAGAGTTTTGTTCATTAGTTACGAGAAAGTAGAGGAACTGTAGTAATGGACAATAAAGCAATTTGTAAAGTAGTTGGTATTGGTTTAGTTCGGGTTCACTACCATGATAAAATTGTGAGGACTATTATAAAAGTCTATCATATTCCTGATCTAAAGAAGTCATTGATCTCCCTAGATACTTTGGATAAATAAGGCTACAAAAATATGAGCGAAGGAGGAACTATAAAGGTGACTAATGGTTCTTTAGTCATGCTGAAGGACAAGTTGTATGATGAACTTTATATACTTATAGGAAGCGCCATTATTAGCTCTGTTAAAGCATCTATAGTGCAGCTATCAAATGATGACAAGGCAAGATTATGGCACATGAGACTGGGTCATATGTGAATATAAAAATAGGAGATACAGAGTAACCAAAATCTTTTGAATGGTGAGAAGATTAGCACAATTGAATTTTGTGAGCCCTGCATCATAGGGAAGTAGAAGAAGGTCATCTTTAGAACTAGTAAGCACAATATGGGAGGGGTACTAGACTACATCTATTTAGATTTATAGGGTCCTTTTAAAGTTTCATCGAAGGGTAAAAAGAGGTACCTTCTCATATTCATTTATGATTTTTCATGAAAGGTATGGGTGCATTTCTTAAAGACAAAAAATAATGCTTTTGAAGAATTTAAGGAGCGGAAGATATTTTTTGAGAATCAAAGAGAGCAGAAAATAAAGTATTTTTGCACAAACAATGGCTTGGAGTTTTGTAGTGAGAGTTCAATGATTTCTACAATGTGTAACACCCCATATTTTTAGGCTAGAGTTTCATCCATCGCTCCTACGTATATAGAACCAAACCCAAGGGTTTCTACTCATAAATAAGGTTTAATAATGATTTCTTAGGGTGATAACATCTTCGAAGATTGAGTCTTAAGTATCACCTAGCTCAAAGCTGAGTTGAACACTTTCCTATTTATTGAATTTAGGTATATGATTTTTCTTCGGTCAACTACCAATTACCATTACTCCCAGAATATAACGAGTTATGTGTCCCATTATATATTATACCAAAATTCTTTGAGTACTCTTTCCAACGCAACTAACCATTTGTCAATCCGAGTTATGAATCAAAAGTTATGAGTGTTTTAGTGAGACACTGTCTCAGGTTTGCTTTGGACTTGTTCGGCAAACCTTGAGGTTTTCTTTGGCCTTGAACCACAAACCCTATGGTTTGCTTTGTCCTTGTGCCACCAAGACTTTCCCAAGCGTCAAAAAGTATTTCATTTTGAGTTATTTTAAGGGCAAAGGGGTCTTTTCACATCTCCAAACCATTCCTAATCATTTTTGCAAGAATAAAGGGTCCTAAAAACATTATATCACCTTTGTAAATCCTTAAATATCATTCCACAAGAAAGAGAGGAGAACTACCCAGGGTTTGACAATTTTAATCTCCAAGGACCAATTTCTCTGCGTTCTCTTTGATTTTTCTCTGTCAAAAGGTATGTGAGACTATCCTAACTCTCATGGGTGTAAGTTTAATATTTTTAACAACTTTTAAACATGTATATTTATGTATATTCAATGGGTTTTAGAAATCGTTTAAAGAGTATGCATCATGAGCCTGTGTTTGATGAAATTATGAAATTAATAGGGGATGTTTCCATGAACTTGAATTGTGGTTAGGTGTACATATGTTATGAGTTTTGAAAAGTGATTTTAAGAGCATGATTTATGAAATCTCCCTAGCATGATGAAATTTATTATCTTAACGTGTTATAAATTGTGAAATGGGTTTGAGAGCATGAATTATAAGTCCCTTTTTTATCATGAGATTTAAGTATAACTAATGTTGTTGGATGCTTTATGAATGGTTATATTTCTAGAGTTATAAATTTCTCTTATCAATTATGCTTTGTTGTTTCTTATGTTTCCAAAGAGGCAATTTTTAATATAAAGGCTCTTGTTTCTTAATGAAGAATTGTGTGTGTTTTTATGTAAGAATTGACCCCCATATGTTAAAGTCTTAAAAAGAGAGTGATTTGTAAAAGTTTCATATGATATTTAATATAATAAATCTATCATATGATGTTTAAATCTTTTGGGTGGTAATGAACATGCTTTTGAAAAAGAAGAACTATGGATATGATATGGTATGACTGAATGACTTGCAAATCTGGGTATGACGATACCCTGTTATGATATGCCCTTAACAGAATTAGAAATGAACTTTTATAAGCATGAAGCATTATTTTCAAGGACTAAAAATAGTCCTAAAGAGAGTTAGATGGTTATCCGAAGAAAGCACGAGTTTAAAGAACTCTTAGCTGAAATAGTATTTTGCCAATACGGGTGTTATGAAATGGTATGTCAGTAAGGAGGCATACTTTCTGATAATATAGTGTGTCAGTAAGGAGACACATTCTTTTATAACATGGTATATAGGAATGCTCCATCTTATTACGTACTCCAATCCTTGTGGAAAACTTGGATTAGGGGTTTGGCCATCGAGTTAAGGAAGGATCTCATATAGCCCATGGGATTTATAGACATATAGGGTGGATTGTCTATCTTAGAAGTAAAACAAAGAGTGTTGTCTACGTTTTCACATGAGTAGTTTGAAACTTTTAAATTTTGCCTATATTTTTTTCTTATATATATATATTATGCTAAATTATTTTCACAATGCTCTTAATTATGTTACGTGAAATATATGTTATTTTTAGGTCGTTCTACATACCAATACTCTTCAAGTATTGACCCCCCCATATTTTAGGTTCTGAGGTATAGTTCCATGGTCTATCACGTAGTAGAACATTTGGGATATGACAGAGTTGGTGAGCCATCCATCTTTCAGAAGATAAATATTTATATATTGATTTCTTTTTGTCTATGGTCTAGCTAGGGGCCTTGTCCTGACTTAGATAGTTAGAAATCAGTAGAGGCTTCGTAGACGAGATGTTGAGTATTGTCTTATCACAACTTCATTGACATACTTTGGTTTATAAGTTACTATTGACTATTACTATATCTTCTGTACTTTAATTTGAATTATGCTTATGATAGTATAGTAAGGGGTCTCTCAGGCCTTCGTGGTTCGGGATGCCCATCGCGGCCAGTGCCTCAGTTTGAGTCATGACTAGTTTGGTATTAGGGCACGGTTCTTGGTCCCATGGTATCTATGAAACCTTTTCTAGTAGAGTCTTGCTTATGGGTGTGTTGTGCCCCACACTTATAATCAGGAGGCTACCGAGCATTTTGGAGATGTTTCCCATTCTTTCATACTTTAGATCTCGCCATTGTATTATCCATATAGAAGTTATCTAAATTTCTTCCTTACTCTAGTTTTATTAGCTATGCCTCATTGTCGAGGCGATACAAGTTCAAGAGTTTAGATCCCTAATTATATGGTCCTTTCTAACTGAGTTATCCATAAAGTTATGAAATAGCACAAGGACTTGAGAGGAGTTCGTTAGTGCTTTTAGGTGTGTGTTGATTCAAGTGTATACCACTATCTATGTTCATCATGCATTTGAGCCTGAGGTATGAAGTGTATTCAATCACTTTCAGAATCCTTATTGCAGATGTCATGCTTAAGGGTATATATATGTAACAGATTATTGGAACAGTATTTCCACTCGAGTAGTTGTATATATTAAGGTGCCATAACCTATTAGTAGTAAGATGGTCCCAAAGTTAGTGATATGAAGTCATAATTTAGGAGTTAGGCTGAGGGTAACTTTTGTATTATGAAGTTAGTTTTAGTTGTATAACTCTTGACTAAGGGGTGGTTTGCCCTTTTATCGTGATTGACTAATGTTATAGCAATATTTGTAGATTGTATGATGGTCTGCGGAGGAAGTGATTGGCTATGATTGTTATTTATTTAAAATAGGAAAGAAGTTCAGAGTGGAAGTTATGGTGCTTGTAGTCTTGTTGAAATTATTTATAGTTGGTAAATGAAAAGGGGTAGATTAGTCAATAAGTTATGGGTAGAGACTCATCGGTGTTTATGGAATTTGAAGGTAGTGGGAATGTATCTATGGGTAAATAAATATGATGTGATAAAGTAGAATATGCTAATAAGATCATAATGGATTATATTATAAGATTAAGATCAACTATCCTTATTATGTGACCTTACCCCTTTTATTTTATTTTCTCTAGTAGTTATAAACTAGTACTGCATGTAAGAAGGTATGTGGTAGATTCTAAGGTGTGGTAGTATTGTTGTGGGAAGAATGAACTTATGGGTCGTAGTTAGGTAAAATGAGGAGTTTGAGTTGATTTACCCATTTAATGGACTAGTAGAATATGTGGCGTGCTTCATTGATGGTACATGATTTGTGCTATTTAATAGACTTGAACTTTAGATGTAGATTATGGTGGTAAGACTAGTAGCTTAAGGTTAATGATTCATGTTTGGTGGTAGTAAGTTAGTAGGCTTTGTTTGATGTGTGGAATAGCATAGGTTGACAACTTGTGAAAAAATGAGTGGATAATCATGATATATATACACATGAGGACTAGCGTTAAAATGATGAATTGTGGATGAGTCATTAAGTGGATAAGAGTGTCAGGTATATAAGAATAAGTTGAACCCCAGATAACATGTTGTTATATAAGGTTTTATAGATATAAGTGTCATATGTACCTAGTCCATGTTCTTGAATTTTGTAGTATGAGGAAGTTTTTCTATGATATTCTTTAGAGCAGAATTGAGGAAATATATATAGGCAATGTGACCCTTTGGTAGTTCTACAAATTTTGTTAAGTTGTGAGTTATGCAATTAGAGGTTTAGTGAGAGTATGTTAAGTAATGGAGAATGGATTTTTATGTGATAAGGAGTGTGGGTGTTTATGCTCATGAGAGTGTGAGTTGTAGGGTGATGGCTATAGAGGCTAGTGAAAGCTAAGAGTAGTGCCCTTAGGAGGATGTCATATCAATAAGCTATTATCATATAATCATATATTAGTGTGATCCTAGAATTAATGTGTATAGTGATACCCCCACTCTTTTGTGTTAAGAGTTGTGGATATAGATTTGATGAGAGGTTATGTCCTTAAGTCTAGGATTGTGACTTTGATCTAAGATGGAGATGATGAGTTAAGGTATTTCCTGAATCTTCTCATGGTGGCAAGTTTTAGGGAAGATTCATGATAAATCTATTCATGTTCAAGCAAACTCCTCCTACTTCAGTTTAAGAGGTCATTCTATCAATTTCTTATGTATTCAAGTCATGTGTATGACTAAGGTTCGAGTTTTCTATGCAACCTGTGTCTATGTTCCGACCTCAAGACTAGAAGCAATGATGTCTCAATAATCTAATTTTCAAGTATCCAAGCTCTATGTTATGATGCTCATGATTCATACATCCATGTCTCACATCGTGCTTGATTCTATGAAAAATATGCCTTTTATATACTACCGATTCATTTTATATGGGGTCTAGCCAAAGCGATAAGGTTTATGCAAACTCATGTCCATTTTCAGTTCTTAAATGAGGAGCAATAACTTCAAGTAGCAATGCTTGTCTCAATCATTGACTACATGAATTCCAACTTTATGCTATACAACTTATGATATATGCGTTCATGTTTCTCAAAGTGCCCAGTCTTGGGAACTTATGTTGTGTTTGTTTATCACTACCATCAATAAACCCAAATTTATAGCCACGTATCAACCCTAGTCGTTAGCTACCATATTACTAAGAAAGTCTCATTAACTAATGTATTTAGAATTCTAAGCATCAAGTACTATAGTCACCTAATAGACAACTAGTTACCACATAGCTTATACCATAATTAGGAAGAATAGTCATAAGATCGCATTCATCTAGAATCACATCAATAACCGATATAATAATCGTGAATGTATCGAATCTATGTATGCCATCACTAGTATTTAATCAGTGAAAACATAAGCATCATACCACACCTTCCTCCGTCCTATACCAGAGAGATGTGTATACGTACAAACACACATGTATATGTATTCATGAACTGTAGCCGCATCCTCAACATGGATAAACACTTCCCGAATGTCCAATTGATATCATCTATCGACCCTCAGTCCAACAATATGTCCAAAATAATCACAATATCATCATCACGGCCTTTGGCCCATATACATATCTAAAACTCATCTCTATAATCATATTTATAAGTCATAGCATATATTTAATCATCTCACATCTAGGAGGCATCTCGCATATATAAGGTATAATATCAATAAGCACATAATCATCTCTCACATAAAAGGCATAATATCAATAAGCATGACACAACTATAAGTCATTTCATATATAAAGGTCATTCACCATGATAGTGAGGAATATCACCTCTCTAGGCCAATTATCATATCTAAATATAGGTAGCATCTCTATAGGCCCAGCATCACATCTAAGAGGAAAATCATCTCTAAGGACCCAACGTCATGTCTAAGAGGAACAATATCTCTATGGGCCAAAAATATCAAGTCTAAGAGGAAATGACATGTCTATGGGCCAAGTATCAAGTCTAAGAGGAAATAACATCTCTATGGTCCAAGTATCAAGTCTAAGAGGAAATAACATCTCTATGGTCTCATTTTGTTGTGACGCCCCAAAGTTTTTCCTAGCTAAATTCTTATCCCTAAAGTATCAAGTATTGACTTCTAGAATGATTTCTACTTATTTCCCTGTGGAATTCCTTATATTTCAACTTTTCATTACGTAGATAATCGAATAAGTTTTCCGTAGACATAAGATTTGTCCAAAACGAACCCTCGGTGAAAGAGTTATGCTTAATTTAACTCCTAGTCATAACACACCATCATTTCTATCCTTGGCGTGTCACGGAGAGGGTGTAAATGATGATGGTCAATTTCCAGTGAGACTCCGTGATGGTGGCGTATCACAGAGTGGGCAAAATTCCCATTCGTCACTTTTCAGTGAGCCACCGCGATAGTGGTGTGTCGCGGTGACCCATAAGATCGAGTTCCCAGTTAAAATTTTTTCTATTTCGTTCAGAAGTTAACAAAGGTATTTTAGACTTTTTTATAGTCTATTAAATTGTCCAAACAGGAGATTAAGACCTCTACAAGCAAAATATACGACATTCTTAAGATTTCCCTCAAAACAAAAACCTTAGTTCATATACTTCTCCTCCAAGAAACTTAAGATTCAATCATGGATTTTCAAAATTGATCAGAGATTTGGAATTCCCAAACCGTAGGCTTCAAGGATCAGCTATTATTCTTCATAATCGAGGTGCGCGGGGTTTTTCCAAAATCTCATGGGTATAGAAATCATGATTTTAAGAAAGGGGTTTTTGAATTTATGAATACATTCATGTTTTAGAAGCTTAAATAATATTGTTTTGGTCTTTAGGCCTTCCTCCAAATTAATTTGAATTGTATATATGTACGTATACATTGAAAACCGTGAATTGTGAATCGAGAGCATGAAATATACAATCTCCCTCTTCCATTACTTTATTATTTGATTTACAAGTTATGAATCCTTATATTTCATGGTTTACAGAATGATTCAAGATACTATTTGTCTTATGTGAAATTCATGATGATTAAGAATGGGAGAGAGGAATGCTTTAATGATTTTAAATATTGAGATTGATAAACAAAGAAACTTCAGGAATATTTTTGAGAAGTTGGCCACTACTTATTGAAATTGCTGAATGAATGGAAAGCCTTTGCATGATTTTTGACTTATGATTTGAGATATGACTCTTCTTACACTATATGCATGATCAAGTGGCCTGAACATTATTTTAGAATAAAATAATCATATAAGGCTCAGAATAATGACTTGCAAGTCTTGGTATGACGATACGAACTCAGACAATGCTATAACAGACACAGACTAATACAAAAATCAGACTTTTATGTTTTAGAATTGTAGAATGATGCATGTTCAGAAAAGGCTAAAATAGGGCATAAAGAGATGTTAGGTGATTCCCTAAAGAGGGCACGAGTTCAGGTAGCTCATTTCCTAAAACTGTGATTTACCGATCCATGTATATTATATTACGTGGCCTCGTGCCGTATCAGAATTAGAGACTCCAACCCTTGCGGCATACTTGGGTTGAGGGCTTCCCCTCCGAGTCAATGGAGGATTATATATAGCCCGTGGAATATCAGAGTTGTAGGGGAGTGCCACCTAACTCAGAAGTAATACAAAGAACAAATATTGTATTGACAAGAATGATTTATGATTTTCAGAAAAATGCCTGTGTTTTGAGAACTATTTATGCATGATGTTTTAACAACTTGCTCTCCACTATTTTACTTATATAAAAGTTTTATTTTGGATTATTTTGCATACCAGTACATTGTATTGACCCTCCTCCCCTACCTCTCAGGTTCCGAGGCTCAGTCTAGGGGTCCAGATAAGCAGAAGATTTCATCAGCCAGAGTTGCAGTGCCCAGTTGGTGAGCCTTCTATATTTCGAAAGGCTTATTTATTTTCAGCCAATTATTACTGGTTACGGTTTTGGTCTACTGGGGTCCTTGTCCCAGCTTTCAAATTATGTTTGAGAGTATGTAATAGAGATTTTGCAGACGGTTCGCAGATGTTGCTAGTTAGTTTTAGATTTCATTTTTCAATGCTAAATTCATATCAGATTTATGACCATGATTCCGTCTTGCTATAATTTCTGTATTTCCTTATTTACGTATGACTGGTGTATATGATTTCAAGATATAAGGGTGTTCGGGCCTTCATGGTTTGAGAGGATCGTCACATCTAGGGCCTCGGTTTGGGTCATGACAAACTTGGTATCAGAGCACGGTTTATTATCCCAGGGTGCCTGCAAAATTGCATCGGGTAGAGTCTTGTTTATTGGTGCGTAGCGCGCCACACTTATAAGCAGGGGGCTACTAGGAGTTTAGGAATGTTTCCCCTCTTTGTGATCTAGTTCATGCTTTGGAGTCTAATCTACCTCTAATCAATGTTGTCTTGCTTTTCAGACAAATCGATCATGCCTCCTCGTCGCACTATCAATCAAAATGCACAAATAGATGAGGTCTGTCCCACTCACGGGATATGGACACATAATAGAGCTCTTACTCTATAACCTATTCCTACTCCGGGAGGACCTCCAGTCCTGACTAGTCTACCTCGGGCTCCAAAGACCAATGTTAACCATCCCACGACTTCTCAGAGGGATATTTCTAATTCAGAATTCAGACAGTCTATTCATATGCTAACACAGTTGTTGGCCAATTAGGATCAATGATCGGAGGATGCTGGGTCTGCATCTATTACATCTGAGGCTACTAGGGTGGGTCAGTTTATGAGAATGAACCCGCCCAAGTTTACTGGTACCAATATAGAAGAAGATCCACAGGTGTTTATGGATGAGATGGATAAGATCTTTAAGGTGATACATATGGAGGAGATAGAAGGGGTGGAGTTAGAAACTTATCAGCTCAAGGATGTTGCAAATCAGTGGTATAACGAGTGGGAGGATGTGAAGGGAGAGAGTGCTAAGCCTATAGTTTGGAGCAAATTTGTGGAAGCCTTTCTTGATCGATTCTTTTCTCTAGAGTTAAGGGAGGCCAAAGCTGAGGAGTTTATAAATCTGAAGTAGGGAAATATGAGTGTCCAGGAGTACACTTTGAAGCTTATCCAATTCGCCTGCTATGCACCAAAGACGACTAGCAATATGAGAGCCCGGATGAGGAAGTTTGCATCTGACCTTTCAAATGATCTAGTTCCTGAATATCAAGGGCCAATGCTAAATAGGAATATGGACTTTGCTAGGCTGTCAGTCCATATGTAACAGGTATAAGAAAAGAAAAAGATCATAGGTTGTATGCAAAGTTCTCCAAGTGTGAATTCTTGTTAATTGCTATTGCTTTCTTGGGGCATAGTGTGTCTAGTGAAGGGATTAAGGTTGATCCCCAAAAGGTTGAGGCAGTGAGGAAATGGCCTAGACCCACGACTCCAATCGACATTCAGAGCTTCTTGGGTTTGGCGGGTTATTACAGAAGGTTCGTAGAGAGTTTTTCTTCCATAGCTGCACCACTTACTAAGTTGACTCAGAAAAAGGTGAAGTTTTTGTGGTCTGACTCTTGTGAGAATAGTTTTGAGAAGTTGAAAGAAAAGTTGACTACTGCTCCTATTTTGACTCTTTCGGAGGGTGTAGAAGGTTTTGTTGTATATTGTGATACGTCCTGAGTGGGACTTGGGTGTGTTCTTATGCAGCACGGTAAGGTAGTGGCTTATGTATCTAGGTAGTTGAAGGTGCCTGAGCGGAACTAACCTACTCATGACTTGGAGTTAGAGGCTGTGGTTTTTGCACTTAAGATCTGGCAGGACTATTTGTATGTGGTACATGTTGATATATTTACTGACCATAAGATTTTACAATATGTTTTTTTCCAGAAAGAATTGAATCTCAGGCAGAGGCGATGGTTGGAACTTTTAAAAGACTATGACATGATCCTGCACTATCAACCAGGCAAGGCGAATGTGGTAGCCGACGCCCTCAGCAGGTTATTTATGGGCAATTTTTATCATATGGGGAAAGAAAAGAGGGAGATGGTGAAGGATATTCACTGACTTGCAAATCTAGGAGTGCAAATTTTGGATTCCGAGGATGGAAGAGTGGTTGTTCATGAGATAGCTAAATCTTCACTTTGTGCAAAAGTTAAAGAGAAGCAGGTTAAAGATCCTATCTTGATGCAGGTCAAGAAAGATATGGGTCAACAAAAGGTAATGTCATTTGAAATTAGTGGTGATGGTATTTGAGATACCAGGGTGGTTGTGTGTGCCAAATGTAGATGGTCTGAGGAAGAGAATCCTTGACGAAGCTCACACGTCGAGGTATGTTGTTCACCCTGGCTCTACTAAGATGTATCATGATTTAAAAATCATTTATTGGTGGTATAATATAAAGTATGATGTGGCTAACTATGTTGCCAAGTATTTGAATTGTCAATAAGTTAAAGTGGAACATATGAGGCCAGATGGTTCTTCACAAGAGATAGCTTTGCCTTTGTGGAAGTGGGAAATGATTAATATGGACTTTATTACAGGACTTCCGAGGTCCCAAAACCAGTATGATTCCATTTAGGTAGAGGATTATGCCAAGCTGTTCATTGCCGAAATAGTTTGTTTGCATAGGGCACCTGTGTCCATAATATCTGACCGAGGTACACAGTTTTCTTCACAGTTTTGGAGATCGTTTCAAAAGGGTTTAGGTACCCAAGAGAAATTGAGCATGGCTTTCCACCTTCAGATAGATTGGCAAGATGAACGCCCCATCCAGACCCTTGAGGATATGTTAAGGGCCTGCGTGATTGATTTTAAAGGTAGTTGGGTAGAGCACTTGCCATTGATAGAGTTCACATATAATAACTGTTTCCATTCAAGTATTAAGATGGAACCATTTTAGGCATTATATGGGAGTAGATGTAGGTCTCCGATAGGATGGTATGAAGTAGGTGAGATGCAGATGTTTAGGCCTGATCTTGTTCATCAGGCAATGGAGAATGTGAAAGTCATTAGAGAATGACTTAAGACAACTCAGAGTCATCATAAATCCTACTCGATGTTAGGAGAAGAGATCTAGAGTTTGAGGTTGGAGATTGGATATTTCTCAAGGTTTCTCCCATGATGGGAGTCATGCGATTTGGGAAGAAAGGTAAGTTGAGTCCTCGCTATGTAGGGCCATGCCAGATTATGATAAGGATAGGTGGAAATTGCCTGCCAGTGTGGGTTCTATTCATCTGAAATTTCGTATATCTATGTTGAAGAAGTGTATTGGAGACCATTCTTTAGTGTTGCCTGTAGAAGAAATAAAAGTGACAGACTCCTTATCCTATGAAGAAGAGCTTGTAGAAATTTTGGATCGCCAAGTTAGAAGATTGAGGAGAAAAGAGATAGCCTTAGTTAAAGTTTCGTCGAGAAACTAGAAAATTAAAAAAGCAACTTGGGAATCAGAAGTTGACATGAGAGCTAGATACCCAAACCTTTTTGATCTAGTGGATGACAAAATGGATGGTACAATCCTTGCCTTATTCTTTCTATGCCTTAGTATGCTTGAAATTATGCTTGTTTGTGTCCCGCGTCAACATTCGGGGATGAATGTTCCCAAGGGGCGGATATTGTAACGCCTCAAAGTTTTTCCTAGCTAAATTTTTGTCCCTAAAGTATCAAACATTGGATTCTAGAATGATTTATACTTATTTCCCTATGGAATTCCTTAGATTTCAACTTTTCATTATGTATATGATCGAATATGTTTTCTATCGACATAAGATTCGTCCAAAATGGACCCTCGGTGAAGGAGTTATGGTTAATTTAAGTCCTAGTCGTTAAAAACTATCATTCCTGTCCTTGGCGCATCGCGGAGAGGGTGTAAATGATAATGGTCAATTTCCAGTGAGACTCTGCGATGGTGGCACGTCGCGGAGTGGGCCAAATTCCCATTTGTCACTTTCCAGTGAGCCACCGTAATAGTGGCGCGTCGCGGTGGCCCATAAGATTAGGTTCCCAGTTTAAATTTTTCCTGTTTGGTTCAGAAGTTAACAATGGTAGTTTGGACTTTTTTCCAGTCACTTAAAACATCCAAACAGGAGATTAAGACCTCTACAAGCATAATATACGACATTCTCAAGATTTCCCTCAAAACAAAAACCCTAGTTCATATACTTTTCCTCCAAGAAACTTAAGATTCAATCGTGGATTTTCGAAATTGATCGGAGATTTGGAATCCCAAACCATAAGGTTCAAGTATCAGCCATTATTCTTCATAATTGAGGTACGTGGGGTTTTTCCTAAAATCTCATGGGTATATAACTCATGATTTTAAGAAAGGGGTTTTTGAATTTATGAATACATTCATGTTTTAGAAGCTTCAATAATATTGTTTTGGTCTTTAAGCCTTCCTCCAAATTAATTTAAATTGTATATATGTACGTATACATTGAAAACCATGAATTGTGAATCAAGAGCATGAAATATACATTCTCCCTCTCCCATTACTTTATTATCTGATTTACAAGTTATGAATCCTTATATTTCATGGTTTACAGAATGATTCAAGATACTATTTGTCTTATATGAAATTCATGATGATTAAGAATGGGAGAGAGGAATGCTTTCATGATTTTAAATGTTGAGATTGATAAACATAGAAACTTCAGGAATGTTTTTGAGAAGTTGGCCATTACTTATTAAAATTGTTGAATGAATGGAAAGCCTTTGCATGATTTTTGACTTATGATTTGAGATATGACTCTTCTTACACTATATGCATGACCAAGTGGCCTGAACATTGTTTTAGAATGAAATAATCATATATGGCTCAGAATAATGACTTGCAAGTCTTGGTATGACGATACGAACTCAGACAATGCCATAACAGACACAGACTAATACAAAAATCAGACTTTTATGTTTTAGAATTGCAGAATGATGCATGTTCAGAAAAGGCTAAAATAGGGCATAAAGAGATGTTAGGTGATTCCCTGAAGAGGGAACGAGTTCAAGTAACTCATTGCCCAAAATCGTGATTTACCGATCCAGGTATATTATATTACGCTAGCCTAGTGCCGTGTGGCGTATTAGAATTAGAGACTCCAACCCTTGCGGCATACTTGGGTTGGGGGCTTCCCCGCCGAGTCAATGATGGATTCCATATAGCCCATGAAATATTAGAGTTTTAGGGGACTACCACCTAACTCAAAAGTAATACAAAGAACAGACATTGCATTGACAAGAATGATTTATGATTTTCAGAAAAATGCCCATGTGTTTAGAGAACTGTTTATGCATGATGTTTTAACAACTTGCTCTCCACTATTTTACTTCTATACAAGTTTTATTTTAGATTACTTTGCGTACCAGTACATTGTATTGACCCCTCTCCCCTACCTCTCAGGTTTTGAGACTCAGTCTAGGGGTCCAGATAAGTAGTAGATTTCATCAGACAGAGTTGCAGTGTCTAGTTGGTGAGCCTTCTATATTTTGAAAGGCCTGTTTATTTTCAGACAATTGTTACTGGTTACAGTTTTGGTCTACTGGGGCCTTGTCCCAGCTTTCAGATTGTGTTAGAGAGTATGTAATAGAGATTTCGCAGATGGTTTACAGATATTGCTAGTTAGTTTTTGATTTCATTCTTCAATGATAAATTCATATAAGATTTATGACCATGATTCCTTCTTGCTATAATTTCTGTATTTCCTTATTTACATATGAATGATGTATATGATTTCAACATAGAAGGGTGTTCGGGCCTTCATGGTTCGGGATGCTTGTCACGGCTAGGGCCTCGGTTCGGGTCGTGACATTTATCACATCATTTCTATAAGATACGACATAGCTATAAATCATAAGTCACAATATGAAGAACATCATTACAATATACCGAGTCACAAAGCAACCTTATACTACGGTTTACTAGTCTCAACTGTGTCTAACATCTGCAGCTAATTCCACAATGACTAACACAAGTCTACGCCTAAATGGGTCGGATAATCCCACTTCTAAACCTCAATTTCCTTTATTAGGTACACTATGCCCCAAACTAGGCTAAGATATCTAGTTCAACTTCTAGATATCAAGTAAGCCACATACAAGCCTAAGATAGGAACTTCAACTAGAAATAAGGGCACTTAAATCAATTCTATCCAAATTATGATTCCAAGAATACCATACTAGACCTATCAGATCTAATATACTAATCATGCTTCCAATACTACAACCACATCCATAATATTTCAATATATCAAATCCATTCTATAATTCAATATAAATTAAGGATAAGGCAATAGGAGTCCACAAGGTTATAAACATACTATCTTACGGGTCCAAGACCATCATCAAATTTTCCAAAACATCAGTAATAAAGGCTAATCTATCTTACTCATAATCAATCATAAAATTCATATCCACACATAATACATATCATACATCATCTATGAAGGAAAGTGGAAAGGAACCTACCTCAAGGCTAAACCGCAAAATCACACTTCAAGAACCACTGCTCATCTTCACTTCAAAATCCCAAAAATTCCATCTCACTATCAAAAATATAATAATATCATCAATACGAGTCTAACAATACTCATATTGCACTATTGTGCTTCAGGTCCAAAAACGATACCAAAAAACCCTAAGTGGGTCCACGTATGAAAATCGCATTTCCGAGCTCAACCCTATGCTCATACATCACCAAAGAATCATAACCCTCAATTAATGGCTGAAACAAACTAAATTTAGGGCTAAATCAAGACCTAATCTAAATTGGGGTTTTGGGTCAAGAACTAAGAAATTCACCAATATAGTGATAAAATCTTACCTTAATCCGGATGATAATCATGATTAAAGATGTTTACCAAGCTCCCTAGACACCCACAAGACTCAATTTTGAGTTATCATACCCATTTAATGTTTTAGGCTCTAAAAAATGAGTAAAAAATGGTGAAAAATGCGGTCTATAGGGTGCTTAAATACCCCTACTAGCTTTGGAGATGCCGCAGTCGCTGTCTGGGCTACCAGCAAAGTCAAAAACTTATTTTTGACCCTCGAAACTCATTCGGAATCCAAATTATATGACTCAATAGTGAAATTTGAGTGTAAACCACATTTCAAATCTATTGAAATCATCAAAAATTTCATCCGAGATTATTTCAGCAAAAAGTGGGGCCCACACCTATAGTTTCATTTTTCATAAGTTCTGCTCAATAGCCCAAAATAAGTTTGGGAGCCTTGAGACCTGATCCAAGGGCCTTCATAGACTAAACTCAACATTTTAGATATAATGGAGAAGTCGTATTTTCAATCCGAGATTGTTTCGACCAAATGTGGGTACCACACCTATTCTTTTAAATTTTCAACTTTTCGACCAATAGGTCGAAATGAGCTCGGTGCATTGAGACCCAAACCAAAGTTCTACCTAGACTAAAATCAATATTTCAAATTTGATGGCGTAGTCAGAATTTTCATCCGAGATTGTTTCGCTGAAGTTTTCACTCGGTGGCTATTTGGAACTAGTGAAGACTTCTAAACAGGGAATTGGCTCTAAAAATAAAAACAAATGCCCGACAGCTGAATCATTGGTCCTATCAAGTCATAAATGAGTTGGGGAAGCTATGGAGAAACTCAAATGGTGAAGATAAGCATAAATATGAAAAATAACCTGAAGGGTCATTACACTTCAAAAATTCGTCTATTGAGGTATGTGAGAGTTCATCCATAGGACCTTTTTCACTCATGGAGCCCCAAAACCCTTTTCTTTTAGTTAAATAATGAATTTTCTATCATTATGGTATTTTGTATGTTCAAAAAAGATTGAATTTTATGATTTCAAGGTGATTTAAATTCAATTCAGCCCATGTATGATCCCATACAAGATTTGATTCCCTCATGCTATGAAACTCAGTTTCCCATGTCCTATTTCAAGTGAATTCAGTGTTAAATCCCCCATCTATGATATTAGTCATATAATCATACTATTTCCTCATGTTTAAATCATTCCCTTGTCCAAGTTCATGATTCTCAAATATTTGATGGAATGTTCATGTTTTGGATCTTTGAACCATGATTCCCATACTATAGTTTTAAGTGTTGATATCACGCTTTATGGTCATTTAGTTTTGGCAGGTTATCAATACCTGATACCTATGTGTTTTTACATATTTTTTTAACTAACAAGTCAGTCAGACTATGGTTCTATTACCATATTCAGAACACCATGATCATGTTAAGCACTATCAGGATATATGTTTATAATTATTTCAAAATCTGTATGCACTATTTTGTTTCAAAACAACATGACCTGATCTTACCAGTTAACAGTCCATGCACTAATTAGTACTCTAGTGTCATTCAGTTGGGAGTAGGATTTAGCATCAAGTGAACCCAGGGATGAGGACATTCCTGCCAGTATAGGGTGTGATCCTTAGTAGCAATCCCTAAGTTATAGAACTACATAGACAACATAGGTTTGAGATGTCTTCCTACCATTTTAAGGTTGACACATATCTCATGAGAGCAACTGCCAATATAGGGTGACTCCTTAGTCCTTCGGTTGATCAGTTAGTGATCACGATAGTTCAGGTTCTATTGTGATGGCAAGGGTAGAACAACCCTTCTTAATGTGGGTCAGTTATCTCATATTGTTTAGTTTGTCCTTATCCCATATGCACAATACCCCACTATTTAAGTCTAATCATTCAGACTAAATACAATTTAATTTTACATGATCAATATTCAACTATCAGTCAGTTAGTTAATCAGATCATCTTAGTATATATTATGTTTGGTTTTGTATGTTTATGCATTCGTGCATAGTATATTTGTATATTCAGATCCTTGAGTTATGTCAGTTTCCATCATGTAGTTTCAGACTAAGTATTCATACAGTATCAATGTTTTACTGTTTCCTAACTTCAGTTCAACTTATTCTATAAGTACAGTTTTAAGAAACTAAGTGTAATGATTCACCAGCTTATCAGATTATGTTTCTTACTCATGATTTAATCTACTTCAGATTTTTGTTAATTTCAGTCTCTTTGTGAGTCTACTTGCACTTAACATGCATGTTTTAAGATTATGTACCTACTCAGTTTTAATTATGGCATTCAACCCGACTTACTCAGTACATTCTAGAAATATTAATCCACATATATGTCTGTCTGGCAACATTGTTTCATAATATAGGTACCAATTATATCTCACACATCATGATCAGACAGTTGTAGTTTCCAGCCAACAATTAATGAGTTCTCCTATTTCAGGGACTTTAGTCAGATGCTATTTATGTGCTTTATTTTAATTATTCATATGCATTGATTAGTGGTGGTTGGAGTCATATCCTAACTATCTATAGTCATTATAGTAGAGGCTTCATAAATGTCAGCTAGAGTCAGTCATGTAATTTTAATTCTCTCTTTAGTTTTATCATATTGTAAATTGTATCAGTATTATATTTTTCCAAGATTTTGTCATGATTAAATTTTTGCATAGTAGAACCAGCTATTATATATTATAAATCAGTTGCTTAATAGTATGCCAGTTCATGGATTAGTTTGGGATCACTTGTGGTTCCAAGCACCGTGTTAAGACAACTTGGTATCAGAGAACAAAGTTCAAGTGTCCTAGGGTTTCTATGAAGCTGTATCTAGTAGAGTATAGTAGAACAGTATGAAGGCATATGTACTTTTCTTTGAGAGGCTATAGGGCAATTAAGAAATGTTTTCCTTCTTTCATGTCTTAGATTATGCAGTAAAAGTGTTCTCTAAGGAACTTATGTAGATTCTCACATTAATCCACTCGTGCCAATTCTGCTTTATTATTAAGGCAACAGAAATAATCAAGCTCAAATCCCTATAGATAGAGCTTTCTCAGACAGTCCCCACAGATAGTTATGAGGGATTACACAACGGATTAAAGGGAACCCATCACTGCCCTTATATTCTAAAGTTTGAAATATTTTATCTATGTTCATGAAAAATCGTTCACTAAGCCTAAGTCAGATGTTCCTTTAGATCCCTTCTCAGAATCCTATGATAGCATGTGACCTAGAATTAAAAGTATAAACCCAGAAGTTTAACAGCAGTAAAGTTGGGATAGTGTTATCTGAAAATTTAGTAGATTATGTATCCATGGAGCTAGTTGTATGGAAGGTGAGCTAGTAGGCTTGAAATAGTGTATGCAAGAATTTAAATTTTTTAATTCAATATTATATGTTGTTGATGTAGGATGTTCAGGTGTGATGATAATTCTCATGGTTTATGGAAAGTACAATTTTAGAGATGTGATATTAGTAGACTATGATAGTAGTAGTATGGTTAATTACAGTTTGGGAAAATACATGTTATGTGTTAGAATCTAAGTTTGAATCTTTGAAGATTAAGAAAATAGAAAAAAGAGTTGAAACTCTAGATAGTGTGTCCTCGGGGTAAGGTGATACTCATAAAAATTCTATGTTAGTAAGTGTTCAAGATATTATATGATTGTAATACCCCGTATTCTTCCCTTTTCAATTCAGCTCAACATGGGCTTATTAGAGACTTAGGACTTGAAATTTTAGCTAAGTGTTGGAGACTTAGTCTCACTTTTTGGCCTTGAAGCTTTGATGGCTTTATTTTGACCTTCTCGACCATGGAATGTAAATTTTTAAGTTGTTTCAGGATCGGGGTAGTCTATAGTACCTCTCGGGTGAGTTTTAAAAATTTTGAAGAAAGTTTAGGGCATGTTTTGATGGCCAAAATAGCATGTCAACGCGATATGGACCCACCACATCGGTGGTCGCGTTGATGAGGGAAACATAATTCATCGCCTATCGCGTTGTAGTGAGTGATGCAATGCATCGCTTATCTCACTAGTGCCCATTTTTGTGTTGTTAAATGATGGATCCATGGGGGTATTTGAGTCATTTACCCTCACCCAAATCCACCCAAAACACATAATTTGAGTCCTAAATAGCATAGATACTCCAATATTTAACATTTTTCTCTCTAAGAACAAAACCCTAGCTCTAAGAAATCAAGAACAATTCCATTACTCTTTCTCTAAGAAAGTCAATAATCCATGCTTCTGGGTTCAAGAACTTCAAGAAGAAGCTTTAAGAACACCATTAGAGATTCAAAAGTTGAAGCTTTGACATTCAATTAATCCAACAAGGTATGTGGGGTTGTGAACAAGGATTTTTCTTTTATCCTTGTATCAGTTTTTAAAGTCGAATTTACATGAGTTTTAATTTAGGGTTCATACCCAATTATCATTATTTGAAGATTCTGATGTTACTAGTGATTTAAGTGTTGAATTGCATGACTATTTTCTCATACTTATGCGTGTGACTTGATTTTGTATATTGAGCATTGAATTTTATTATCATGACTAGAATCGTTAAAGCATTTCAAGATTTTCATTATTTAACATGGATTGTGATAATTTGACATGAGTTTCAAGAAAGGGTTTTCAAGCCCTAAGTTTTAGTCTTGATATTTTAAGAAAGATGATGTTTAAGCATTCTTTGAAAAGCATGTATTCAGATTTTAAGAAAGATTTTGATCTTATGATCCTCAGCTAAGATATGGAATCCACACAGTTAGTGTTGATTACAGTTTAAAACAGACAGACACATAACTGATTTTTCATTATAAACCCTTATGCTAGTTTTAAGGTGGATTTCCTACATAATAAGTATACAGATTAAGGGGAGTAGTATTTAGCACTGAGTTGGGCATGATTCCAAGGTCTCATGCCCCAGAACTACATGCCACAGTATGTTTTAACACCCCTAGTTGGTTCAGTATAGTGATCACCCTAGCTAGGTTTTAATCCGATGGCAAGGGTAGAAATACTCTACCAATGTGGGTAAGAGACGTTGGACTCCATGATAGCTCACATGATTTATGTCGGTTAGTAGAAACTCCCACTAGATAGAGTAAAGATACAACTTTTAGAACGAAGTGTTATGACTCAAAAAGATTTTCTATGTTCTACATATTCATGTTTTACTCTTTTGTAGTGTATGTTTTATTCAAGCCGAGGTGAGTCATTACATTTATCATGCATCCTTTGAAAGATTTGTTTAAATATTACATTATTATTTTACTTATTCATTCACCCCCATATACTCAGTACATTCTAAAAGTACTGATCCACATGTATGTATATATGCTACATTGCTTAATAATGGAGGTTTAGGTGCTCAATTCCAGCAGCGTGATTGACCACGAGTATCTCTATCTACATCCCGACAGTTGGTGAGTCCTCATAGTTTAGGGACCTGGTTATTCAGATTTTCAGCTTTATGCAGTATTTGATTAGTTGTTTTCAGTTCAGATAGCTGGGGGTCTATCCAAACGACTCTCTAGATAGTAGTGTTAGAGGCTTGTCCAACTATTAGATACATTTCAGTCTTACATTGTTGGGTGTTAAGATTTCCTAGTTAAGTATTTTCAATCTTTATGTTCAGTTAAACTCAGTTCAGTTCAGACAGTATTTTAGTATTTTAGTGTTCTGCAAGCTTATATTTTCTTTACTTGAGTTTGAGAATGAGTAACAGCCTTCCAGGACAGGCTCAGGACTACTTGTAGTTCGAAACACCGTGTGACATTCTGGGATTTATTTTTGGGGCGTTACAAACTTGGTATCGGATCTAGGTTCAAAGAGTCCAAGGTAGTCAGACATGTCGTGTTACGTAAAGTCTTGATCATGGGTGTCAAACGTACCACATTTATAAGCAAAAGGCTATGGAACGATTTGGGAAATCATCCTTTTCTTTCATGATCTATCGTGCTTTCAGTTACCTTTATATACTTTTAACTCATGCTTTTACGTGACAAAATATGCCTCCTTGCAAAGCTAATGCATGCAAAAATAATGACCAGCCACCCCAACCTGCTTATTCTTTGAATGAGAATGTATCCTATGCTGAATTTTGGGTTGCCTTTCAGGCGTTGGCCTAAGCTGTGACTGCCGATATTTAGGGAAACCATCAGGTTGCAGTCCCACTTTAGCTTAATAGTGATTTAGCTGCAGCCAGAATTCATGACTATATATGAATGAATCCAACTGAATTCTTTGGGTTAAAAGTAGATGAGGACCCACAGCTATACCTTGATGAGATGAAAAATACAACCCAGAGTCATCAGAAATCATATGCAGATGTGAGGAGAAGGGATCTTGAGTTTGAGGTGGATGACTTAGTTTATTTGAAGGTTTCACCGATGACATGCATGAAGAAATTTGGCAAGAAGGGGAAGCTTAGTCCCTGATACGTAAGCCCTTTTAGAATCTTAAGTCATGTTGGAAAGGTGGCATATGAGCTTGAATAGCCTGCATACTTGACATCCATTCATCCAGTGTTTCATGTCTCCTTGTTAAGGAAGTGTGTTGGTGATCCAGCTATTGTACTACCTCGAGAGGCCTCAAATATTTGAGATAGCCTTTCATATGAAGAACTTCCAGTTCAGATTCTTGATCACCAGATTTGTAGACTACAGAACAAAGAAGTTCCCTTGGCCAAAGTTCTTTAGCGGAATCAGTCAGTTGAGGGTGCCACTTGGGAAGCTGAAGTGGAAATGCGAACCAAGTACCCTTACCTTTTCTCTGCAAACTCCGACCCAACCTAAGGTAACAGTCTTCTTTAGCTTCATTTTTTTCCAGTCTTAGTTCTATCCATGTGATTATCTCAGTCATTGCATGCATTCAAATATTAGTTCATCCATTCATCATGATTTAGATTCAATCATGTTGTTATGTTTTTAGTTATGTAGTGAGTATATAGCTTTAGTTCCTCAAAATTTGTAGCTTAACTAGCCTTATTCAAGGACGAATGTTCCCAAGGGGGAGATATTGTAATACCCCATATTTTCCCCAGTTCAATTCAGCTCAGAATGGGTATATTAGAGACTTAGGACCTGAAATTTTAGCTAAGTGTTGGAGACTTAGTCTTATTTTTGGCCTAAAAGCTTTGATGAATTTATTTTCGACCTTCCCAACTATGAAATGTAAATTTGTAAGTTGTTTCAGGATCGGGGTAGTCTATAGTACCTATCGGGTGAGTTTTAAAATTTTTGGGAATTTTTGGGGAATGTTTAGATGGCCAAAACAGCATGTCAACGTGATATGGACGTGTCATATCGGTGGTCACATCAAGGAGGGCAATATGACGCGTCCTCTATCGTGTCATAGTGAGCGATGTGACACATCACTTATCTTATCGGTGCCTAGTTTTGTGTTGTTAATTGACAGGTCCATGGGGTATTCGAGTCATTTACCCTCACCCAAATTCTCCCAAAACACACAATTTGAGCCCCAAATATCAGAGATACTCCGTTATTCAACTTTTTCCTCCCTAAGAACAAAACCCTAGCTCTAAGAAATCAAGAACAATTTCATTACTCCTTCTCCAAGAAAGTCAATAATCCAAGCTTCCAGGTTCAAGAACTTTAAGAAAAAGCATCAAGAACATCATTAGAGATTCAAAAGTTCAAGATTTGACATTCAATTAATCCAACAAGGTATGTGGGGTTATGATCAAGGTTACTCCTTTCATCCTTGTGCCCCAAACTAGTTTTTAAAGCCAAAGTTACATGAGCTTTAATTTAGGGTTCATGCCCAATTATCATTATTTGAAGATTATGATGTTACAAGTGATTTGTGTGTTGAATTGCATGACTATTTTCACATACTTATGCATGTGACTTGATTTTGTATATTGAGCATTGAATTTCTTTATCTTGACTAGAATTGTTAAAACATTTTAAGGTTTTGTTTATTTAATATGGATTGTGATGATTTGACATGAGTTTCAAGAAAGGGTTTTCAAGCCCTAAGTTTTAGTCTTGATATTTCAAGAAAGATGATGTTTAAGCTGTCATGACCCGAACTAGGGCCTGGCCGTAACAGACATCCCGAACCATAAATGCCTGGAACACCCTTCTCTATCTGGTAATCATGCACAACATTCATATAATAAAGAATATGCGGAAACATAATCTGCTACGAAAACATGGTCAACTCTGAATTCAACATAAGTATGGAAACTGTAAATCAAATACATCTAAATAACATCTGACTCAGTCTCCGAAATCTTAACTACTAAAAAATCTAACAACTTTCTGAAATTGGGACAAGGACCCCAGTAGACCAGATCTGAAATAAGTGACATAATCTGAGAAGACAGGCCTTTTGGAATAGAGAAGGCTCACCACTGCATAATCTGATTAGCTGTCTGAATTATCTACTGCTTATCTGGACCCATAGACTGTGCCTTAGAACCTAAGAGGTTGGAGGGGGAGGGGGCCAATACAGATGAACTGGTACGCAGAGCATATCCAAAATAATCATTTATTATCCAACAAATATGAGAACAATTTCAAACAGTTCATGAGTGTATCATAGACTAAGAATTCACATGGGCATTTTAAAAACTGTAAAAATCATCACAATTCTGAAAAATCTGTGTTACTTCTGCGCTAAGTGGTATACCCTACAACTCTGAAAAATTCCATAGGCTATATGAAAACTTTCATTAACTCGGCAGCGAAACCTCCAACTCAAGTGTGACGCAAGGGTCGGAGTCTCTGAATCTACTATGCCACACGGCCATCGGTAGTATACAATTATAATCTGGCCATCGGTAGTATACAATTATAATCTACCCGTATTAGTAAGAACGGTTTCAGGCTAAGAACTTATTGATATCAATATGTTCTTTCTCATACGCATAAGAACATATTGATATCAAGAAACACCCTCTCAACAATTTCAAATCATGTTTAAATGCTAGGATATAGCAAAAACATCTTTCAAATCACAAACCATAATTCTTTAAATCAATACAAGAGAGGGAGTTCATAATTTATGCTTTCAACAATCTTAAATCTCAAATTCATACATATACATATATATGTAAATAAATTTAGGGGAAAAGACCACAAGGCCAAAGCAATAGTAGCATTGAAACTTTCGAAAAGCATAATCAATAATATAGTTTTCAAAACCCCCATAAAATACAAGTATCAAAACATTTAAATCATGTTTTATCAATTTCAAGCCCATGTAGGTTTTTAGGATAAACTCCACGTACCTCTATTTCGAAGAATAATGAATGATTCTTGAAGCTTACGGATTGGGGATTCCAAATATCTAATTATCTTCAAAAACTCACGGTTGAATGTTGAGTTACGGGGATTTTTAGTTTAAAACCCTAGTGGAGTTTCTTGAGAGATTTGAATTAAAAATAATCTTACTTTGGTGTTCTTAGGATTAAATCTCGTGTTAGAGATGATAAGGAGTTAGAGAAGTACCATTTTACCCTTAATGAGATGGAGTAAAAATATAACTGGTACCCAATTTTATGGGCCCCCGCGACGCGCCACTATCACGGTGGCTCACTGAAAATTGACGAATGCGAAATTGGGATCCTCCGAGATACGCCATTATTGTGATGTCCCACTGGAATTTGACAATTTCTAATTAAACCATCTCCACGATGCGCTAAACACCAAAATGATGATGTTTTATGACTAGCACATAAAATAGCCATAACTTCTTCACCAAGTGTCCGTTTTGGACGAATCTTATATCGAAGGAAAGCTTATTCAGTAATCTACGTAATGAAAAGTTAAAATCTATAGAATTACATAGGGAAATAAGTGTAAATCTTTCTTGAAGAGAAATCTTGACACTTTAGGGACAAAATTTAGCTAGGAAAAGTTTGGGGGCATTACAATATCCCCCTTTTGGGAACATTCGTCCCTGAATGTTGACACGGGATACAGACAAGCATAATTTCAAGCATACTAAGGCATAGAAAGAGTAAAGCAAGGGTTTTACCTTCTGTTTCGTCATCTATTGGATAAAAAAGGTTTGGATATCTAGTTCTCAGGTCGACTTCTGATTCCCAAGTCGCTTCTTTAATTTTCTGGTTTCTCCACCATACTTTAACTGAGGCTATCTCTTTATTACTCAACTTCAAACTTGGCAATCCAAAATCTCTGCAGGCTTTTTTTCATAGGATAAGGAGTCTGTCACTTTGATTTTTTCAATAGGCAATACTAATTAATGGTCCCCAATACACTTTTTCAACATGGATATGTGAAATACCAGATGAACGGAACCCAAACTTGAAGGCAACTCCGACTCATACGTAACTCCACCTAACCTTCTCACAATTTGGTATGGTCCTATATAGTGAGAAATCAGCTTACCTTCTTCCTGAATTGCATGACTGCCTTCATAGGAGAGACTTTAAGAAATACCCAATCACCAACCTCAAACTCTAAGTCTCTTCTCCTTACGTTAGCATAAAACTTCTGGCGACTCTAAGCTATCTTGAGTCATTCTCTAATAATTTTCACATCCTCTATCGCCTGATGAACAAGGTGAGGCCCGAACAATTGGGTCTCGCCCACTTCATACCACCCTATAGGCGACCTACATCTCCTCCCATTCAAGGCCTCAAACGGAGCCATCTTAATACTGGCATAATAGCTATTATTATATGCAAACTCTATTAATGGAAAGTGCTCTACCCAACTACCTTTAAAATCAATCACTCGGACCCTTAACATATCCTCAAGGGTTTGGATGGTGCCCTCAGCTTGCCTATCTGTCTAAGGGTGGAAAGTCATTCTCTAATTCACTTAGGTACCTAAACCTTTTTGAAACCAAAACTATGAAGAAAACTATGTACCTTTGTCAGATATGATGGACACAGGTGCCCCATGTAAACAAACTATTTCTACAATGAACAGCTTAGCATAATCCTCTCCCGAATAATTTGTCCTGACAGGTAAAAAGTGAGCTGACTTGGTCAGCCGATACACAATCACCCAAATAGAATCATACTAGTTTTGGGACCTCAGAAGTCCTGTATTAAAGCTCATATTAATCATCTCCCACTTCCACAAAGGTAAAGCTATCTCTTGAGAAGAATTGCCCAGCCTCAAATGTTCCACTTAAACTTGTTAACAATTCAAATACTTGGCAACATAGTTAGCCACATTACACTTCATATTATTCCATCAATAAATGTTGTTCAAATCCGGATATATCTTAGTAGATCTAGGGTGAACAATATACCTCGATGTGTGATCTTCGTCAAGGATCCTCTTCCTCAGACCATCTATACCTGGCACACACAACCTACCCTGGTATCTCAAAATACCATTACCACCGATATCAAATGACATCATTTTCTGTTGACCCACATCTTTCTTGATTTGCATGAAGATGGGATCCTCAACCTGCATTTCTTTAACTTCTGTACAAAGGGAAGATTTAGCTATCTCATGAACAACCATTACCCTATCTTCGGAATCCAAGAGCCGCACCCCTAGATTTGTAAGCCAGTGAATATCCTTCACCATCTCCCTCTTTCCTTCCTTAACATGAGAAAGATTGCCCATAGATAATCTACTGAGGGCGTTAGCTACAATATTTGCCTTACCCGGGTGATAGTGCAGGCTCATGTCATAGTCTTTTAAAAGTTTCAACCACTACCTTTGCCTGAGATTCAATTCTTTCTGTGAGAAAACATACTGTAAATTCTTGTGGTCAGTGAAAATATCTACATGCACCCCATAAAGATAGTGCCGCCAAATCCTAAATGCAAAGACTACAACAGCTAATTCCAAGTTATAAGTAGGTTAGTTTCGCTCATGTGCCTTCAACTACCTAGTTGTATGAGCCAACACCTTATCGTGCTGCATAAGAACACACCCAAGTCCCACTCGGGATGCATCATAGTATACAACAAAACCTTTGGTACCCTCTGAAAGAGTCAAAATAGGAGTAGTAGTCATCTTGTCTTTTAACTACTCAAAACTATCCTCACAAGGGTCAGACCACAAAAACTTCACCTTTTTCTAAGTCAACTTAGTAAGTGGTGCATCTATGGAAGAAAAAGACTCTACGAATCTTCTGTAATAACCCGCCAAACCCAAGAAGCTCCGTATGTCGATTGGAGTCGTGGGTCTGGGCCATTTTCTCACTGCTTCAATCTTTTGGGGATCAACCTTAATCCCCTTACCGGACATAATATGCCCCAAGAACACAATAGCAGTCATCCAAAATTCACACTTGGAAAATTTTTCATACAACTTAAGATCTTTAAGAGTCTGAAGGATGATTCAGAGGTGATTAGGATGGTCCTCCTCGCTCTTAGAATATACCAAAATGTCATCAATGAAGACAATGACAAACATATCCAGAAACTGACTGAAAACCACATTCATTAGATCCATGTAAGCTGAAGGGGCATTAGTCAACCCAAACGACATGACTAATAATTCATAATGGCCGCATCTGGTTCGAAAATCAATTTTGGGAATATCTGACTCTCTAACTTTAAACTGGTGATATCCTGAACGAAGATCTATCTTTGAAAAACATTTAGCACCCTGAATTTGGAAAAAAAGATCATCAATCCTAGGAAGGGGATATTTATTTTTAATCGTGACCTTATTCAATAGGTGGTAATCTATGCACATATGCAGGGAACCGTCATTCTTTCACATGAAAAGTACAGGTGCACCCAGGGAGACACACTGGGGCGAATAAAACCTTTATCTAGAAGGTCTGCTAGCTGTTCTTTCAACTTTTTTAGCTCTGTAGGAGCCATCCTATATGGCGGAATAGAGATAGGATGGGTATCTGGCAATAAATTAATAGCAAGATCTATCTCCCTATCAGGTGGTATTCCTGGGAGATCATCTAGAAAGACTTCAGGGAATTTATTCACTATGGGGACAGACTGAAGAGAAAGAATTTCGGCACTAGAATCTTTAACCTGAATAAGATGATACAAGCAACCTTTAGAAATAGGTTTACAGGCCCTGAGATAAGATATGGAGTTCCCTCTAGGTGCTAGAGAATGTCCCTCCCATTCTATTACTAACTCATTTGGAAAAGAAAAGATAACTCTTTGGGTCCTACAATTCAAAGTGGCATAGCACGAATGGAGTAAGTCCATCCCTAAGATGGCATCAAAATCAACCATATCAAGTTCTATGAGATCTGCCTTAGTATTCTGCCGGAAAATAGACACAACACAATTTCTATATACCCTCCTAGCCACTACAAAATCTCCTACCGGAGTGGAAACCAAAAAAGGTTCAACAATCACCTTAGGCTCAAACCCAAAACCAATAGCCACGTATGGGGTCACATAAGACAAGGTAGACCCGAGATCAAGTAATACACAAACATTAAGAGAAAAGTTTTACAACGTATCGGTGACTACATCTGGTGAGGCCTCTGCCTCTTGGTGGTTGGTCAAAGTATACAACCAGTTCCGATAGTTTCCAGCGGTTGAAGTGGCACCCTTTTAAGGTGGTGGTGCAGATGAATTCGCCTACGACTTGGCTCCTCCAATATTACTCTTTGCTCCTGAATAGTCTCTCTGGATATGGCCTGGCTGGCCGCATGAATAACACACCAAAGCGCCTAACTGACATCTCCCTAGATGATTCCTCCCGCATCTCCTACAGCGCAGATAGGACCGAGAGGTCTGGGCTACACTTCCCTGCGACTACGTACCCTGCATCCTCAACCCTGACTAGACTGGAAATTCGGGGTGCGCTGATCAGCTGCGGTTCTAGAAATTGGAGAACTATATGCCAACGGAGAATTACCCCAATTCTTTTTCTTTTGCCATTTGCCACCCCAATTGCCACTCTGCTGCTGACTATGACTCTGGTATGTCGCTCTGGCTCTCTTTGCTTGCCTGCCCTTTTCCCTTAATTCAGCTGTCTTCTTCTTCTTCTT
Source organism: Capsicum baccatum var. pendulum (assembly GCA_030864225.1). Lineage (NCBI taxonomy): Eukaryota > Viridiplantae > Streptophyta > Magnoliopsida > Solanales > Solanaceae > Capsicum > Capsicum baccatum. The sequence goes on along the minus strand of CM061561.1, from coordinate 232,234,011 downwards.
CTTCTCCTCAACTTTTTGCATGTGGACTGACAGTCTAGTAAAGTCCATATTCCTATTCAGCATAACTCCCTAACACTCAAGCAGCAGATCATCTAAAAGGCCGAAAGCAAACTTCCTCATTCGAGCCCTCTTATTACTCATCATCTTAGAGGCATAACAGGATAGCTGATTAAACTTTAAAGTATACCCCTGAACACTCATCTTACCCTTCATAAGGTTTATGAACTCCTATTCTTTAGCTTCCCTCAGCTCCATAGGAAAGAATCAGTCAAGAAATGCTTCTACGAACTCATTCCAAACTGTAAGCTCAGCATTGTCACCCTTCGCATCTTCCCACTCGTTGTACCATTGGTTTGTTATATCCTTTAGCTGGTTTACTGCTAGCTCAACACCTTACACCTAATTAACATGCATTACTTAGAAATTATTCTCCATTTTGTCTACAAACTCCTACGGGTCCTCTTTTACCTTAACACCAGAGAAATTGGGCGAGTTAATTCTCATGAACTAGCCCACTCTAGTAACTTCAGAAGTAATAGATGCCGACCCCATATTCTCTACCCTCTGAGTCTGTACAGTTACCATCTGTGCAAATATGTGAATAGACTATCTGAATTCAGTATTAGACACCTCTCTTTGACAAGGCCGAGTGCGATTAGCCCCCGTTCGTGAGCTCTAGGAGGGATGGTCGGTACGAGAGGTACTCCCAAAGTAGGAACAAGTTCTGGGGTAAGAGCTGTGTTATGGGTCCACATCCCATGGGTGGGATGGACTTCATCATCCTGAGCATTAATGTTAGTGCGACAGAGAGGCATAGTTGTCTCTATGAAAAGCAAGAGATCATTGATTAGAGGACAGATTAGACTCTGAAGCACGAACTAAATCACAAGGAAAAGAAACATTCCCAAAACACCTAGCAGCCCCCTGCTTATAAGTGTGGTGTGCTACACACCCATAAACAAGACTCTACCCGATGTGATTTGGCAGACACCCTGAGACCATGAGCCGTGCTCTGATACCAAGTTTGTCACGACCCAAACTAGGGCCTGGCCGTGATAGACATCCCGATCCATGACGGTCCGGAATGCCTTTCTCTATCTGGTAATCAAACACAATATTCATATAGCAAAGAAAATGCGGAAACATAATCTGCTATAGAAACATGGTCAACTTTAAATTCAACATAAGTATGGAAACTGTAAATCAAATACATCTAAGTAACATCTGACTCAGTCTAAGAAATCTCTACTACATGAAAATCTGACAACTGTCTGAAACTGGGACAAGGCCTCCAGTAGACCGAATCTGAAATAAGTGACATAATCTGAGAAGACAGGCCTTCTGGAATAGAGAAGGCTCACCGTTGCCCAATCTGATCAGCTGTCTGAATTAACTACTGCTTATCTGAACCCTAGACTGTGCCTCATAACCTGAGAGGTTGAAGGGGGAGGGGGTCAATACAGATGTACTGGTACGTAGAGCATATACAAAATAATCATTTATTATCCAACAAATATGAGAGCAATTTAAAACAGTTCATGAGTATATCATATAGTAAGAATTCACATAGGGATTTTAAAGACTCTGTAAAAATCATCATAACTCTAAGAAATCTGTGTTACTTCTGCGCTAGGTGGTATACCTTACAACTCTGAAAAATTCCATGGGCTATTGATACGCCCAAATTACAGCTCTCGTTAGAAAGTGTAAGCGGTCGCTGTCAAATATAGAACCCAACTGGGTTGGGTGTCGAATCCCATAGGGAATACTCTGATCACTAAGTGTTGCAATTATTAGTAGACTGTTGGTCGAAAATTCCAAGGAAAAAGGGGGTTTGGTTTTAGGCGTGAACTAATATTATCAAAGTAACGAGGGAATGATTTGTGTAGTAAGATTTAATCACAGAGAATGATAAGTTAGGGTTATGTCCACCTTGTAGTTTGTACTTCTCTATTAACTATGAGTAATGCGGAATTTAGACATGCATGCACTTATAGAGAATCGTATTCTAATTTTAAATCCAAGTGTTTCTCAACCATCAAGGATTTATTTCACTTTAGCTATCTCGAGCCTAAAGTGTATAACGAATGGTACAAATTCTCCAAGAAGTTAATCCGGTTAAGGCATTAACGTGTAAATAGAGGTTGGAAGCCCTATTTCCTTGTCACACTCTCTTTTCCAAACATATAACTTTTCTCACAAACAAGTTAATGCTATAATGGCGTATTCTCTATGTTTGCAACCATAAGAATTCAATCAAAACGAAGAGAGTAATGATATAAGTAGCATAACACATCAATAATTCACAAACTCATAGCAATAGATAGTAGCTTACAAGGTTTCCATAACCCTAACAGATAAGTTTAGCTACTCATGAATACAACAGAAATCAAAGTAGACATCATCATCATACCAAAACTAGAACAATCTTCACGATGGAGATGCTTTAGCGTCAATAAGAGGATGACGTTTTTCCCTTTATCCGTTGCCCCAGTTAAGACGTTTTCTCTGTTCTAAAAATATTACCGAATCTGAAAACTGAATAATGAATAATGATAATGATGCTGAAAAATTCAGCAATAAGGTTTTTAATAGCATCCTTGTCTAATAAGTTGCTACTGCATCCTTAAGTCATTAAAAATACTGGGTTTTACCGGGCAAAAGTTCCCATGCATCACTTTCAGCCCAAAAGCTGCCTTCCCTCTAATGTGAAGTTTTCCTTTGCTGCCCACAAGTCCACAAAGTGCTGAAATCTTCATCATTAGTCCCTGAAAAACATGCTAATCACATAGGTTAGCTCACTTAAAGGAAAATGGACTAAAAGTGCAGGAATTATATATTTAATCCCCAAAACTAAGCTAAAACATGGGTAAATTATGGTGCTTAGACGTATAAATACGCCCAACATCAGCTATATGGAAACTGCCATTAACTCGGCAGCGAATCCCCCAACCCAAGTGTGCCGCAAGGGTCGGAGTCTCTAAATCTACTACGCCACACAACCGTCGCCAACGTACAATAATAATATACCCGTATCGGCAAATATGGTTTCGGGCTAAGAGTTGCTTGAACTCGTGCCATCTTCTGGTAACCACTTAACCCTGTTTAAGCCCCTTCTTAAAACTCTATCAAAACATGCAGTCTCTGAAAACATACTCTGAAAACATGCTCTAAAAACATAATCCTTTATGGCATAAATACATATGTATCGTCATAACATTGACTTGCAAGTCACATATCTGAGCCATTATTAGTCTATTATAAATCTCTGTATTCAAAACACAAGTTTTGAGACCAATATTTCAATAATTCAATTTAATGAATCTTTTCCTTGTCAATCCTCATGTAAAGACTTGCAATTCTTTTTCATACGCACAAGAACATATTGATATCAAGAAACACCGTCTCAACAATTCCAAATCATGTTTAAATGCTAGGATATAATAAAAACATCTTTCAAATCACAAAACCATAATTCTTTAAATCAATACAAGAGAGGGAGTTCATAATTTATGCTTTCAACAATCTTAAATCTCAAATTCATACATATACATATATATGTAAATCAATTTAGGGGAAAAGACCACAAGGCCAAAGCAATAGTAGCATTGAAACTTTCGAAAAGCATAATCAATAATATAGTTTTCAAAACCCCCATAAAATACATGTATCAAAACATTTAAATCATGCTTTATCAATTTCAAGCCCATGTAGGTTTTTAGGATAAACCCCACGTACCTCTATTTTGAAGAATAATGAATGATTCTTGAAGCTTACGGATTGGGGATTCCAAATATCTAATTATCTTTAAAAACGCAAGGTTGAATCTTGAGTTACAATGATTTTTAGTTTGAAACTCTAATGGAGTTTCTTAAGAGATTTGAATGAAAAATAATCTTACTTTGGTATTCTTGGGATTAAATCCCATGTTAGAGATGATAATGGGTTGGAGAAGTACCATTTTACCCTTAATGAGATGGAGTAAAAATATAACTGGTGCCCGATTTTATGGGCCACCGCGACGCGCCACTATCACGGTGGCTCACTGGAAATTGATGAATGCAAAATTGGGATCCTCCGCGACGTGCAACTATCACGAGGTCCCACTGAAATTTGACAATTGCTAATTAAACCATCTCCGTGATGCGCTAAACACCAAAATGATGATGTTTTACGACTAGCACATAAAATAGCCATAACTTCTTCACCAAGTGTCCATTTTGGACGAATCTTATATCGAAGGAAAGCTTATTCAGTAATCTACGTAATGAAAAGTTGAAATCTATAGAATTACATAGGGAAATAAGTGTAAATCTTTCTTGAAGCGAAATCTTGACACTTTAGGGACAAAATTTAGCTAGGAAAAGTTTAGGGGCATTACAATATCCCCCTTTTGGGAACATTCGTCCCTGAATGTTGACACGGGATACAGACAAGCATAATTTCAAGCATACTAAGGCATAGAAAGAATAAAGCAAGGGTTGTACCTTCTGTTTCATCATCTATTGGATAAAAAAGGTTTGGATATCTAGTTCTCAGGTCGACTTCTGATTCCCAAGTCGCTTCTTTAATTTTCTGGTTTCTCCACCATACTTTAACTGAGGCTATCTCTTTATTCCTCAACTTCTAACTTAGCAATCCAAAATCTCTGCAGGCTCTTTTTCATAGGATAAGGAGTCTGTCACTTTGATTTTTTAAATAGGCAATACTAATTAATGGTCCCCAATACACTTTTTCAACATGGATATGTGAAATACCAGATGAACGGAACCCAAACTTGTAGGAAACTCTAACTCATACGCAACTCCACCTAACCTTCTCACAATTTGGTATGGTCTTATATAGCGAGGACTCAGCTTACCTTTCTTCTCGAATCGCATGACTCCCTTCATAAGAGAGACTTTAAGAAATACCCAATCACCAACCTCAAACTCTAAGTCTCTTCTCCTTACATCAGTAATAGACTTCTAGCGACTCTGAGCTGTCTTGAGTCGTTCTTTAATAATTTTCACATCCTCCATTGCCTGATGAACAAGGTCAGGCCCGAACAACTGGGTCTCGCCCACTTCATACCACCCTATAGGTGACCTACATCTCCTCTTATTCAAGGCCTCAAACGGAGCCATCTTAATACTGGCATGATAGCTATTATTATATGTGAACTTTATTAATGGCAAGTGCTCTAACCAACTACCTTTAAAATCAATCACGCAGGCCCTCAACATATCCTTAAGGGTTTAGATGGTGCGCTCAGCTTGCCCATCTGTCTGAGGGTGGAAAGCCATGCTCTAATTCACTTGGGTACCTAAACCCTTTTGAAACGATCTCCAAAATTGTGAAGAAAACTGTGTACCTCTGTCAGATATGATGGACACAGGTGCCCCATGCAAATAAACTATTTCTGCAATGAACAGCTTGGCATAATCCTCTCCCGAATAATTTGTCCTGACAGGTAGAAAGTGAGCTGACTTGTTCAGCCGATCCACAATCACCCAAATGGAATCATACTGGTTTTGGGACCTCGGAAGTTCTGTAATGAAGTCCATATTAATCATCTCCCACTTCCACAAAGACAAAGCTATCTCTTGAGAAAAATCGCCTGGCCTCAAATGTTCCACTTTAACTTGTTGACAATTCAAATACTTGGCAACATAGTTAGCCACATCACGCTTCATATTATTCCACCAATAAATGGTTTTCAAATCCTAATACATCTTAGTAGAGCCAGAGTTAACAACATACCTTGACGTGTGGGCTTCGTCAAGGATCCTCTTCCTCAGACCATCTACATCTGGCACACACAACCTACCCTGGTATCTTAAAATACCATCACCACCGATATCAAATGACATCACTTTCTATTGACCCACATCTTTCTTGATTTGTATCAAGATATGATCCTCAACCTGCATTTCTTTAACTTCTGTACAAAGGGAAGATTTAGCTATCTCATGAACAACCATTCCACCATCTTTAGAATCCAAGAGTCGTACCACTAGATTTGTAAGCCAGTGAATATCTTTCACCATCTCCCTCTTCCCTTCCTCAACATGAGACTGCCCATGGACAATCTGCTGAGGGCATCAGCTACAATATTTGCCTTACCCGGGTGATAGTGTAGGCTCATGTCATAGTCTTTTAAAATTTTTAACCACCGCCTCTGCCTGAGATTCAATTCTTTTTTGAGAGAAAACATATTGTAAACTCTTGCGGTCAGTTAAAATATCTACATGCACCCCATAAAGATAATGCCGCCAAATCTTAAGTGCAAAGACCACAGTTGTTAATTCCAAGTCATGAGTAGGGTAGTTTCGCTCATGCACCTTTAACTGCCTAGATGCATAAGCCACCAGCTTACCGTGCTGCATAAGAACACACCCAAGTCCCACTCGGGACGCATCACAGTATACAACAAAACCTTCGGTACCCTCCGGAAGAGTCAAAACAGGAGTAGTAGTCAACTTTTCTTTCAACTTCTCAAAACTATCCTCACAAGAGTCCGACCACAAAAATGTCACCTTTTTCTTAGTCAACTTAGTAATGTTGACACCCAATTTTGGCTCGCCCTTTTTTCGGAATTACTTTTTCGATACTCCTCGTCCCTAAATAATTTTTAAAAAATAAATAAAAAATAAGATTCGTATTTCTGTTTCTATTTCTAGAAATTTTAATGAAAGGGGAATTCATTTTTCCATCATAATAGGAAATATTTAATTAAATATAATTAAATATTTTAACGAACGAAATATATATATATATATATATATCTTTTGGTATTTGCATTCACATCTTTTCTAACTTTATTTTTGGGGTAATATTGTGACCATATATGTATATTTTATTACATAAAATATATCTTTTTAAATATACATATTTTTATTATATTCCTAATTTTTACGTATATTTTATTACATTCTTATTTTTACACACACACATATATTGTTAATATTAAATCACAAAAAAAAGGAATATCAAATTGATCGCTCATGCAAGTTATGTCTGTAATATATATATGTTAAACTAAAAATGACTTTTTGGATATTAGGGAGTATCGATAAATTTAATTCCGGCAAAAAGAAAAAGCATTCGAGATAACAATTATCCGATTTTATTTTTTTCACCCAAACTCAACTCTTATTTTATGAATTTCAGCCAGATGCCCAAAATTCAATCCAATATCCATATCTGTTTTGCCTTTTTCATCCAACAGACACCGATAAATCTAGCCCGTCACTGCGATTTTAACCCATAAACCTAAAATTTTTAAATTTATAATTTATATATATATATATATACTCTATATATAGTCAATTATTTTTCTTTATTTATTCATCTATCTATTCTATTATTATAATTAAGTTTAATCTGCCTGATTAAATGATCGGATCGATAAAAAAATAATCAATTTTAATTTGACATTTTCATATATTCATCCACGTACACACATATACATAAAATATTTTTTATTTTTATATTAAGCCCAGGACGGTACAAATTATGGTCAATAAAACAGATGCCAAGACATGATTTCACGAATCCCAACTCGTCAAAATATGCATCCTAACAAAGCACAGTATAATCTCAATCAGCCTTTCCCACAGTGCAACCATCATATAGTCACTATCCCTCTTTTCTCAAAAACACCACGAAAACCGGCCACCCCTTTCCCTTCTCCTCCTTCCTCCTCTCCGTCCACCCCAAATGAGAAACCTTAAGATCTCCATAGCTGGCCACCGTCTGCCACCTACCCACGCGAATCTTCCATTTTTATCACCCCAAGCCAGTAAATCGCCAAGAATAAAGTAAAATCAGTCCCTAATTTGTGCAAAAATGAAACTTTCTGAGGATTCGCAGCTAAAGCCTGATAAAAGCTGAAATTTTTGCAGATGAATGTCATAATTTTGAATTCAAATCTCATATTCATAAAAATGTGCTTCAAATCCGGACTATGGAGTTCGGATTTTGGCTATAAATAGCCCCCAAAATCGCCATCATCAAAAACAAGTTGGAGATTAAAGGAAAATCGGAATACATTCAAAAAAGGAAAATCGGAATACATTCAAAAAAGTTTCACTAGAAAAGTCACAAAAAGGGTTGTTGGTTTCTTATCTTAATTTTAGTGTTTGATCGAGTCCTGAAATTCGAGATTTGGCGGCCGGAATACTCGACAAGAAGCCTGAGTTTGCTGCACAATACAAGGTGCGAACCCACCTCCTTTTTGTTCTTTTCTTGATAGCTTTTCCCTTCATCTACTCTAATTCTGTAAAACTGATCTTGAAGTAATATTGTTTGTTGTTGCGTTTTGGTCCCATAAACGAGCATTTCGGTCTGCTTTATTACATTTGTTTGCATACAAGTTCATGGGTATGAAAATATGAGGCGTGGTTTGGTTTCAATTTTGGTTGTGCTAGTTTGTTTTCTGTTAAGTCTAGTCCAGCACATGATTTTATTCATGGCTGTCCGTTTCATGTGGATAGGGCCTGGGACAGTTTGTTGGGTGTTGTAGTAAATTTCGTTCCAAGTGGTCTGTTGTAAAATAGTCATTTCCTTATAATAAAGACGGAGGTTGAAATTTGAAGTCGCTATTTAAATTATCCGGTTAAAGATTGTGTGTATTTTGGCTAAGCTCTTAAAATCAATTGTTACCATTTTGATTTTATGCGTGCTGCACTGTTCGGATTAAATGAGTAGGGGAATAGCCTCAAATCAATTTTTGTTTCACTTCTGCCCATGGTTCAAGATTGGAAGTAATATATTTCATTTTTTGCGAAGGCGCTTCACTCCTTTGTATAACTTAACATTATCTTCACGTAAGTGCTTTTCTTATAATCACAATTTGTAAGAACCTTGACTAGATCATATCTGGAAAAGGATGAGAAAAGTTGACCTTAGCTTGCAATCTCGTTTGGTACTTGTCATGGGTGTATGCTGTAACTGTTTGTTTAAATTCGTTAATTGTTTTTCTTATCCTCTTGAATCACACTAGCTATACAGATAGGAATACATGTGTGAAACATTTTTTACCAGCGCTCAATATGTGCTTATATTAGTAAATGACTGTGTTCTTTGAAGCCTACTTAGACAAGTTAATAGTAAAAATATATATTTCTTTAGATAGACCAAGTGTGTGACTTTGTTGCTAATATCATCCTTGATATAGATGATGTTTTAGTTAGTAAATGGAGATCATTGGCCTTGATTGACGCCATTTTACTGTTATTCACGTAAGTAGTTATAGATTTTGGGTACTTCGTTCTTTCAATTGCTTGAAGGGTAAGAGTTGGGTGCCTATATATTTGAGTGTCTCAATACTGGTTGTGATCTATGTCATACTATTGGAGTATTTACTGCTTGTCCTTAATTTTTTTTTTTTACACACATATATTTAGCTTGTTTCTAATCTGTTTACTCATTCTTGTCTTTTACATGTACACTTGGAGCTGGAGTTCCGCAATGGAACTCAATTTGACCCACAACATTGGGTTAACGGCTATAGGATCACAGAGCTTGGGGTTTAAATCGCTAGAAACCGTTTCCTTCTATGAGAGCTTATAGTATCTAGTCCTTTGCTTTCTTCCATTTTCTTCTTATTATTATTTATTCTACTAGTCTTGTGTTTATTTGCATATCTATTTGGTGCGGATTGATTGATGTTGAAGTAACTTCATAGCTATTTCGTTGCCTTAATCATCTAATTAGTTTTATTGGTTATTCCAACTACTCCTAAATGTTGGCGCTTTGTATAAAAAATGTATTCTTTGAGAGTGTAAAACTACAAATTTTATAGTATAAGAGTGCAGATTTTTTTTAGGATAAAAATACTGCTTTTAAGGGCCTAAAAGTGACCTTTCTTTTGAGGTTAGAATTCAGGATTTTGAGCTTTAAAATGCAGCCATTTGAGCACTCAAATTGCGGGTTTTTGTGTGCAAAATACAGCTTTTGTAGTTGCTAAAACTACAGATTTTGAGAGTTCAAAAGTATGACCTTTCAAGAGTTAAAATGCAGATCTTCCAAGGGCAAAGCAAAGCTGTTTTACAAACTTCAATATGCATTTTTTAAAACCTCAAAGGTGCAGTTTTTTTTTTTTTTTAGTAGAGAGTACCTTCTAAAGAGTTAATGGTACAATTTTTGAGAACCAAGAATGCAGTTTTTTTAGTTCGAAAGTTTATTTTGTAGCTTGTCAAGGGTGAAAATGCATGTTTGTAATGGGAAAGACCCTTAGTTAGGCATTTTGTTAAAACTAAGTCAACTTTTCTTATAGCGGAGTCATGACCTCAATGAGGTCTTTAAAATAAAATTGAAATTTCAATACTCACTCGGTAAGAGGAAAAGTCGCTAAAAATCTTAGATTTATCAAGAGAGTCCACCCACCAATTTTAACTTGTTTTCAATAAATAATCTAATGTTCTACGCTATATTTTCAATACTATTTGAGTTTTCAAATTTCAAGGGAATAGAAATGTGAGGTATATGTATTCATCCGCTACCATGTACAGGGTACATTATTTTCAACGCTACAATAAAACTATTTTGTTCTTATTATTGTTGTACTATTATTTTTTTATTCGCATATTACTTTGAAACGTCGGCAACATTTTGATTAGTAATACTATTTTGATTTTGATTATTATTATTATTATTGTTGTTGTTGTTGTTGTTGTTCTTATTATTATTATTATTATCTCAATTTTGTTACACCTAGGTATTATATTATCACATTCACTTCTCGATTATTTCTAATCTAAAACCATTTGAGTTTCACAAATCAAGTCCAATTTTACCTCTTTCGTACTTTCAAATATATTCATATTCACATTTGTCTTAAATTATTCCACGCTTTAAAATCTTTTTATAAATTTTACTTACATATTCAACTTTATGCATGTAAAGATAATAAAGTTTTCCCTTTATATTACCACAGTCATAAAAAACTAAAAATCTATTCTAAAATATTCGTATAATGTAATTACATTACTTCCTTGTACATGGTAGCATCACGTTTGATGTATCTTAAGTTTTTCTTTTTATAAGATAACAAATACAAATAATAAAAGTTTTCTCATCATCGTTTTAAGCAAATAACAAAAATAAAGTTTTCCTAATATTTTTCTAAACTAAGCATAAGGACTATCTTCGGATAGGCTCTGAGGGGTGCCTAACACCTTCCCCTCGAGTAACCAAAATCTTTACTCAGAATCTCAAAATATTTTCGACAGACTAAAACAGAGCTTTTTACAATAACAAATGGTTTTTCCTAATTTTCCTAAAAGTTAGGTGGCGACTCTAAAAAATAATTTTTAATCCCAAGAGTCATTTAATGCCACCATATGTCGCGTGCTGTTTCGACCGGTTCGAAATAGGGCTCGACAAGTAAGTGGTGCAGCTATGGAAGAAAAAATCTCTACGAATCTTTTGTAATAACCTGCCAAACCCAAGAAGCTCCGAATATCGGTTGGAGTCGTGGGTCTGGGCCATTTTCTCATTGCTTCAATCTTTTGGGGATCAAGCTTAATCCCTTCACTGGACACAATATGCCCCAAGAACGCAATAGCAGTCAGCCAAAATTCACACTTGAAAATTTTTGCATACAACTTATGATCTTTAAGAGTCTGAAGGATGATTCGGAGGTAAGTAGCATGGTCCTTCTCGCACTTAGAATATATCAAAATGTCATCAATGAAGACAATGACAAACAGATTCAGAAACTGAGGGAAAACCCTATTCATTAGATCCATGAAAGTTGCAGGGGCGTTAGTCAACCCGAAGGACATGACTAAGAATTCATAATGGCCGTATCTAGTTCGAAAAACTATTTTGGGAACATCTGACTCTCTAACTTTCAACTGGTGATATCCCGAACGAAGGTCTATCTTTGAAAAACATTTATCACCCTGAAGTTGGTAAAAAAGATCATCAATCCTAGGAAGGGGTATTTATTTTTAATTGTGACCTTATTCAACTGGTGGTAATCTATGCACATACGCTGGGAACCGTCTTTCTTTCGCGCGAAAAGTACAGGTGCACCCCAAGGAGACATACTGGGGTGGATAAAACCTTTATCTAGAAAGTCTACTAGCTATTTCTTTCAACTCTTTTAGCTCTGCAGGAGCCATCCTATATGGCGGAATAGAGATAGAACGGGTATTTGGTAATAAATTAATACCAAAATCTATCTCCCTATCAGGTGGTATTCCTGGGAGATCATCTGGAAAGACTTCGGGGAATTCATTCACTACGGGGACAGACTGAAGAGGAAGAATTTCAGCACTAGAATCTTTAACCCGAATAACATGATACAAGCAACCTTTGAAAATAAGTTTACGAGCCCTGAGATAAGATATGAAGTGCCCTCTAGGTGCTAGAGAATGTCCCTCCCATTCTATTACCAACTCGTTTGGAAAAGAAAAGGTGACTCTTCAGGTCCTACAATTCAAGATGGCATATCATGAATGGAGTCAGTCCATCCCTAAGATGGCATCAAAATTAACCATATCAAGTTCTATGAGATCTGCCTCAGTATTTCGCCGGAAAATAGACACAACAAAATTTCTATATACCCTCTTAGCCACTACAAAATCTCCCACCGGGGTGGAAATCGAAAAAGGTTCAGCAATCACCTCAGGCTCAAACCCAAAACCAACAGCCACGTATGGGGTCACATAAGACAAGGTAGACCCGAGATCAAGTAACACATACATATTAAGAGAAAATATTTGCAACGTACCAGTGACTACATCTAGTGAGGCCTCTACCTCTTGGTGGTTGGTCAAAGCATACAACCAGTTCCGACCGTTTCCAGCGGCTGAAGTGGCACCCTTCTGAGGTGGTGGTACAGATGAATTCGCCTGCGACTTGGCTCGTCCAATATTACTCTTTGCTGCCGGATAGTCTCTCTGGATATGGCTTGGCTGGCCGCATGAATAACACACCAAAGCGCCAAACTGACATATCCCTAGATGATTCCTCCTGTATCTCCTACAGTGCGGATAGGACCGAGAGGTCTGGGCTACACTTCCCTGCGATTGCGTACCCTGCATCCTCGGCCCCTGACTAGATTAGAAATTCAGGGTGCGCTGCTCAGCTGTGGTTCTGGACACTGGAGCACTATTTCCCAACTGAGCATTACCCTAATTCTTTTTCTTTTGCCATTTGCCACCCCAATTGCCGCTCTGCTACTGACTATGACTCTAGTCTGTCACTCTGGCTCTCTTTGCCTGCCTGTCCTTTTCCCTAGATTCGGCTATCTTCTTCTTCTTCTTCTCCTCAACTTGCTGCATGTGGACTGACAGTCTAGCTAAGTCCATATCCCTATTTAGCATATCTCCCTGACACTTAAGCATCAGATCGTCTGAAAGGCCGAAAGCAAACTTTCTCATTCGGGCCCTCTTACTACTCGTCATCTCAGCGGCATAACGAGATAGCTGATTAAACTTCAAAGTATACTCCTGAACACTCATCTTACCCTGCTTAATGTTTATGAACTCCTCTGCTTTAGCTTCCCTCATCTCCAGAGGAAAGAATCGGTCAAGAAACGCTTCCACGAACTCATCCAAAACTGTGGGATCAACATTGTCACCCTTCGCATCTTCCCACTCGTTGTACCATTGGTTCACTACATCTTTTAGCTAGTATGCTGCTAGCTCAACAACTTCCACCTGATCAACATGCATTACTTTGAAAATCTTCTCTATTTTGTTTACGAACTCCTGCGGGTCCTCTTCTACCTTAGCGCCAGAGAACTTGGGCAGGTTCATTCTCATGAACTGGCCTACTCTAGTAACTTTAGAAGTAATAGACGCCGACCCCATATCCTCTAACCTCTGAGTCTGTGCGGTTACCAGCTGTGCAAGCATGTGAATAGACTATCTGAATTCAGCATTAGACACCTCTCCTTCACAAGACTGAGTGTGATTGGCCCCCGTTTGGGGAGCTTTAAGAGGACTGGTCGGTATAGGAGGTACTCCCAGAGTAGGAACAAGTTCTGGGGTATAAGCTCTGTTACGGGTCCGCATCCCATGGGTTGGACAGACTTCATCATCCTGAGCATTAATGTTGGTGCGACGGGGAGGCATAGTTGGCTTTCTAAAAAGCAAAAGATCATTAATTAGGGGACAGATTAGACTCTGAAACATGAACTAAATCATAAGGAAGAGAAACATTCCTAAATGCCTAGCATCCCCCTGCTTATAAGTGTGGCGCGGTACACACCCATAAATAAGACTCTACCCAATGCGATTTCATAGAAACCTGGGACAATGAACCGTGCTCTGATACCAAGTTAGTCATGACCCAAACTATGGCCTAGCCGAACCATGAAGTCCTAAAATTCTCTTATCTATCTGGTAATCATGCCCAATATTCATATAATAAAGAAGATGCGGAAACATAATCTGCTACAAAAACATGGTCAACTCTGAATTCAACATAAGTATGGGAACTATAAATCAAATACATCTAAATAACATCTGACTCAGTCTACAAAATTTCTACTACATGAAAATCTGACAACTGTATAAAACTGGGACAAGGCCCCCAGTAGGCCAAATCTAAAATAAGTGACATAATCTGAGAAGACAGGACTTCTGGAATAGAGAAGGCTCACCACTGCATAATCTAATCAGTTTTCTAAATTATCTATTGCTTATCTGGACCCCTAGACTGTGCCTCAGAATCAGAGAGGTTGGAGGGGGAGGGGGTCAATACAGATGTAGTGATACGCAGAGCATATCCAAAATAATCATTTATTATCCAACATATATGAGAGCAATTTAAAACAGTTCATGAGTATATTATGTAGTAAGAATTCACATGGGCATTTTAAAGACTTTGTAAAAACCATCACAACTCTGAGAATTTTGTATTACTTCTGCGCTAGGTGGTATACCCTACAACTCTGAAAAATTTCATGGGCTATATGGAAACTGTCATTAACTCGGCAGCGAAACCCCCAACCCAAGTATGCCGCAAGGGTCAGAGTCTCTAAATCTACTACACCACACGGCCGTCGCCAACATACAATAATAATCTACCCATATCAGCAAATACGGTTTCAGGCTAAGAGTTGCTTGAACTCGCGCCATCTTTGGGTAACCACCTAACCCTCTTTAAGCCCCTTCTTAAAACTATATCAAAACATGCAGTCTCTAAAACCATACTCTGAAAACATGCTCTGAAAACATAATCTATCATATCATAAATACATATGGTATCGTCATACCATTGACTTGCAAGTCACATCTCTGAGTCATTATTAGTCTATCATAAATCTCTGTATTCAAAACATAAGTTTTGAGACCAGCATTTTAATAATTCAATCCAATAAATCTTTTCCTTCTCAATCCTCATGTAAACACATGCAATTCTTTCTCATACGCAGAAGAACATATTGATATCAAGAAACACCCTCTCAATAATTTCAAATCATGTTTAAATGCTAGGATATAGCAAAAACATCTTTCAAATCACAAAACCATAATTCTTTAAATCAATACAAGAGAGAGATTCATAATTAAAGCTTTCAACAATCTTAAATCTCAAATTCATACATATACATATATATGTAAATCAATTTAGGGGAAAAGACCACAAGGCCAAAATAATAGTAGCATTGAAACTTCTGAAAAGTATAATCGATGATATAGTTTTCAAAACCCCCATAAAATACATGCATCAAAACCTTTAAATCATTCTTTAACAATTTCAAGCATATGTAGGTTTTTAGGATAAACCCCACGTACCTCTATTTTGAAGAATAGTGAATTATTCTTGAAGCTTACGGATTGGGGATTCCAAATCTCTAATTATCTTCAAAAACTCACGGTTGAATCTTGAAACGGAGTAAAAATATAACTGGTTCCCAATTTTATAGGCCACCGCGACGCGCCACTATCGCGGTGGCTCACTGGAAATTAACGAATGTGAAATTGGAATCCTCCGTGATGCGCCACTATTGCAAGGTCCCATTGAAATTTGAAAATTGCTAATTAAACCATCTCCGCAACACGCTAAACACCAAAATGATGATGTTATATGACTAGCACATACAATAGCCATAACTTCTTCACCGAGTGTCCGTTTTGGACCAATCTTATATCGACGGAAAGATTATTCAGTCATCTACATAATGAAAAGTTAAAATCTGCGGAATTCCATAGGTAAATAAGTGTAAATCCTTCTAGAAGCCAAAGCTTGACACTTTAGGGACAAAATTCTGCTAGGAAAAGTTTGGGGGCATTACATAAGAATTCTTTGAAAAACATGTATTCAGTTTTTAAGAAAGATTTGGATCTTATAATCCTCAATTAAGATATAGATTTGACATAGCTACTTTTGATTACAGTTTAAAACAGACAAATGCATAACTGTTTTTTCATTATAAACCCTTATGCTAGTTTTAAGGTGGATTTCCTACGAAATGAGCATACATATTATGGGGAGTAGTATTAACATCGATTTGGGTATGATCCAAGGTCTCATGCCCCAGAACTACGCGCCATCATTGGTTTTAACACCCTTAGTGGTTTCAGTATAGTAATTAACCTAGATAGATTTTATTTCAATGGAAAGGGTAGAATAACTCTACCAACGTACGTAAGAGACGTTGGACTCCATGATAGCTCACATGGTTTATATTAGTTAGATAAAAATCCCACTATAAAGAGTAAAGATACAACTCTTAGAACTAAGTTTTATGACTTACAAAGATTTTCTATGTTCTACGCATTCATGTTTTATTCCTTTGTAGTATATGTTTTATTCGAGCTGAGTTGAGTCATTACATTTAGCATGCATCCTTTGAAAGATTTGTTTAATTATTGTATTATTGTTTTATTTGTGCATTCACCCCATATACTTAGTACATTCTAAATGTACTGATCCCATATATGTCTATGTGCTATATTTTTTAATAATGTAGGTTCAGGTGCTTAGTTCCAGTAGCGTGATTGACCGCGAGCATCTCTATATACATCCTAAAAGTTGGTGAGTCCTTATAGTTCGGGGACCCAGTTATTCATATTTTCAGATTTATGCAGTATTTGATTAGTTGCTTTTAGTTTAGATCGAGTCAGCTAGGGGCCTATCCCAGGGACTCTTTGGATAGTATTATTAAAGGGTTTTCCAACTATTAGATACATTTCAATCTTACAGTGTTAGTTGTACAGAATTCCTAGTTAAGTACTTTTAGACTTTATGTTCAGTTAAACTCAGTTCAGTTAAACTTAGTTTAGTTCAGACAGTATTTTAGTATTCTAGTGTTCCGCATGCTTATATTTTCTTTTCTTGAGTTTTAGAATGAGTAACAGGCTTTCAGGGTTAGCTCGAGACTACTTGTAGTTCGAAACACCGTGTGATATTTCGAAACCCATTTTTAGGGTGTTACAAACTTGGTATCAGATCCAGGTTCAAAGATTCCTAGGGTGTCAGATAAGACATATTACGTATAGTATTGATCATGGGTGTAAAGCGTGCCACATTTATGAGCAAGAGGATACGGAACAATTTAGGAAATCATCCCTTTCTCTCATGATCTATTGTACTTTCAGTTACCTTTATCTGCTTTTAAATCATGCTCTTATGTGACAGAATATGCCTCTTCATTGAGATAATGCACACAAAAATAATGACCAGCCACCCCAGCCTGCTGATCCTTTGAATGATAATGTATCCTATACTAAATTTTAGGATGTCTTTCAGGTATTAGCCCAAGATGTGACTGCCAATGTTCAGGGTAACCATTAGGCTGCGGTGACTTTTCAGCATAATAGTGATTTAGCTACAGCAGAATTTGTGACTTTATGATAATGAACCGCCTGAATTTTTTGTTTCAAAAGTAGGTGAGGACCCACAGCTATACCTTGATGAGGTGAAAAACATAGCCCGAAGTCATCAGAAATACTATTCAGATGTAAGGAAAAAGGATCTTGAGTTTGAGGTGTATGGCTTAGTTTGTTTGAAGGTTTCACCCATGAAAGGGGTGAAGAGATTTGGAAAGAAGGGAAAGCTTAGTCCCTGATATGTAGGCCCTTTCAGAATCTTAATTCATGTTGGGAAGGTAGCATGTGAGCTTGGATTTCCTGAAAACTTGACATTTGTTAATCCATTGTTTCATGTCTCCATGTTAAGGAAGTGATTAGGTGATCCAGCTATTGTAGTACCTCTAGAGGGCTCAGATATTCGAGATATCTTTTCAAATGAAGAACTTCTAGTTAAGATTATTGATCATCAAATTCGTAGACTAAGGAACAAGGAAGTTCCCTTAGTCAAAGTTCTTTGGCGGAATCAGTTAGTTGAGGGTGCCACTTAGGAAGCTTAAGTAGACATACAAATGAAGTACCCTCACCTTTTCTCCACGAACTCTGACTCAATCTAATGTACAGTCTTATTTTCCTCGATTTGTTTCCATCCTTAGTTCCAGCCATGTGATTATCTTCATGTCATTCCATATTTTCTCTAATTAGTTCAGCCATTCATCATGATTTAGATTCAACCATGCTGTTATGTTTTTAGTTATGCCATTACTATATAGTTTTAGTTCCTCAGAATTCTTAGCTTAACTAGCCTTATTCGAAGAAGAATATTCCCAAGGGAGAGATATTATGATACCCCGTATTCTCCCCAGTTCAATTCAACTCAGAATGGGCGCATTAGAGACTTAGGACCTGAAATTTTAGCTAAGGGTTGGAAACTTAGTCTCATTTTTGATCTCGAAGGTTTTATGACTTTATTTTTGACCTCCTCAACCATGGAATGAAAATTTTTAAGTTGTTTCAGGATCAGGGTAGTCTATAGTACCTCTCGAGTGAGTTTCAAAATTTTTGGAGAAGGTTTGGGGCATGTTTGGATGGCCGAAACCACATGTCAACGTGATATAGATGCACCATATCGGTGGTCGCATCAAGGAGGGAAATACTATGTGTTGCCAATTATATCACAGTGAGTGATGCGAAGCATCACTTATATCATTGGTGCCTAATTTTGTGTTGTTAAATGATGGGTCCATGGGGGTATTTGAGTCATTTATCCTCACCCAAATCTTCCCAAAACACATAATTTGAGCCCTAAATAGCTTAGACACTCCATTATTCTGCATTTTCCTCTCTAATAACAAAACCCTAGCTCTATGAAATCAAGAACAATTCCATTACTCCTTCTCCAAGAAAGTCAATAATCCAAGCTTCCGTGTTCAAGAATTTCAAGAAGAATCTTTAAGAACACCATTAGAGATTCAAAAGTTTAAGATGTGACATTCAATTAATCCAACAAGGTATGTGGGGTTATGAACAAGGATGCTCCTTTCATACTTGTGCCCAAAACTATTTTTTAATGTAGAATTTACATGAGTTTCAATTTAGGGCTCATACCCAATTATCATTCTTTGAAGATTATGATGTTACTAGTGATTTAAAAGTTTAATTGCATGACTATTTTCACATACTTTTGTGTGTGACTTGATTTTGTATATTGAGCATTGAATTTTGTTATCTTGACTAGAATTGTTAAAGCATTTCAAAATTTTTATTATTTAACATGGATTGTGATGATTCTACATGAGTTTCAAAAAAGGGTTTCCAAGCCCTAAGTTTTAGTCTTGATATTTCAAGAAAGGTGATGTTTATGCATTCTTTGACAAGCATGTATTCAGATTTTAAGCAAGATTTTTATGTTATGATCCTCCGCTAAGATATGGAATCCACACGGTTAGTTTTGATTATAGTTTAAAACAGAAAGACGCATAACTGGTTTTCATTATAAATCCTTGTGCTACTTTAAGATGGATTTCCTTCAGAATGAGCATACAGATTAAGGGGAGTAGTATTTAGCACCGATTTGGGTACGATTCCAAGGTCTCGTGCCCCAGAACTATGTGCCACCATAGGTTTTAACACCCCTAGTGGGTTCAGTATAGTGATCACTCTATCTAGGTTCTATTTTGATAGCAAGGGTAGAACAAATCTACCAACATGGGTGAGAGACGTCGGACTCCATGATAGCTCACATGGTTTATGTCCGTTAAAAGAAACTCCCACTAGAAAGAGTAAAGATACAACTTTCAGAACTAAGTGTTATGACTCATAAAGATTTTTTATGTTCTACATATTCATGTTTTATTCTTTTGTAGTATATGTTTTATTCGAGCTGAGGTGAGTCATTACATTTAGCGTGCATCTTTTGAAACAACAACAACAACAAACCCAGTATATCCTTTGCATCCTTTGAAAGATTTGTTTAAATATTGTATTATTGTTTTACTTGTGTATCACCCCCATATACTCAGTATATTCCAAAAGTACTAATCCACATATATATCTATGTGCAACATTATTTAATAATGTAGGTTCAGGTGCTCAGTTCCAGCAGCATTATTGACCGCGGGCATCTCTATCTACTTCCTGATAGTTAGTGAGTCTTCATAGTTTAGGGACCCAGTCATTCATATTTTTAGCTTTATGTAGTATTTGATTAGTTGCTTTTAGTTCAGATCGAGTCAGCAAGGGGTCTATCCCAGCGACTCTCTAGATAGTAGTGTTAGATGCTTGTCCGACTATTAGATACATTTCAGTCTTACAATGTTGGTTGTTCAGATTTCCTAGTTAAGTACTTTAAGACTTCATGTTCAGTTAAACTCAATTCAGTTCAGACTGTATTTCAGTATTTTAGTGTTTCGCAGGCTTATATTTTCTTTACTTGATTTTTAGAATGAGTAATAGGCTTTTAGGGTTAGCTCGGGACTACTTGTATTTTGGAGAACCGTGTGACATTTTGGAACGCATTTTTAGGGCGTTACATGGCTATTGGGATATAGAAAGTTAGAATTATATCTTATAAAAAAGTACTAGCAACGGGTTCTACACTTTTAGATGTAGTCTATCAGGTTGAGTTTATTATTTTTGTGTTTTGTTATATCTCGGGCTCTAGAATAAAGTGGTTGTACTTCAGTTTTGAGTTTATTTAAAGGGCCCTATAGACTTAGAATGATGGCTTAAAGCTAAGGGGGAGATGATAGAGTAAGTAACTAAGTCAGGCTCTCAGAGTCCAGTAGTGGTGTACTATGTTGTAGAACAATAGTAAGGGAGGATAATGCCCGTCCCATTCTTATCTCAGTACAAAGTGTTATACTTGAGTCATCACAATAACTACGCATGCCTTACATATCAGTTCCACGATCATAGCTCATATTCATGCACTTTCCATAGAATCATGTAAGTTTCCAATTCCTAGTATGAGGAATTCCAGTTCACTCAGTAGTATGAATCATATTCCATGGAATTTATGAACTCCAAATACTAGTCATGCAGCTCATGACTCATACACTTATGCTTTATGGTATACTCAGTTCCCAAAACTCATGGTGCACTCTTAATAACTTGTGAAATTCAGATTATGTCATGTATGCCCTCAGTTTTGGTCTCTGTAATGGATTCATGTCGTTGATACTCTATTTCTCAGGCCTCAGTTTAGTGTTATGTCATGCATAGTATCCTTTCATGCTCCAGGTCCTCATGTTCTAACCTTTTAGTGACCTCTCCTTATAAAATAATAGTGACGATGAGTAATTTATTTAGATGGGAGATAGTAAATATTCTTGCTGAGGAAGATTGTTGTATGTTTGTTTTTTCTAAGGATATAAGTGTGAATTAACATTGAGGACAAGATTTTGGTAAATGTCATGTTTAATTAAAAATTCCATGTGTGTTTTCGTAAGAATGGTGCAAGAAAGTTGTTATTGATATAGGTTAAGAGAATATGAGAAAAAATGCTTTTATAAGTGTTTTCCTAAAAGTTTGTATATGGTTATAACGATAGGATTGAATGTTATGTTGATGTATAAGTGGATGAATGGATTGTGCATTAGTGAATTCATGGTAATAGGTTGAAGTTAGTTGTTGAAGTAGTAATGAGTATTATTCTTGAGATGAGAAGTTGTGAAAATGGATGGGGTATTAAATTCATGGTTCAGCCTAGTATTACAGTGTTATGTGTGCACTTTGTAGATTCGAGAAGGCTTGAACATAGTGAGAGAATTCAGTTTAGCTCAAACTTTAGTATATAAAGTTATCAATGGCATGTGAAGATTATAAGATCCTCAAGTGAAGTGCAATATTTAAGAGAAAAAATATAGTTAGGGGAGTATTTAAGAAATGTGGCTAAGCTTGAAATTTAGCAGTTGCATTGTCGAAGTCATAACAATTCTAGCTTATGTTCCGTAGGCCTATGTTCCATGTTACAGAATTATAGCCATGTTGTGATTCCTTATTTATATGTCTTATTCAGATCATTACCAATATTATTTTCTCCATAATGTTATTAGAACTTTTTTTGAAAGAGTACTGAAGAAATACTCCTGTTGAGTATAAGCTTTTATTATAATTCAGTCTTTATAGCTAGCAATCTAGTTTAGCAGTCAGATAGACAAGTTCCTATGGCTTTCTATCTTTCTTATTCATGATGGAATTCATTCACATGCAAGTTATAAATTCAATTCAGTTCATGCATCATGTTTTAGATTCAGATATTTAGTTTGTAAGTATCCCATGTATCATCTCAGTCTTTCCTTAGTATTTCAGCCAAGTCAGTATCATTCGAGGGACGAATGATCCTAAGTGGGAGATGTTGTAATACCTTGAGTTTTTATGTACTAAATCTCTCATCTTTTCTTTATGAAACTAGATCCAACTTGAGATAATGGTTACTCATAAGTTGACTCTCGTTTCTATTTCAGCCTTATAACCATCCTTATGTCATTGGATGTATTTATGAAATTAATTTAGTTTAGTATCATGATCAGACTCAGTTATACAATCATGTTCCAAGTCATGCATGCTCTGTATATGGTCACAGTTACCTCAGTACTCTCAGTCTAACCAGTGTCATTCAAGGACGAATGATTCCAAGGAGGAGATAATGTAACACCCCTATTTTTAGGTTAGAGTTTGAAGTGTCGTTCTTATGTGTGTAGACTATAATCCCATAATTTACTTTTGAATTCATGTGTCATGATCTTTATACCAGTGTGTGTACTTTTGAGATGAAAAATGTTCATAAGAATCACTTAGAACAAAGTTGAGCTAAGAACATTTGATTCATCCAAAGTTTGGAATTCAATTCTTCAAGGGTCTACTTTGAACGTGTATAACTTTTGATATACGTTGAATTAGTTAGCACAATACCCACAAAATTATAGACAATGGACTTAGCTTTCCAAGGATAGCCATTGGAAAGGGTGTGTGATTGGCTATGCGATACCCACCTTGGCTTTGGGGATTTTTTGGGCATCACCTAGGTTATTGTACAGTGCCAAAAGTGCTCCGTTTGACTTAAATCAAGGGCGTGGAAGTTTTTCGCTCCCCTAAACCGTCCATAATCACTCCAAAATGAATTAAGGGAGTTTTAAACACATTAAATCCACTCTCTTAACCCTAAACAATCAACATAGGACTTCAAAACCCTTTCTCTCTTTCCAAGAACAAGATTCAAGCCCTTTCTCAAGAAACCAAGGAATTCAAGATTCAAGTTCAAGAAATCCTCAAGGAATCTTCAAGAATCCATCTATTAAGGTATGTAGGAGTTCATCCATGGTTCCCCTTTCATCCATGGAGCCCAAAAGCCTTTTTCTTTCAATTAAAGAATGAATTTTGTATCATTATGGTATTTTGTATGTTCAAAAAAGATTGAAATTCACATTTTCATGGTGATTTAAATTCAATTCAGCCTATGTATGATCCCATGCAAGATTTGATTTCCTTATGCTATGAATCTCAGTTTCCCATGTCCTATTTCAAGTGAATTCAATGTTAAATACCCCATCTATGATTTTAGTTATGTAATCATGCTTTTTCCTCTTGTTTAAAGCATTTCCATGTCCATGTTCATGAATCTCACATATTAAGTGGAATATTTGTGTTTTGGGTCTGTGAACCATGATTCCTCTACTACAGTTTTAAGTGTTGATATCGTGCTTTATAGTCATTTAGTTTTGGCGGATTATGAACACTCGATACCTATATGTTTTTACATATTTTTGCTTTTCAAGTAATAAGTTGGTCAGACTATCATTTTATTATTATATTCAGAACACCATGATCATATTGAGCACTATTAGGTTATATGTTTATAATTACTTCAGAATCTGTATGCACTATTATTTTCAAAATCCCATGACCTGAGCTTATTAGTTAATAGTGCATGCACCAGTTTGTACTCCAGTGTTAGTCCGTTAGAAGTAGGATTTAGCACCGAGCGAACCCAAGGATAGGAACATTCCTTCCAATATAGAGTGTAGGTTTGATATGTCTTCCTGCCCAAGTAGCAATCCCTGAGTTACAAAAATATGTAGCCAGTGTAGGTTTGATATGTCTTCCTGCCAGTTTAGGGTTGACACATATCTCATGAGAGCACCTGCCAGTATAGGGTGACTCCTTAGGCCTTTAAGACATCAGTTAGTGATCACTACAGTTCAAGTTCTATTCTGATAGCAAGGATAGAATAGCCCTCCTCAATATGGGTCATACGTTAGACTCCATGATAGCTCAAATGGTTTATGTCGGTTACATGATAGCTCCCACAGTCTCAGTATAATATTCAGTGTCTCTTTAGTTCAAGTTTGCTTGACTAAGTGTACAGACTTTCAGATATTCAGTTTTACAGCTTTCAGTATTTCAGATTTCATATTATCTCAATGACATAACATATATACACTTAGTCTTGCATTCTCTGATATTATAATTTTCATGCATTCATGCTCAGTTATCTCATATTGTTCAATTAGTCCTTATGTCATATGCACAGTACCCTACTATTTAAGTGTAATAATTCAGACTAAGTATAATTCAATTTTACATGATCAGTATTCAGCTATCAGTCTGTCAGTTAATCAAATCATCTTTGTATACATTATGTTTAGTTTTGTTTTTTTATGCATTCGTTCACAATATATTTGTATATTCAGATCGTCGAGTTATGTCAGTTTCCATCACGTAGTTTCAGACTCAGTATCCATAGAGTATCAATGTTTTACCGTTTCCTAGCTTCAATTCTACTTATTCTACAAGTACGATTTTAAGAAACTAAGTGTAGTGATTCACCAGCTTATCAGATTATGTTTGTTACTCATGATTTAAGCTACTTCAGATTTCAGTTTATTTCAGTCTCTTGGTGAGTCTACTTGCACTTAGCATGCATGTTTTAAGATTATGTACCTACTCAATTTTACTTATGACATTCAACCCCGCTTACTCAGTACATTCTAGAAGTATTGATCCATATATATGTCTGTGTGGAAACATTGTTTCATAATGTAGGTACCAATTGTAGCTCACACATCATAATCAGACAATTGCAGTTTTCAGCCAGTAGTTGATGAGTTCTCCTATTTTGGGGACTCCAGATTTTGTTCGTGTACTTTATTTTTATTAGTCATATGTATTAATTAGTGGTGGTTGGAGGCATGTCCCAGCTATCTATAGTCAGTATAGTAGAGGCTTCGTAGATGTCAATCAGAGTCAGTCATTTAAGTTCAGTTCTCTCTTAAATTTTATCAGATTATAAATTATATCAGTATTATAATTTTCCCAGATTTTGTCATGATTATATTTCTGCATAGCAAAATCAACTATTTAATATATTATAAATTAGTTGCTTAATAGTATGCCAGTTCATGGGCTGATTTGGGATCACTTGTGGTTCCAAGCATAGTCTCAGGTTGTGACAGGTAACCTCATCGCCTATGAAAAAAATCATATAAACAGGTACAACAAAGAAAGAAAAAGAAACATGTGGCTTTCAATGTCGTGACAACTGGAGAAGAAGAGCCTTTAGATGAAGATAACGTAAGGTAATGACTCTCATAAATCACAGAATAAAGAAAATTTTAGGACAAAGTCAGCAGAAACCCGAAGGTTATAAGAATAATAAATACACATAGAATAATGATCGTTGTTATCACCGTGGTTAACCTAGACATATAAGGCAGAATTTTCCAAAGATAAGGAGAAGTTCATTTAAGAAAAATAAAAACTTTAGGGTGTAGAGTGATGAAGATAAAACTGAAGAGGTTACAGAAATAACCAATATATGCTTCATGGCAAAGGGTGAATCAAGTTTGGTAAGACCCTTCAATTGTCATAATTGCAACCTTCTTCAATCATATCTTGACATGAGAACATGCGATCTTCAAATAATTATTGATGAATACAATAAAATTGATCAAGAAATGAAAAATTAGCACTCTGTTAAAATAAAAGCTTGAAGAGGAAAGAAGGAACTGGAAAATTAAACTTGAAGCAAGTCAATTTAAAATTGACCTTCTTCAAGAAGAACTTGATGATATAAAATGCAGTTTAATAATATAAGAAAATCACCAAGTCTCAGTTTTGTAAAAAGCTAATTTTGTCAGGGTTAATTCAAGCTCCTCATCAGACCCTTTTGACACTACTAAAACTTTGTTTTCTTTTCATGGATCTATCTACTGCACCTGTAGTAAAAGTGGCACAAATCACATAACTACATACATAGGTCTACAGGGGTGTATGTTTGGAGACTCAGAGGAATCATATCTAACCCTCAAGGACCCAAGGCCACTTGGGTACCTAAACAAAACTAATCTTGTTTGGCAGGAACATAATCACAAAAGCGACAGAAAAGAAATGTGTTCATAGATAGAGGATGTTCCAAACATATGACCAAAAAGAGCATCTGTTCTTAAATAAAATTAAAGGAGGAATTTGGAGACAATGCAAACAGTGACGTCATCAGAGTCGGCTCAGTAAAACTCTGCTCCTACTTCGAACTCGCTGAAGTATATCTCGTATATAAACTCAAACATAACTTACTGAGTATCATTCAACTATGTGATGCAGGGTTCAGAGTATCCTTCAAAGCTGAGAATTGCTCAATTAAGCATGAAAAAAGAAATACTTCTCCTATCGGTGATCGTGTTGATAATATTTACATTCTAAAAAAACCTAATTTTGGTAGGACTGACATGCGTTACTATGCAAAGTAATGACACATGGTTGTGGCAAAGAAAGCTCAGGAATGCTACCATGCATGCCCTAAAAAAACTTTCTATACTAGAATTGGTGAAAGGTATGTCAAAACTAAAATTTAAAAAGGATCACATCTGTGATGCTTGTCAACTTTGTAAATAGACTCGAACTTCGTTTAATGTCAAAGGTATTGTCAGTACCACCAAGACCCTTCAAACAATCCACATGTATTTATTTGGGCCCACAAAGAATGCAAGCATCAATGGGAAAAGATATGTTTTATCATTGTTGATGATTATTCTAGCTTTATTTGAAGTAAGTCTAATTAAAATTGACCTACTTCAAGAAGAACTTGATGATATAAAAATATAGTTGAATAATATTAGAAAATTGCCAAGTCATAGTTTTGTAAAATCTAATTTTGTCAAGGCTAATTCAAGCTCCTCACCAGACTCTTTTGACACTGCTAAAGCTTTGTTTTCTTTTCATGGATCTATCTACTACACCTATGGTAAAAGTGGGACAAATCACATAACTACAGACAAAGGTCTAAAGGTGTGTGGATTTAGAGACTCAAAGGAATCATATCTAACCCTAAAGGACCCAAAGCCACTTGGGTACCTAAATAAAAGTAATCTCCTTATTTTGTAAGAACGTAACCACGAAAGCTATAGAAAAGAAATATGGTCATAGATAGAGGATTTTCTAGACACATGACCGGAAAAAGAGCATTTGTTCTTAAATAAAATTAAAGGAGGAATTTGGAGACAATGCCAAGGGTGATGTCATCAGAGTCGGCTCAATAAAACTCTACTCCTCTTGCAAACTCATTGAAGTATATCTCATAGATAAACTCAAACACAACTTACTGAATATCAGTCAGCTGTGTGATGTAGGGTTTGGAGTATCCTTCAAAGCTGAGAATTGCTCAATTAAGAATGGAAAAAGAAATCTTTCTCTTATCAGTGATAGTGTTGACAATATTTACATTCTAAACAGACCTGATTTTGGTAGATTGGTATTCGTTACTATGCAAACCAATGACACATATTAGCATGCATGCCCTTAAAAAACATTCTATACTTGAATTGGTGAAAGGTCTACCAAAACTAAAATTTGAAAAGGATCATATCTGTGATGCTTGTCAACTTGGTAAACAGATTCGAACTTCGTTTAAAGTTAAAGATATTCTCAGTACCGCCAAGTCCCTTCAAAAAATCTATATGGATTTCTTTGGGACCACCAAGAATCCAAGTATCAATGGGAAAAGATATGTTTGTGTCATTATTTATTATTATTCTCTCTTTACTTGAAGTAAGTCAAATTTAAATTGACTTACTTCAAGAAGAATTTGATGATATAAAAATGCAGTTGACTAATATTAGAAAATCACCAAGTCACACTTTTGTAAAATCTAATTTTGTCATGGCTAATTCAAAATCCTCATCTGACTCTTTCGACACTGCTAAAACTTTGTTTTCTTTTTATGGATCTAACTGCTACACCTGTGGTAAAAGTGACACAAATCACATAACTATAAACAAAGGTATAAAGGGGTTTTGGTTTGGAGAATAAAAGGAATCATATCTAACGCTTAAGGATCCAAGACCATTTGGGTACCTAAGAATAACTAATCTCCTTGTTTTGCAGGAACATAACCACAAAAGCTGCAGAAATGAAATATAGTTATAGATAGAGAATGTTCCAGACACATGACCAAAAAAAGTATCTGTTCTTAATGAAAATTAAATGAGGAATTTGGATACAATGCCAAGGGTGACATCATCGAAGTCGACTTAGTAAAAATTTGCTCCTTCTGCAAACTCGTTGAAGTATATCTCGTAGATGAACTCAAACACAACTTAGTGAAATCGGTCAGCTGTATGATGCAGGGTTCAAAGTGTTCTTCAAAGCTGAGAATTGCTTAATTAAGCACAAAAAAAGAAATATTTCTCTTCTCTATGATCGTGTTGATAAATATTTTCATTCTAAACATACCTGATTTTGGTAGATTGATATGCATTACTATGCAAACCAATGACACATAGTTGTGTAACTGAAATCTTGATCATGCTAGCATGTATGCCCTGAAAAAACTTTTTATACTTGAATTGTTGAAAGGTCTTCCAAAGCTAAAATTTGAAAAGAATCACAACTGTGATGCTTGTCAACTTGGTAAATAGACTCAAACTTTATTTAAAAAGATATTGTTAGTATCACCAAGACCCTTCAAAAAATCCACATGGATTTGTTTTGGCCCACAAAGAATGCAAGCATCAATGGAAAAAGATATGTTTTAGTCATTGTTGATGATTATTCTCACTTTACTTGGATAATGTTTCTTTCTCACAAGCATGAAACATTCACTAATTGTAAGATCTTTGTAGAAAAGTACAAACAAAATCAAGGTATTTCATGACCTATGTTCATAGCGATCATGAAGGAGAATTTAAAAATAAAGATTTCAAGGAATACTGTGCTCAAAATAAACATTCTCAAAACACCTTATCTCCTTGATTTCCTCAAAAAATAGCATATTTTTATAAAAGAACAGATCTCTCCAAGAGACAAAAAGAACCGTGCTTCTAGAACAATACCTACTAGATAACTTTTGGCAAAGGCAATAAGCATGACATGTCACATTCTCAATAGATATCTTATCAGACCAATCCTAAAAAAGACACCTTATGAGCTGTAGAGAGGAAAGAATTGAAATATCAATTATTTTATCCCATTAAATGCAAATGCTTCATCCAAAATAATGATAAAAATAACTTAGAAAAGTTTGACCCATGAAGTGATGAAGGTATTTTTCTTGGGTATTCTCCCACCAGCCGAGCCTATAAAGCTTATAATAAACGAACTCTAAAATCTATTAATATTATATTTGATGAATCTAAACACTCCTCTATGAACTTGAGTTTTGATGAAGAAAAGGTGAATGATCTACAGTCAAGAGTCAGACCAGACATAACTCCTGAGAAAACAACCTCCGAGTCAACTATGATTCAATCAGAGTTAGCTCATGTTACTGAAATAATAAAATCTTATGTTCCAAGAGAATAGAGACACAATATAAGCTTTCCAAATGACTTTATCATTAGAAACCTAGATGATCAGATGCAGAAAAGAGTGTCTTTAAGAAAACAAGTATCAGTTGCTCTTGTCTCTCAAATTGAACCCAAAAAGGTTGATGAGGTCCTCAAAGACAATTTTTGGGTTGAGTCCATGAAAGAAGAACTAGATTAGTTTGAATGTAACTAAGTCTAGGATCTAGTTAAGAGACCTAAGAAATACTCAGTTGTTGGAACTAGATGGGTCTACAGAAATGAATTCGATGAAGAAGGTAAGGTAATTCGAAATAAGTCTAGACGTGTAGCTAAGGCTACTCCTAATAGGAAGGTATTGATTACCATGAAAATTTTTCTCATGTAGCATGGTTAGAATCAATTCAAATTTTATTGCCATTTGTTATTTTGAAATGTTTTAAGTTATATCAAATAGATGTTAAGAGTGTATTTCTTAATGGCTTCATTCTTGAGGAGGTTTATGTAAAACAACCTCCCAATTTTGAAAATCCATCTTATCCAAATCATGTTTTCAAACTCTCAAAAACACTCTATGATCTTAAACAGGCCACAAAGACTTGTGCGAGAGGTTGAGTACTTTTCTGTTAAACAATAACTTTTAAAGAGATAAAATAGATTTTACTTTTTTTACTCAAAAGTTAGACTCTAATTTACTCATTGTACAAATTTATGTTGATGATATTATTTTTGGTAGTCCTAATATTTCCTTGTGCGAGAATTTTGCAAATCTGATAAAGGAAGAATTTGAAATGAGTCTTATGGGAGAACTAAAATTCTTCTAGAGATTACAAATCAAGCAAACTCCCAAAGGTACCTTTATCAGTCAAGCCAAATATACAAAGGAGTTTATCAATAAATTTGAAAATAAAAAAGGAAAGGCATTTAGAACTCCAATGAGTCCCTTAACATGTCTTGATTCAGACAAATCCGAAAAGGACGTTGATGAAAAATATACTTAGGGATGATTAGATCTCTACTATACTTGACTGCAAGTCGACTAAACATTATGTTCAGTGTTTGCTGATGGGCAAGGATTTAGTCAGCTCCCAAGGAGTCCCACCTGATACAAGTCAAATAACCACCCTAATTTTTGAAGACATGATTGGAGACCATTACTTAAAGGCTCAAGACTTGGTCATCCCGAGGGCATAAGAATATGCAAGAAATACCTATTTTGAGCCTACCGTTGAGCATATCATTCCTTAAGTCTATGAGTGGAAGATTGATTGGAGCATTGAAGACTTGAGGATTCACGGTTTAGGACACTTAATAGCTCACGGTTTTTGGGCCATCTTCATTGAGGGTAGTGTATTCATTTGTCTTCTTTTTACCCAAAATGCACTCTATGGCCACCCCTCTCATTAAGGGTAGTGTATTCATTTGTCTTCTTTTTTAATGTAATATAAATAGAACAAAGATAGAGTTTTAGGACTTAGTTGTTTATTGATAGAAGACAAACTCTCTCTCTAGTGTGAGGAGTGTAACACCCCTTAGTTGTAGGGCTTGGAAAAACCACCAATCTGTAACTAGGGCTGCCCAAGTGTGGATATCACTTGTGTTGCATCGTTGGCTTGATACGTTGGTGATTAGGGAGGTAAAGTCCCTCTTTTGTCAACGTAAGAGTTTGGTGTTAACATTCATTAATCTTATGGTACTTACATGTGATTAGGGTTCTTAGATTCTTGAATATTGTATGTCAAACTATCTATCCATCTCTTTTGTTAACATTGTATTGTTGTTGGTCTTTGAAGTCTAGTGAAGCCGTGTGGGGCTCTTTTGATTCACTAGCATTGTTGTTCTTGTGTTCATTTCTTTTCTTGCTCAAAACAAAATCTAAAGTCTAGTGAAGTTGTGAGTGGCCTATTTTGATTCACTAGCACCTTGTTGTTCAGCTTGTTGCTCTTGTGTTGGATTGAATCTCTTGATACACACTTAGTCTTGGGTTAGCTTTCTTGAAAAATTTAAAAACAAAATTGTTGTTGAAAACTGAAAATTCTAGTAAAAAGAGCAATTTGTCCATCTGGTGTTCTTGGCCAAAAATTGTGTTCTTGTTGTGTATTGACCAAGATTTTTACTTGTATTTGTTTTCTGTAAGTTTTATTTTTTTTCTTCACTAACACATTGAGTCTATATCTAAGTTTGAGTTTGAAGTGTTGGTGTTGTTGTGAATATAAGACTTGGCCGCTTCTTGTTGAACATTCTTGTAGTGAACTATTTTGGCCATGTAGTCTTCAAATTGTTGCTGTTTTTGTAAGCTTGACCACGTAATATTGTTGTTAATTGGTAGCCTAATAACATCTTTGTTGAAGTTATTGTTGTCTTGGCCAAGTGTTGAAGATATTGTTGTTGTGGATTTGGGAGGAGCCGTGTGGAAATTATTGGTTGTTCTTGAGATTGTTGTTGTTGTTCTTAGTGAATGTTGTTATAGTTCTTGATTTTCTTCACAACCTTCATACCTTGTTAAAAATAAAGTGCTTATTTGATCCAAAAAGGTGAAGGAAAAGTGTAAGAATTTGTTAGTCTTGCAAGACTTCTCAACCACCAAAGACTTTAACAACCACTATCCATCAACTTTCCATGATAGAAGGGGTCATGTTTTAAGGGTGTACAAGAAAGTCAAGTCTTGAAACTTGAAGTTGAAAAAGGCTCCAAGACTTGTTTGAATTTCCCTCCTTAAACAAATTCCCCAATTCCCCAAATTGAAAATTGACCAAGATTTCCAAATTGGAAAATAACAACTTGTCTAAAATTGAAACTATTACGTGCTTCCACGTTATCATGTTTTACTATTCACGCAACATATTTAAGCTCAAATTTTAGATTTATTAGTTTCTTATTTGTTGATCCTTCATTTCGTTTAATTGATCCTAGTACTAATTAACAAACTAGTAAACTCCTACTAGATTGTCAATTAGTCCTTTGAATCCATTGTTCATGTCTATGTTTCTTTTGTGCTTTTGCCATTTTTAAAATCGTAGTACTTCTTGGTTCAAGTTTGGACATTACTTTTCTTGAGTCTTCAAACAAAGAATCCATTCCGACCAAGGAGCAGACTCACCCCTCGACTCATCACGAACTACAAGATGACTTGCAACACTTGTGAATCCAAGTGTGAGACGATCAAGTGTGTGAGAGTGTGGTGAGGTTTTTTCGAACTAACTTGTTTTTTGATTTGTAGTCTTGTTATTTTTTTTTCTTTTTGGGAACAATTTCAAGGGAACCTGCAGCTTCAACCTCTCAACCCATGGACAAAAATGCCACAAATATCATTTTGTCCTACCTTGACACTATGTCCCAAGAACTAGCTATGGAAAATGAAAGGTTAGATCGTATGGTAGGTCAAAGGGTGCAAGTGGGCTGTCCGGAAACACATCAAGAGGAATTCCATATCTCATGTGAGCTACGAGGTAAAAACACTATTCCCTACACTCCTATAGACTTAGTAGGTTTTATTGTGGCTAGTAGGAGCCAAGTGGGTGTAGTTGCATCTTTGCCTAGGGTAGAGGTTCTTGAGTTTCACTTTTGTGATACTCTTGGCATTGTTAGGTCGCATGAGGACCAAACTCTTGTTGTAGGTACGCAAGTACTACTTGATCCTTTAGATGATGAAATTGGTTCTCCGCGTGAGAATTATTTGTGTCCATCTAGTGTTAGCACTTATAACTTGACTAAGATTCCATTACCAAGTGGCGAGAGTATTCACACACTAGTTGACACTTGTGAAAAACAAGGTGAGTCTACGTTTGTATATAAGTTGCCAACAACTAGTGAGAATGTGGACAATGATCAATCGGGTGGAAAAGACCTTGATGTGCTTAATTGTTTAGAAAACCCGAATTGTGATTGCCTTGGTAAATATGGTTTTGCTTGTGATCCCTTGGCTACCCGTGGTGGTTTGTGTCTAAGTGAGGATTGCTCATTCGAAAGAGAAGGTGACGTGTGCTTAGAAATTCCATCTACTTCTTCTTTAAGTGCTTCTTATGTTGGGGATATTCCTAGTGGAGATTTTGAAACTAGTAGTAAGTGCATGTATGAGAACCCTTTATTTGAAGTTGGCTTGTAAAAAACCTTTTTGAATCCTGTTTTTATGCATGATATTTCCAATGGTGATAAAGAGGGCTTACTTAACCTTGTGGATGGCACCCTAAGGGAGAATGAGAGTGATCGAGACCTAAGTCCTTGGTTAAGTCTTCCATTTGACCCCGATAACTTCTTAGGGTGTGAAAGATGGATAGTTTTTGGTCGGTCCACTTGTTTGAGTGATATTGCTATATGTGTTGCATGGACTTTACTTTCAATTAGGGCACCACTCCTTTGTAATATTTTTTCTAAGCCCCTAGTGATTAAATTCAAGGATGTGTGGCTATATCTCAAGTGTGTACCTACTTGTCATGTTGATGTTGTTTATTGTACTAACTCTAACCCGCATGTCATGAGGATGTGGTGCTTGTTTTTCTTCTCTTTGTTCTTGCAAGGTTTGGATTCGAGGTCGAATCCTTTTCAAGAGGGGAGGATGATACAAGTCAAATGACCACCCTAATTTTTGAAGACATGATTGGAGACCATCACTTAAAGGCTCAAGACTTGGTCACCCCGAGGGCACAAAAATATGCAAGGAAGACCCATTTTGAGCCTACCATTGAGCATATCATTCCTCAAGTCCGTGAGTGAAAGATTTCTTGGAGCATTGAAGACTTGAGGATTCATGATTTTGGACACTTAATAGCTCACGGTTTTTGGGCCATCTTCATTGAGGGCATTTTGGTCACTTTACTTTGCCCAAAATGCACTCTATGGACACCCCTCTTATTAAGGTTAGTGTAGTCATTTTTCTTCTTTCTTAATGTAATATAAATAGAACAAAGATAGAGTTTTAGGACTTAGTTGTTTATTGATGGAAGACAAACTCTCTCTCTAGTGTGAGGAGTGTAACACCCCTTAGTTGTAGGGCTTGGAAAAGCCACCAATCCGTAACTGGGGCTGCCCAAGTGTATATATCACTTGTGTTGCATCATTGGCTTGATACGTTGGTGATTAGGGAGGTGAAGTCCCTCTTTTGTCAACGTAAGAGTTTGGTGTTAACATTCATTAATCTTAGGGTCCTTACATGTGGTTAGGGTTCTTAGATTCTTGAATATTAAACTATCTATCCATCTCTTTTGTTAACATTGTATTGTTTTTGGTCTTTGAAGTCTAGTGAAGCCGTGTGGGGCGCTTTCTATTCACTAGCATTGTTGTTCTTGTGTTCATCTTTTTTCTTGCTCAAAACTAAATCTAAAGTCTAGTGAAGCCGTGAGTGACCTATTTTGATTCACTAGCACCTTGTTGTTCAGCTTGTTGCTCTTGTGTTGGCTTGAATCTCTTGATACACACTTAGTCTTGTATCACCACCTGAATACCGCCTAATAACATTCATTAGCTCATTGGGACACAAGATATTAGGCTATGGTACCCTCACTCCTCAAATTTTGAATTAGTTAGCTATTCAAATTCTGATTTTGCAGGTAACAAAAATGATAGAAAGAGTACTAGTGGAACATGTCAGATTCTTGGTGATGCCCTAATCTCAAGGCATAGCAAAAAACAAACTTCAGTTGATCTATCAACTATCGAAGATGAATACATAGCCATTGAAAATTGTGGTACTCAAATTCTATGGATTATGCATCAATAACTTGATTTCAATTTATTTTTTGAATCTGTGCCTATAATTTGTGCCAATACAAGTGCAATTAGTTTATCAATATATATTATGCATTATTCTAGTGCTAAGCATATAGACACTAAGCATCATTTAATTCGAGATCATGTAGAAAATGGAGATTATTCCTTAAAATTTATTGATTCTTAAAATTAGCTTGCTGATATTTTTTACTAAACCCCTGTTAGAATAAAGATTTTGTTCCTTAAGGAAAAGTCTTGGTTTAACTTATATTAATGATATTTGATTGTACAATACTTTATTTTGACAAAAATCTTTCACACAATATTTTATTTATTATTTCACCCCTCTGACTCACCATCATTACCCTTTTATCCATCTTTTTATGCCTTCACTTTCTCTCTCCCTTTAATTACTCATACTTTACCCTTTTCTCTTTCCTAGACATCAGTCATCCCATCACTTTATAAACCACCTTAGTTCACTTCACCTCTTTTTCACTTCCCATTGATTCATCTTCTTCACTACTTTTTTATACTCTCTCCAAACTTATCTCCTTTCATTCCTCAATGACCCAAACAAGATCCATGGCCAATCTTACAAAAAATCCTCCAGAATTCCATTTTGACAATCATGATCCCGTTCTCATCTTCGGCTCCTCTAAGGAAGCCTCCTCTCATTCCCTCCACTCAACTATTCATAAAAAATGCTCAGCCCTTAGCCCTAATTATTTGTCAAGAAAACTCATCTCTCCCCTTTTAATTTCCTTCCACCATAGGGGATTAATAAATTTTGGACTAGCTCACAATGGGAGAAGTTTTCCTCCTTCAGAAGTCGCTCGGTTGTGCCCGGCAGAATTGTGAATCTCTCTCAGTTAAAGGAATCTCACTGTAATGTAAGTTCCTTTTCTGAAAGCTTGATAGATATCTCTAGTTTTTTATCTTTATGGTATGAAAGTTTATAAGGATCCTGCGCACATATTTTATGTAAATATTCTCCTTTCTTAAGATAACAGCGAGTTGGAAACTCTTATGCTTGGGACACAAATCATTCTTAACGGTTTTTTGTTTGAAAATTTTTTTGATACTAAGTTCTCTGGGGTCATTCCCTTTATGAATGGTACATGGCCTAAGAACTTTGAGGTTAGATTTGAGGAAGCTAAAAAGGTTGTTTCTGATCCAGATATTAGTTTATCCAACTTTGGTCCTCTGTCACTCTGCCTTAAGTATAGAATCCTGGCTCATATTATCGCTACCACTCTAATACCTCGAAAAGTTTCTCCTTGTAATGTGGCTTGTCGTGATGTGTTTGTGTTGTATTGCATGGTGAAAAAGTATAAAATTAATTGGGTTGTCTGGTTCTGAGAATATATGTTGGAGAATGCTACAAATGCTCATGCCTCTGCTAGCTTAACGTCTGGACCGTTGATCACTAGAATACTTCTCTACTACACCATTGATCTCTCTAAGTACCATGCGGTGGAAGTCTAAGCCACTTATGATTCTAAAACTTTTTCTAGCATGGGATATGTCTTACTCGATAATTAATGGTGAAAGAAGGACTCTGCCAAAGCACGGAGTGATCTCTCCAAGGTAAGAAAAACTTTGTCTAATCCTGTGCTCCCTGTGATGAAAGAAGTAGAGAAACTCAAGGATCGACTCAAGGAGATCGAAGAAAGTTTACTACTTCTTCAGAAGTTGACTACCAGGCTGGTGCAGTTGGTTAGGGAAACTAGTACTGATGTGTACAAGGTACGCTTAAATATTAATGGATTTAAGCAGGAGGGTGTCGAGTTTTTCAACAGACTATTTGCTCGTGTGGACTCCATAAAATCTAAGACCAACTCCGTTAATAACAAGCTTGTCATATCATTCCAGAATTCCTACTCCGATTTCTCAAAAAATATTAAAAAGTCCTATGAGCACTTCTGTCACAATATGCACAACACTATTACCTATTGTATGGCCAAAGGTTGATTTCATGACTAATATTCAAAAGAGGTTCTAACCCTTCCTTTCTTTTGGGTCTGTAACCGATATTTTAACTTGTCCCGCCACACTCTTTTTTACCCTTTTTTTCCATGATACATTATCTAGTTATCTGGTGTTTATTTTTTTGTTATGTGCTCTTCTTGTTTTTTATGCTCTACTCTTTTCGATTATGTATACAGGGGGAGAAGGAAATATTATATATAACTCCAAGTAGGGGAGAGCCATATACAAAAGATCCAGTCGACTATAGGTACTTAGGAGTCAACTTCTGATGAAGGAATAGGAGTCAGCAAGAAAAGGGAAGCCAGTCGACTACAAGAACAGAGAAGTTAACTGACATTTATTATTTGACATTATAAAAACGGGGGAGATTGTTAGCCTCCCATGTTAACAGAATATATTTTAATAATGAAAAACTAAAAGAGAAAAACATGCAAGATATACTGAAGATGTAATCAAGGCAAGGAAGATCATTGTAACACCCCACATTTTCGGTCCAGAATTCAAACCGTTGTTTCTAAGTATACATACCCAAACCCAATGATTTTACGTTTATATATGTGTGATTATCAAATATATGATATGAGAATATCTTCGTGTATTTATCGAGGTCATAATATCCTCCTAACTCAAAGACGAGTTGAGTCGATTGAGTTTTGACAAATGCTCCAGAAAGGGTAAACTTTAAATGAGTGTATCTCTTAGCATTTTTCTATTCGGGTGTCATAATATATACCAAAAGAAATATCTCTGAGTCCTCTTTCCAACGCAACTGTTTTCACCTTAGTTCGATATTAGAGCAAGAAGTTATGCCCATTTTACTCCATCATGTCAGCCCGTCAACAAAGTGACAACCTAAGCTGACGGGACATCACCTATGTGACGAATTATCAGCGCAAGTCATCAGCCTTAGTCAGAAAATCATCAGTTCTAGATTCTAAGTGATGACTTGGGGTGACGGGCCGTCACCTAAGTGACGACTTATCAGCCCAAGTCGTCACCCATGAAATTTAGCAATTCCCATTCGAATTTAGAGGGCTATTTTGGTCTTTTCCCTCACCTCCCATGACTTAAATCATCAAAAACACATACATGGCCATCATAAATCATTTTTAAAAGCCCTTATTCCTCTCCACTCTCAAGAACAAGAAAATTAGTATTTCCTCACAAGATCATCTCCCAAGAACAAGATTCAAGCATTTTTTCAAGAAAACCAAGAAGTTATAATTTCCAATCCAAAAATGTTCAAGTAAAGTTAATTATCTTTCAAGATCAAGGTGTTAAAGTATGTTAGATGTTCATCCATGGGCCCTTTTCATCCATGGAGTTCAAGAATCCATCTTTTATGTATTAAATCATGAAATTACATGTTTATAATGATTTCTTTCTAAGAAGCTTTTATGGATTTTGATTATACATGATGTTTACAATCTATTTTTATTGAAAGCAGACCTTATTACATATTTTATGAATTTTGTCCATGAACTTACATGAATTTTAAATTTTTATCATGTAACCATGAAAGTATTGGTGATATTAAACCTTACATGTTTGAATGGGTTGTTTGTTGAATTTAAACCCTAATTGGTAATCTTAAAAGTGAAATCATGTTATTACTACGAGTTTTAAAACTATTCCCATGCTTAGTTTAAACCCTGAATTTCAAGTGTTTGATGAAATGCCTAAATGATTGGGTTTTGAACAATGACTACTTATTACATGTTTACAAGTTAAGATTTTGAAATGTGTTTTCAAGTGGAATGCATTATAGTATGTTTTAAGTATTGTCGTTTCACTATCATGTTCATGAGAATTCAGAATAAATCCTCAGTTTATGATTTTGTCATGTGATCGTGCTATCTCATCATGTCTAGAAATATTCTCATGTTAAAGTCTTGTCCCCTATGTATTTGGTGAAATGCTTAAGTGAATAATTGTGAACAATAATTTCCTTCCATGGTTTCAAAGATTTCGTGTTACCCTGTTGTTATTGTTATCGAGTCCTGAAGGTTATAAATGCCCAAAATTTAGCAGTTTACTTAGTCCCAGTAGTTTCAGAATAGTTTCAGAAACATATGAGCATTATCAGTCCAGTCAGTTATCATATCAGTCAAACTTAGAACAGTTCAGTTATCCGAGCCAATTCCTCTTCAGTTAAGCTTTGCTTAGTCCCATAATCAGTATTAGTTCAGTTGGGAGTAGGATTCAGCACCAACCGAACCCAGGGATGGGGGCATTCTTGTTAGTAGAGGGTTTGACCCTTAGTAGAAATCCCTGAGTTACATAACTATGTAGCCAGCGTAGGTTGAGATAACTTCCTGCCAGATAAGGGTTGACCCATCTCGCATGAGTTTTCCTGCCAGTGAGGGCTGACAAAATGTCTTCCTGCCAGTTAGGGTTAACTCACAGTCATTGTTAGTATTTGTGGCACGGTACTAGTACCCCTCCAACTGGGGTCACAGGTTGGGCCCCGATCAGCTCAGACTGGGGCATGTCAGTTAGACGATACCTCCCACAATTTCAGTTTCAGTATTCAGTACAGAACTCAGTTCGGTTTTCTTGACCATAGCATACAATTTATCAGTTATTTAGTTATCATATTTCAGTATTTTAGTTTACAGACTCTATCAAAAACATATTATTCTCTTGGTCATGCATTCTCAGATTTTACAGCTTTCACGCATTGATATTCAGTAATATCATGTTAACCAATCAGTCTTTGCTTCATACATGTTCACTAAGTTATCTCATACTATTCAGCTAGTTATTACTTCATTCTCAGTTATCCCATGCTATTCATTCAGACAGTTATTACTCACGCACATGAAACCATGCATATTAGCCTACCTCATTTAGCATACCAGTACATTTAAAGTACTGATCGCATACTCGTTTTTTGCACTATGTTGTTTCATATCATAGGTTCGGACGCTCAGGTTCCCAACCATACCTAGTTATCCTAGCGCACCAGTAGCAGTAGCAGTGGTGAGTCCTCATGTTCTGAGGACCAGTTATGTTATATTAGTTTCTCAGTTTTAGCAGACAGTCGATGTTAGTTGGGGGCTTGTCCCATCAACTCCTCAGTTATTCAGTTAGAGGCATTCAGAATAGTCCAGATAGTTAGTCAATTTTTAGTATGTTTTCATACATTAACATCATGTTTTAGTATTAATTACAGTTTTTAAAACCTTATGGCATTTCAGTTAAATTCCGCACAGGCTTTCTTTGAGATTTTATTCAGTGCTCACAGCAAGTACCAGTCATGGATTAGCTTGTGGTCTTTCGGAATCGTTAGCACCGTGTGGAAACCAGGCTGTATTTTTGAGTCGTTACAATCATTCCGGAGAAAATCTTAGAGGACCATCTCATATGATCCCTA
Organism: Capsicum baccatum var. pendulum; assembly: GCA_030864225.1. Taxonomy (NCBI): domain Eukaryota; kingdom Viridiplantae; phylum Streptophyta; class Magnoliopsida; order Solanales; family Solanaceae; genus Capsicum; species Capsicum baccatum. Next base: position 232,192,906 of record CM061561.1, on the reverse strand, counting down.
ACTACAAGGAAGTTAGAGATGGATTTGGAAAAGCATCAGGTTAAGATCTCATTAGATCCCAAATTACAAGAAAGATAATCAACAATTGCAGAACAACATGGAAAGAAGATCTTACAAGGAACCATGGAAGGAAGAAAGATCACCCCTCTACATGGGCATATCTGATATGGACATGTATGGTTGTGTTCTATACCCGAGAAAGAAAGGTCATATCACACGTACAAACATATATGATATAGACATACTATATGATATGAATCCTCAATCAAGGAATCAATTCAGATCCTTGATTGAGAAGAAATCCCTTGAGTTTTCCTTATAGAGTAAAGAAGCCAGATTAGCTGAAGATTAATTATAAAAGAGAAGACTGAAGACTAAAGACATCACGCTATTTCAAAGGAAACTCTTAGTATTTCTCAATCTTTAGTTTCAATAACACTTTGTAATTACCGACTTACAATAGTTACAAAAGAGAAAGATCGAGTCAACTTAGTTATACCAATAGAGGCAGTGTCACAAGATCTGAATAGAAAAATAATATTCAAAAATTATTCTTCCCATCTGTAATTCAATTCTCACTTTGAAAGCTAACGGAAACCCTTGTGATCCAAGGAGACTAGAGTAGGTACCACACCGGTGATCCGAACCAGGATAAATTCTTATGTTTTTTATTAGCTTATTCACACATTTATTCTACTCTGTTTTATTTGGTATACTAATCTGCAGGTGAGTTGACTGTCAAGACTGATCAATTTTCAACTCATCCTCCCCCCCCCCCCCCCCTCTTGAATTTCATATCAATATTGGAGCAAAGTTATTGGTGCTCCAGCGTGCCGAAACTTACTCTTACATGGTGAGATATTATTTTCTTTGGGCTGCACGATGTTTACAAAAAGTTTCCACTAGTAAGAGATCCTACTTTCTGTTAGCTTCGCCATCTTTTCACTTGCCAATGTAGGACTTTTATTTGCACACCCAACAAAGCAGTGTTCAATGCCCTGCCAGAATCTTGATATATGCTGCTGCTTGCGGGCTTGCAGTTCGTCTGCCCCTATTTTATGAAACCCAATAATTCAAAGGATAAAACTATTGAATCGTAGGAACATTCACTAAATAGTGGTGTTAAATGAGCGATCGAGTTGGATCCAATTTGAACGAGTTATATAAAAATGCATTTCATGCTTTCACTTGATCTCTACTGTCATTCTTTTCCATTTCAGGAAGTAGAGGGTTCAATACTAATCTATATAATCTATTAAAAGAATACCTGTAGAAAAGTGATTTAAATTTTTTTCCCCTTCATTAAAAGTCTGTGCTTTAGACAAAATCGTCTTTTAACTATTTTTCTTTATTTATTATATCATTATATTGTAATAGTTAAATATAAGAATATCTATAACATATGGTAAAAAAAAAAAAAAACTTTGAAAAATTTTCCTTAAAAAACACAAAAACCAAAAAATACCCTAAAGTTCCACAAAAAAAAACAAAAAAAGAAAATAAGTTATTTTATTTTTGTAAGGAAAAAAATAAAAACACGTAATTAAATTTTTGAGGAAAAATTTTCAATTTCCTAAAGAGTTGTTGTAGTATTTATTTGATACCATAATTAATTTTTTTTTTCGCAACATAAAAATAAAAATCTTCATATTTAGGTAAAAAAATTTTGTAGGAAAAGGTATTGTAAAAAAAAAAAATTCATTAATTTAATACCATAATTAATTTTTTTCATTTTGTAACATAAAAATAAAAAACTTTCATATTTTAATTTGATACCATAATTAATTTTTTCCTTTTCGCAACATAAAAATAAAATAAAAAAAGAAGATAAGTTATTGTTATTTTTTAAGGGAAAAAAAAATAGAAAACACGTAATTAAATTTTTGAGGAAAAAATTTCAATTTCCTAAAGTTATGTTGTAGTATTAATTTGATACCATAGTTAATTTGTTTCTTTTCACAACATAAAAATAAAAATCTTTTATATTTAGATAATTATTTTTTGTAGGAAAAGGTATTGGATAATTCTTTTTTTCATTAGTTTAATACCATAATTAATTTTTTTCATTTCGCAACATAAAAAAAAACTTCCATATTTTAATTTGATACCATAATTAATTTTTCCTTTTGGAAACATAAAAATAAAAAACTTTTATATTTATATGGTTCTTTTTGTAGGAAAAGGTATTGGAGAATTCTTTTTTTCTACAATAATATGATAACATCCACAATGTAAAATTTGTTGGGGGAGATATTCTAATAGGTGCTTTTTAATGAGCTCAAAAGGTGTCATCTACAATCACAAAAGGTTAGGTTTAATTGTATTATTCTAATATTTCGATTATCGTATTATTTTGTTGTATTTTCTGTTATGTTCAAGTCTATGTTGCAACGAATGTTTGGTCGGACTTTAAAAATTTTGCGTTAAGGTTATGTTTGATGATATTGTTGTAATATTCTCGAATACAGTAGTTTCTGTTTTGTTATTATTTGTTGTTTTTCTCAAGTGATAGATTAACGTATGATAGAACTTTGAGATTTTTTCTTAAGGTTAGGATTTAACCGCATTGTTATGATATTTCGATTATCGTATTGTTCTATTGAATTTATAGTGATAGATGAATATTCGGTCAGACTTTGAGGAATTTTTGTGTAAAAATTAGATTTAATCAATTTATTTTATTGTAATTTCTGATATATTACTATCTGTTTTTTGTTATTATTCGGGATGTGATAGTTCACATCATAGGAGACGATTAAGATACTAATACTTCACATATGACTTGACATGAAGCACACATGTAAAGCACGTATATTATTAATTAATCTATAATCTATATCTATAATCTATAATCTATAATCCATAATCCATAATCCATAATCCATAATCTATATCTATATTTATAATTATAATTAATAATTATAATTTAATTATTTAATTAATATATTAAAAGTGGGAAGGGCCTTAGAAATGTCGTTTGAACTTTTTATCCTTCATTGAAAGTCTTTGCTTTAGACAAAATTATTTTTTCACTATTTTTTCTTAATATTTAAGAGTTAAAAATTAATTAAATATATTTATGATAAAAACTTTCCTTATTGGAAGCATCAGGATTAATGACAACTAATATTTTTTTCATTGGTTTAAGAATTCTAAATCAAATAAATTTGATTTTAAGAAGATTTATAAAGTTTATAAATCTGCATCTACATGTACATGTACAATATATTAAATCCATTAACCACTTGAAACTTTTGATGGTAAAATATATATGTGCTTACAATAAAATATATATTTTGAACTTTTTGTACTTCATTAAAAGTCTTCGTAATAGATAAAATCATCTAATTTAAAATAATCAAAATTTACACGTGCAAGACATGTTTGGCTAAACTAGTATGGTTAAAGACTTCTAGTCGGTCTCCCCAAAACCCAAATAATTTAAAAAATATATAATACATAAATATGCCCTTTAACTTGGCGTCAAATCACATCTATCACCTTCAACTTTGGGTGTACACAACTAGACACTTAAACTTGTATAAAGTTATACAAGTACACACACGTCCTATGTGGCATAATACACATAGGATGCACATAGGACAAGAATTGGCCACAAAGAACGTCGCATGGACATATGTGTCCACTTGTTCAACTTTATAGAAGTTTAAGTGTCTACTTGTGCACACCCAAAGTTTAAGGTAATAAATATGATTTGAGTCCAAATTTTTTTTTGGAAACTCCAGGAAAACCCGCAGCCGCTACACCCTCTGCCACAGTCTCTTCCCTTCGGGTGAGCACTGTGTGCGCACTGGGTAAACCCCTCACTATGCAATCATTCGCAAACCACACAGGAGATATAAACCGCACTAGATAAAACCCGTGCGACGAGCTCGATTGAGAAGGCATTAGAGGTGGATCAAACCCGCGACCTCCGCTATGGAAAATCTCCCTCAAACCAACTCAAATTAAAAGACATATTTATGTATTATGCCTTCAAAAAATCTATCGAATCAATTCCACTAATGGTGATGATCTACAGGTCATTCACACAAATGCCCCTATTTTGGAGGGGTATTAACATTTTTTCCTCAAATTTAATCTTTTTTAGTTTTTATCTTTCAGCATTTAAGTGAATCAAAATATTATGACATCAAAATAACAAATAACTCTATTGATAGCATAAATTTTTATTTTTGTATCATTATATTCCACAAATTATATCGTAAAAGCCTAACAATTTATGCCCCCTAACAACGAAAATAACAAATGATGTTAGTTTAAATGCTCAAACCATAATATTCCACAAGTTTTATCTTATGAGGGCAATGTACTTCCAACAAAACACACAACACACAAAGACCGGCACATATACTCCATCCCACATTAGCTACCAAATATTTTTTTCTCTAAAAAGGATAAAGAATATCTGCCACAAAAAGTGCACTCCAGTTTTTGAACACTACAACAAATTCGGAAAATACTAGGTAGATGACTTATGTTGCGTGGCTTAATTCCTAAAAAAACATTGTAACAACTTGATTTCCTACCTCTAGTGATGATAAATGAGCGAGTTGGATCAGATTTGGATGAATTAAAAATGAGTTAAGAGCCATTAGATTCAAAATAGTTATGATTGATTATATTTTCATCCAACAAAAAGAATATAATTTTTTATTATAATATATATAAATATACTTGCATGCGTGAATATGCATCATAATAAAAAAGAATGTACATTTTTATTCGCGATAGATATATGAATGCATCTACATACTCATGTAATAGATTTATAAATTGTTTATATATCTAGTAGGTTGATACGTGTATACATAAACATGTCCTTTAACTTGGCCATAAATCACATCTATGACCTTCAACTTTGGGTGTGCATAAGTAAGCATTTAAACTTGTATAAAGTTGAACAAATAGACACACAAGTTGTATGCGGCATAATACATGTAGGACGTCATGTATGATAAGAATTGGTCACGTAGAACGCCATAGGACATATGTGTCTATTTGTTCAACTGTGTACAAATTTAAGTGTCTACTTGTGCATACTCAAAGTTGGAGATCATAGATGTGATCTTTAGAGACTTAAGTCAAGTTAAAGGGCATGTTTATGTATTGTGCCTATGAATATCTATGCACACAACTATATTATTTTTTATATCAATGTTGATCAATTTTATCAAAATCAATTAATGTATCAATCACAAATCATGTATACATGCGTCAGGCATATGTATTAGATAAAATCAGTGATATATATATATATATATATATATATATATATATATATATATATATATATATATATATATATATATATATATATATATATATATATATATATGATAAGATCTAATGAAAAGTTTTAAATTTTAATTTACTACTATTTTAGATATTTTAGAGATTCTCTTTCATGATTTACTCTCTTGAATAAATACAATTTTATTACTTTCTTATTTAACTAATCGATTGATTTAAAATGTATCAAAGATGATATGTATCAAGGCTTAAAATATGTATCACAAAATGAGATTGATGGAATTTTATGTAATTAAGCAAAATTGTGATAAAAAAATATTATTAGCTCCTTAACATGCATATGGGATTTGTGTAATTTAGGCCGGCTCTGACTAGACTAAAAATTAAACTTCCTTTGTGCTAAAGAAATTCAACATAAAAAATTTATTTATAGGCAGAATACGTGAACAATTCTTTAATCTGTGGTAAATTTCATTTTGACATATGAATGATAATATATTTTGATTGAGCACTTAAACAATGAGAAAATGTTCACCTTATGTAAATAAGATAACCACTTAAATTACCTCACTTCCTTTAATGTGCGGATTAACCAAAATAAGTCATATGTAATAACTTAAACTCCTTTAAAAAAAGAATTTAAGTTTTGTGCATCGTTAGTGTACAAAATATTCTATACTATCAGGTAAACTTGACTTGCTATTGTAGGTTATTTAATTTTTTCTTTTTTAATTTTTATGTAAATAATTGGGTAACGTACAATAACAAATCAAGTTAAGTGATAGTATAAAATATTTTGTGCACTGATGATGCACATAACTAAAACTCTAAAAAAAAAATACATGGACTGGCTTGTTTGAATATCTGAACCTCTTGCTTATCCCAAAGAAGGAAAGTTTTTTTTTTCATCCATAACCATATTTCCCTGTTTCCAAACCTATTAGGAGATGTTCACATTTCAGAAACAAGAAGTCTCCTTTTTTTCATTTTAATTTTGTATTCTCTTCATTTCTATTTACACTTAATTTTATATTATTTTTTTTGCAAAATCAAAAAAGAATTCTTTTTTAAAAAAAAAAAAAAAAAGTGGGTGGATAAAACACACCTAAAATATATCTGTTTTTCGAGTTTCATGCCTAAAGTGTGCGGGATTTTCTATTATTGATTCTTCTTTTCCTAATAAATTGATTCTTTTTGTTTTCACTTTCCATTTGAACAAAAGAAAAGTAGGATTCATAGTATTTTTTTAAGTCAAGTCATTTCCTTTCGGTGATGGAGAAAGTCATTAACATATTTTAGTTTAAGGAGAGGGCCAAGTTATCACTTTTTCCTCTTTTTTTGGTTCTTTTAATTTGTAGCTTCATAGGATTGTACTTTTAGCTATCCACCATGTACATATCACACTGAACATTTGGGGTCTTTAAAGGAATTTCCTACTTCTTTCTATTAAACTTCAAAGGAAACCCACTAATTAAATAGGAGAGCATTCAGAAACTTCACAAAAATTTCCTACGACATGCTATAGTTCAGTAGTATATAGAAACTTTCATATTTATGCTCTCCCATATATAAATTTGTGGAAATATTTATATAGCATCTATTATCTCATACCACAACCGCAATCTATTCACACAGTTTTTCAAATCAATTAACTGAATCGATGACATCGTCTTTTTCTTCTGCTAGGCCTCAGTGGAAGTATGATGTCTTTCTAAGCTTTAGAGGTGAAGATACTCGTAGAACATTTACGGGTCACTTGTATGAAAGTTTGAGAAATAGGGGAATATTCACCTTTCAAGATGATAAAAGGCTAGAAAATGGTGATTCGATCTCAGAAGAACTCTTGAAAGCTATCAAAGAACCCTTGTCATTTTCTCAAAGAATTATGCTACATCAAGGTGGTGCTTGAATGAACTATTGAAGATCATGGAATTCAAGGACGAAAATGGACAGAAAGTCATACCGATCTTCTATGATGTGGATGTTGGGTTGTGAAGATTGATTAATATGTGATGTACTGTCATATATTAATGTTCACGTGGTTCAATAGCCCGTCCGCCATGGAGTGTACTCACGGGTGTATCTTTTATTCTCATTTCTCTGTGTAACTGTATATACTCTGAATCATGAATATAAATTGCCCGTCCACCGTGGAGTTTACTCACGGATGTTACCACGTAATTCATTCTCACTTATCTCTCTCTCCTCAAGAACTTTCTCTCTAGTTTTCTTCATCCTCTCCATAGATCTAGTGTGTGTGCACGTAAATCGATCCTAACAACTGGTATTAGAGCTTGGGAGATTCATCACGATCACTGAAGATGGAAGGATCGAAGCTTAGAATCGAGAAGTTTGATGGATCCGATTTCGGTTTCTGGAAGATGCAGATCGAAGACTATCTGTACCAGAAAGATCTTCACGAACCCTTGATCGGGGTGAAGCCGGAGTCCATGATGGAGGAAAAGTGGAAGCTCAAGGATTGGCAGGCTCTAGGGCTGATCCAGTTGACTTTGTCCAGAAATGTGGCGTTCAACATAGTCAAGGAGAAGACCACGTCCGATCTGTTGAAGGCACTATCAAATATGTACGAAAAACCATCTGCGATGAACAAGGTATATTTGATGCGTAGATTATTCAGTTTACAGATGTCTGAGAATGGATCTGTTGCTAATCATATAAACAAGTTCAATCTGATTGTTAGTCAATTGTGTTCTGTGGACATTAATTTCGAAGATGAAATTAAAACATTGATTTTGATGTCATCTCTATTCGAGTCTTGGGATACTGTTGTTGCTGCGATTAGCAGTTCTCGTGGATCTGAGAAATTGAAGTTTGATAAAATCTGAGATGTTGTTCTTAGCGAAAGCATTCACAAATGAGAAATTGGGGAGTCATCTTGTAGTGCTCTCAGTGTTGACCGAAAGTGGAGAGACCAGTCGAAGGATCAGAATACACATGGCAGATCAAAATCAAAGAATCGTGGAAAATCACCACAAAAACCCAACGTGACATGTTGGAATTGTGGAGAGAAAGGACACTTTCGGACAGATTGCAAGAAACCCAAGAAGAAGAAGAATCAGAAATATAGAGATGATAATGATTCTTTTAATTTAGCAGAAGACATTGGGGATGTGTTAATCCTTAGTGTGGACAGCCCGATTAAATCCTAGATATTGGATTCTGGTGCATCTTTTAATTGATCTCCAAGAAAGAAATTGTTCCAAAATTTCAAGTCTGGAAATTTTGGAAAGGTGTATCTTACTGACAATAAGCTGTTGGCGATTGAAGGAAAGGGGGATTTCTTCATAAAAACTCTACCAAGAAATTAGTAGACATTAGAGGATGTCAGATATATTCCTGGTCTTAAGAAGAATCTGATCTCTGTTGGTCAGTTGGATAGTACATGCTACACAGCAGAGTTTGGGAAAGGTTCGTGGAAGATTGTGAATGATGCTATGGTTGTAGCATGTGGAACAAAAACTGGAACTTTGTACACCACTGCAGGGTGTATAAACATGGTTGTTGTTGCTGAGGGATGTTTCCAGTTCATGTATGTAGCATAACAGACTTGGACACATGAGTACCAAAAGAATGAAGATGCTTGCTGCAAAAGGAGTTTTAGAGGGTCTAAAATCTATTGATATAGGTCTTTGTGAGAGTTATGTTATGGGTAAACAAAAATGAGTAATATTCACAAAGACAACGAGAGAGCCAAAGAAAGTACGACTGGAAATGGTCCATACAAACGTTTGGGGACCATCTCCTATTTTATTACTTGGTGGATCTAGATTCTATGTCACCTTCATTAATGATTTCAACAGAAGGCATGGGTTTACTTCTGGAAAAATAAGTCAGATGTGTTTATTACTTTCAAGAGGTGGAAAGCTGAAGTTGAAAATTAGACTGGTTTGAAAATCAAATGCCTGAGGTCTGATAATAGAGGAGAATATGACAAGTCAGAATTCAAAAAATTCTGTGCACCTGAGGGAATTAGTTTGACGAGGACAGTTCCTCGGAAGGCAAGGCAGAATGAAGTTGCTAAAAGGATGAACAAAATATTGAATGAGTGTGCAAGGAGCATGAGGATACACTATGGGCTGCCTAAGACGTTTTGGGCAGATTCTATAAGCACAGCTGCATACTTGATCAACATGGGACCATCAATTCCTCTGGGGTTCAAGATTCCAGAAGAAGTATGGATAGGAAAAGAGCTCAAGTATTCTCACTTGAGAACTTTTGGTTACACTGCTTATGTTTATGTTGATCCAGAGAAGAGAGATAAGCTTGATGCTAAAGCTATAAACTTCTACTTTATAGGTTATGGTTTTGACATATTTGGGTACAGGTTTTGGGATGACAGGAACAAGAAGATCCTAAGACATTGTGATGTGACATTTGATGAAAATATCTTGTACACGGACAGAGAGCAAAAGGTTCAAGAGACTATAAAGAAAGTGGGAGTTGATCTTGAGTTGCCAAAGAGTACACCAAAAAATGTTATAACAGAAACTCAACAAACTCCAGAGACTGTCGTTAAGGAACCAGAGGTGGAACAAGTGATACCTAAGCAGGTTAAAAGGAGATCATCCAGGACCATTAGAGCACCAGATAGGTATTCACCATCATTACATTATCTGTTGCTGACCGATGAAGGGGAACCATAGTCTGTTACTGAGGCCCTGCAGGTGGGGGATTCAATCAAGTGGGAGCAAGCCATGGATGATGAGATCAGCTCACTTGAGAAGAATAACACGTGGATGTTGACTGAGTTACCTGTAGGGAAGAAAGCCTTGTTGAACAAGTGGGTGTTCATAATCAAGGTAGAACCAAATGGCAAAAAAAGGTTTAAGGCTCGGTTAGTAATTAAAAGATATTCACAAAGAAAAGGTATTGATTATGCTGGAATATTTTCTCCTGTTGTGAAATTAAATACTATTTGAATTTTTTTGAGTATTGTTGCATCAGAGAATTTGCATCTTGAGCAAATGTATGTAAAACCTACATTTTTACATGAAGATTTGGATACAAAAATCTATATGCAGCAACCAGAAGGGTTTGTAGTTCCAGGCAAAGAACACATGGTGTGCAAGCTCACTAGGAGCTTGTATGGGATGAAGCAAGCAAATAGACATTGGTACAAGAAGTTTGACTCCTTTATGAGAAAGAGTCGCTTCCACAGGAGTAAAAAGGATCAGTGTTGCTACTTCAAGAAATACACTAATTCCTATGTATTTTTACTATTGCATGTGGATGATATGTTGATTGCAGGATCCGGTATGAAGGAGATAAACTCTCTGAAGGCAATTCTGTCTTCTGAGTTTGAGATGAAAGATTTAGGTGCAGCGAAGAAGATTCTCGGGATGAGGATTTATTGAGATAGATCTGCTATCACTTTGAATCTATCCCAAGAGCAGTACGTTGAGAAGGTGTTGGCCAAATTCATAGTTAATAATGCTAAACCCAGGACTAATCCATTGGTAAATCACATAAAATTATCAAAGGAGCAGTCACCGAAGACAGCTCAGGAGAGGGAAAACATGGCACTTGTTCCATATGCTTCTGTAGTTGCGAGTCTGATGTATGCTATGGTCTGCACTAGACCTAACATAGCACATGCAGTTGGAATTGTTAGCAGGTATATGGAAAACCCCGACAAATAGCATTGGATAACAGTGAAATGGCTTCTAAGATGTCTGAGAGGTACATCCAGTACTTCACTTTGTTTTGGCAATGGCAAAGTGATTCTGCAAGGTTTTGTTGATGCTGATCTTGGTGGGGATGTGGACTCGATCAAGAGCACTTCTAGATACATTTACACGATAGGTGGTACAACAGTGAGTTGGATGTCCAGGCTTCAGAAGTACATTGCTCTTTTATCTACTAAGGTTGAGTATGTGGCAATAGCTGAAGATAAAAAGGAGATGATATGGCTGGCAGATTATCTGGAAGAACTGGGCAAGAAGCAGTGTGAGAAGATTCTTTACACAAATAGACAGAGTTCCATACACTTGGTGAAGAACCCGACCTATCATTCGAATACGAAGAACATTATAAGACAATACCATTTAACTCCCAGGGCAGTGGAAGAAAGTGATATGTATTTGGAAAAGACAGAGGGTGAAAAGAATCAAACAGACACGTTTACAAAATGTGTTGATGTTGTTAAACTAAGGTTGTGCAAAACCTTAGTTGGTCTTCTATAGTTGTGTCTATAGATGTTACGGTGCGGCGAACATATTGATGATTGAGAAATATTTTTTTTCTTTTTTTGAGAATGAAATTCTTGGATGAAAGAATCAGTTTCCAAGTGGGAGAATTGTTGGGTTGTGGAGCCTGATTAATAAGTGATGTACTGTCTATAGACACGTAATTTCGTCCCCCTCAAAAGTTCAATTTTATTCATTTTTACCATAACATATCATGTACCCTCACCCACATGATTACATCCCACAAAAATACAAAAAAAGTAACTCTCAACAAAATCCCTAACAAACTTTTATTCTTTTAACATCCTAACAACCCTCTCCAATAAGAAAATGACAAATCACCCTCTACCTACCTACCATACCATTACCTCCACGTGGACCCCTTATTTTCTTTGGCAAAAAGAAATAAACATTGGGAAACTTCCAGGAAAGAAGGAAGAAAAAAGAACTATTCTTCTATTTTTGAAAAGGTTATATAGAACATAATACACACTACAAAAAGGGGGATTAGTAAGAAAAAAGGAGACCATTTGTTTTCAAAAAAAAAAAAAACTTCATCTTCTTCACTTACCCTCACCGGAAACCAACATGCAGTAACAACAGCCGAGAACAACGACAATCGACGCCGAACAACGCTAAAACCATCGGACATCGAAAAATTCGATGGTTTTTCACCTCTCTCCTTGTTGATCTTCTTCACTCATTCTCACAGCACACAAATCTCACATATACTTACACACTAGAAGAGACGAAAGCAATAAATATGAATTGATCGAAAGAGAGAGCAACGAAGAGAGATAGAGAGATCTACGAGGAAGAGAGAGATTCGAGGTCGAGTGGGCCACAGTTTCATCGTCTTTCAGCTAGAGGTAAGTTTTTTTTCAGTGACTAGAGCTCTGGTTATCGGAAGCCGCGACATTGCTTTGATTTTGTCACTACCCATTTAAGCTTAAGTTGAAATTTTCTGGTGACCGAATCTCTGGTTATCGAAAGCCGCGACATTGCTCCGATTTCGTCCCTCCACTTCGGTTGAACTGTCGCCAGAAAACAGGTCAGAACCCCCTTCCTCCTTGTCATCGTGAAACCGTCATTAAATATCGAGACACAGTGACAATCGTTGGAATTTTGGTCCATCTCTTTCTATCTCGTCTGAGCTCACCGGAGATCAAGCTACGTCGGTTAGATTTTCTGTCGTATTGATCGGGTTTTGGGTTCATCTATTCTCATGCTGTTCGGGTAGTACATTCTTGATACCGAGTGGATTTTGCTACTGTGGAGGTTTTCGTTTGAGGATTACTGTCCCAGGTTTCTTTATTATCCTACAAGAAACGCTCTATCGAAAGGTCCAATTCTACTCTTTTCCTGTTCTATTTTATTGTTTGCGACACTTCGGTGTTTGGATTAAGCTTTGGTTGTTGTTTGATATTTGTTGATGATGAATTCATGTTGTCTTGATTGACGATAGGTTGTTATTTGGCTATTGACTTGCTGTTTAATTTTGTTGAAAAGTGAGTGTTAGGGTCGTTGAAATAAAATGGTAAATTGTGAAAATTTAGTATAAAAAATGAAAATTGGGGCGGAATTGAGAATTTGATAAAATGGTGAATTTGGATTGATTAAAGACTTGTGGTTTAAGTTGTTTTAAATATAAATATGCTTGAAATGCAGCAGTACCATGATAAGGCCGACAAAAGCGTAGGCAAACGTAGGCCGGGTAGGCAAATTTAGGAATAACAATTTGTTGGAGTGTTTTGATATGTGCTTGAATGATACTTTCTACTTTATTGCACGAAAAGTTTAAATTATACTCATTTGGCCGGGAAATGCCCCGAAGGATTTGTATTGATTTATCGGGGGAATGCCCCGAAGTACCTTGTACTTGGAAGATGTTCGTAATGAAGGCCCGATGCATGGGGTGAGGCGGTAGAGCGTAGACTAGATTTATATTTCCGCATTATTTATTTTTGGACTGTATAATTGGACTTGACTTTACATTGTTGTTTTGCTTTGTTATTGTCTGATTATTTTGCGTGCTTTCATGTGGTTTATACATTTCGTAATACCAAAATAGTTGATACACTTTACCCAAGCGACCGTGGTTGAACCACAGGATTGAGGGGTGCCTAATACCTTCCCCTCGGTCAACAGAATTCCTTAGCCAAAATCTCTGTTCATAAACTATTTTAAGAGTCAAATGGTTTCGAAAAGGATTTTCCAAAGGTGACTTGGCACACTGGATTATGCCAAGTGGCGACTCTGAATAAAAATGTAAATAATCTTTTTCCGAAATAAATTTTCATTTCTTGTCACTTAAATAATAAAACCCTTTCGAACTTTAACTAAATTTTTTTTGGAGTGCGTAAAAAGGGGGTGTGACAGCTTCTGGCGACTCTGCTTGGGACGTCAATGATAAGTTTTCAGAATTCAAGTTATTTTTGGATTCGTATCGTCTTTGTTTGGCATTATGAGTGTGTAAGCATTGTTTGTGGTTATTGTTTGTGTTATTTTCACTTTTGTGCATTTTCATGCTCTTTGTTTATAGTATTTATCCTATGTGTTACCGCTTTATATCTGTCATCATGAGTCCACCCCCCGGCCTTCTTTCTGCAACAAGTCTGTAGTACACGTGTTGTACACAACCTCTAGTTGAGTCACCCTTATTTTAGGGGAGGAAGCCATCGGTGTTATGGAGTAGGTGGAAAGCAAAGCAGCCACTATCGACCATACGCTCCCCCGAACATCCTTGTTAGTGAACCACAACATAGGTCAGCCTTTAGGTCATGTTTATGTGCATCATAGGGATACCTTGCGGGACCCACATGGCCCTTTGTAGGAGACTCCCCTCTAAAGCATCCCTACGTGCTACCTGTTGCATTTTTAAGGTTAACGTGGTCATTTGACGGACTGATTTTTGAAATTAAAAAAAATAAATTATATATATATATATATATATATATATATATATATATATATATATATATATATAAATTTAGGAGTAAGGTGCGTAGGCAAAAACGAAAAGGAAAAAAATAGAAAAAGTGAGTCGAAAAGAATGACAAAAAAAAAGAGAGGAATTTCATAGTTTATTTTAGAATTCTTTATGGCTTTTGTTCTTCACAATCCAAAAACTCAAAAAAATTTTTTTTACGTTTTGCATTTGTCTTCTCAAAATACCGTAAAAGCGAAAAGAAAAAAAATACCAAAAAGATTTTTCTACATAATTAGTGGTGTCAGTCTTAGTTGAAGTGTCTAGTTGAAAATTCAAAAAGTTTTTATTCGTTTGTTTTGGGTTGTGTCTCTTAAGTTAGGGTCAATTTATTATTTAATCGTTAATTGTCCAATCTGGATGAACTACGTATACCTGATTCCCTTTCCTTGGGATTGGGATACGTAGGCAACCCTCGGTGGGTCCGATAAATCTTTGTGTTGGGCTTTGTCTTCTTATTAGCCTAGGTCTCTCACCCCGTAATCTAGAGTTGTTTGCCAAGTATACTGATTTCGCTCAGTACTTCTGTTCGGCAAATTGGAGTCATGAATGTGGTTTGTCCCGTCAACATATGTTTGCGTCAAAAATCCCAAGGGTTTCGAATCGTCTACTCTTGTCGATTTTTTTGAGATAACGTCTTGTGTGTTATTACAGAATGGATTTGTCCACCAAGTCTAGAGTTCTGATGGTTGTCAAGGTTCCCAAAAATTTAATCAAATGGTGGGAAATGTTTAATTATGTTGATCAGCAGAAACTGGTTAAAATATTAGGTGATCTTACAGAACTTCTGCATGTTACCCCTCGTCCAGATCTAATAGAGGCTTTGTTGACCTTTTGGGATCCGAGTGGTTTGGTATTCAAGTTTGGGGAATGTGAAATGACTCCTACTTTGGCAGAAATATCTGGTTTGTTGCATTTGCCCTTTATCGACAAGGATATGATTCGAGCACGAAATCATACTGGCATAAGATTTTTGCAGTCATGTGGTTTAAAAAGTAAGGGTATCTGTTTGGGTTGTTTAAGTGATTCGTGGGTTTTCCTAGATTTTTTATTCGCTAGATTCGGGCCCTCGGAAGGTTTTGATTACTTTTGGGATGAATTTCATGTGACTAAGGAGAAGTGGGAGAGAAAGCATCTTGAAGTCTTCACCCTCACTTTGTTAGGTACTTTAGTGTTTCCACTAGAAGAAAGACGTATTAATACCCGTTTGCAATCTGTGGTGATGACCCTATTTCATAAGGATCGAAACGACAAGGGCATTAATCAAAAGGGCAGGTTCACTCTCATACCCATGATCTTAACAGAAATATATAAGGCTTTAACTGAAGTAAAAGGGGCAAGGAGATTTTTTGAGCGCAGTAACCTGATATTGCAGTTATGGATGGTGGAGCATTTGCATGTGCCTGCTTTAGTTAGACCAGATGTGTTGGATCGTTGCATTCCCAATCGAGTGAAAGTCATGGACTCCAGGTTGCGTTTGGATAAATTCTCGTTACCCGTAGGAGTCGACGCTTGGATTGAATTTCTTGAGTCAAGAACCAGGGATAACATTTTGTGGACTTATCTGTGGCTTCGCCCAAAGATAGTATTGTTGGGTTGTCAGACGCAGCTCCCTTTATTCATGTTAGGGATTAATTGCACTAGACCATATAGTCTTTCTAGGGTAATGCGCCAGTTGGGTAGGTTGCAGGACGTGCCACCATCAGTGGATCTTCTGAAGGATGTAGAGTACTTCAAGGACCAAGCCTTAGGTGAGAGCAAGTACAAGCAGTTTTCGAAGCATGCGACAAAGCTAGGTGTGGACACACTCAAAAGAAGTTTGGATAATTCTAGGTACACTCAGGGATATGGAGTCTGGATTCAATCTATTCCTCGAGGTATCAGTCACCCTTACCGACGCAACTTAGAGGGAGAATACAGGAAGAATGCATAGTAGACGATCATCAGGATGAAAGTCTAGGGTCCAAAGTCGAAACACTGAGAGTTCAGTTAGCAGATTTGTTCAAGATGGTAGAAAGGTGTCAGAATAATCTTTCCAAGTGCACTCCTTATGAAGCAAGAATATGGGCCCGAATCTTCCTCCCTGGTATCAGGGTGTCTTTACAGGATATGCTACAAAGTTTAAATGGGAGAAAGAGAACTTCAGAGGCCGGTCCATATCAGTCAGGGTCATCACGCAGAGCACCAGTCTGAAAGAGCACTTCTTATCTTTATTTCAGTTTGAGTCTTTTATGTGTCTGTCATTGTAGGGGGGGGGGGTGTCTGCTTTAAGTCGAAGTCGAGTTGTTTTTGGTATTAGAGTCTTTATTTGTAATTTCACCTACGTCGTCCTAGGGGTCTATAATTTGGTTTCGTATTTGTTGCTTAGTTTAAAGTGGTCCCAAATTTTTGTACGTTTTTGTTGTTTTCTTTCTTCAAAATATTTTGATGTTACGTTTTTCCTTGGTTTGTTTATTTTCGTTTTCGTAAAAAAAAAAGTGGGTAATGTTTATGCACATACTGCCCAAACTACGCAAGATCTGATTCATGTACAACATGATACGTAGGCAACCTACTTTTGGGTTCGATCTAATCATTTTGTTTCGTTGTTTTTCAATATTTTTCCTCTTTTAAGGAAAAACAAAAGCCATAAAGAATGATAAAATAAAGATAGAAAACGAGAGAAAAGAAAAGAGCAGAGATGGATACGAAAAAATATAATAATATAATGATAATAATAATAAGTGTAGATAAAAATAAGTGTAGACAAAAATCAGGATGATGTTAAAATGACCTCGCTACCCTCAAAAGCTGGTAGAAATGAACATGAATTTAGGACAATTTTTACCAATGTGATTCCCATGCTTATTGTGTGCCCTAATCCTAACAGATGTCGTCTTTGATGAGCATGTTCTGTCAGATAACAGTGGTAGGTTTGCAGCACTCTGGCTAGTCACCCATACTTCACTAGATCCAAAGAGAAGCTCGCCATGGCTAGCAGGGAGATTGAAAATTCGCTCATTGACCCGGATCAGGAACACACGGAAGAAAGTTCTGAACACAATGATGAGGTAGTAAGGCTCAGGAAACAATTGATAGATTTACACCGGGCATGGGCCAGAGGAATGCCTCCTCCTCCGCTCCCTGAAGGTCTTGGAAATATGTCTAATTGCCACCGCTCTCTCAAGCACAATTCTCTTCTCTACTGAGTCACCTGAGCACGCGCCAGGGTTCACTCCACGACATTATTATCCTGGCAGTTCTGGTGTGCCCTTGGCAGCTCCCCAATCAAGACCAGATGCTCAGCCAGTGCCACGATCACACTGATATTCGTGGCTCTGCCACCACATGAAACTCCCATATATGTTGTGCGTCCCACAATGAGGCTTCCCAGGTCTGCCAGTGAGCCAGTACTGAAGGTTTCAGATGGTTAGTAGTATGCCCTGGAGCCTACTTTGCAAATGAATGAACCGTATGGGTACACTCAGTCGCCTGTATTTCCATTTGATATGGAGAAACCTGTCGCAGTAGAGGAACAGGATATCATAGCCTGGAAAATGAAAAGTCTAGAGCAGGCTATGAGGAATTTGCAAGGATTCGGAGATTATAGGAGTGTTTCCTATAAAGATCTTTGCATGTTCCCAGACATCAATCTACCCCACGGTTTTAAGATGCCTAAGTTTGAGAAGTATGCAGGACACGGTGATCCCGTTGCACACTTGAGACGTTATTACAACCAGTTGAGGGCTGCAGGAGGAAAGGAAGAACTGCTTATGGCCTTCTTTGGCGAGAGTCTTTCTGATATGGCCTCAGAATGGTTTATCGATCGAGACATCGATAAATGGAACAACTGGGATGATTTGAATTCTGAATTTGTTCAACATTTTTAGTATAACATCGACCTGATTTCGAATGAAAAATCCTTGGTCAACCTGAAGAAAAAGAGCACTGAAGGTTTTAGGGAATACGCAATAAGGTGGCGTGAACAGGCCGCCAGGGTAGAGCCTTCAATGAAACAAAGTAAGTTGGTAGAAGTTTTCATTCAGGTGCAGGATGAGACCTATTTTCAGCATTTACTTCTAGCAATTTGAAATTTTTTTATGGAAGTCCTCTAAATGGGGGAGATGATAGAGGACGGAATTAAGACCGGCCGAATAGTGAGTTTTGCCGCATTAAAAGCCACCACACAAGCAATTCAAGGTGGATCTGGCACATTTGGAGGTAAAAAAAAGAAAGAGGATGTAGCAACTGTCGTACCTGAAACCCATTCCTATCCCAAAAGACCACTTCGCCCCTATCCCCAATCCCAAGCCCAAGTCTACACCCAAGCTCCATATATTCCTCCCCACCATTAATACCCTCCAAAAAACCCTTTATATTCTATTCCACCACCCCCATACCCAGTATATAGTGCGCAACCATATGCCCAAACCCCTTCTTACCCGCAGTGGCGCGCGCAAGCTCCACAAAATTGCCCATTCGCTCCACCAAATTACCAAAACCCCTCCAAACCCAGGTTTTAGCCTAGGCCCGAGTATAAGAAGGAGAAGGCGGTCAAAAAACAATTCACACCTCTTGGGGAGTCATATGCTAGGTTGTTTGACAGGTTGAGAAAGTTGAAGGTTCTGAGCCCAATTCAAGAAAGGCTTTCAAATCCACCACCAAGGAATCTCGATTATTCTTTAAGGTGTGGATACTGTTCTGGTATGCCAGGCCATGATATCGAGAAATGATGGCAATTAAAGAGAGCTGTCCAAGATTTAATTAACACAAATCAGATGATGGTCCAAGCCCCGAAGGGTCCAAACATTAACCAAAATCCTCTGCCAACCCATGCTGAATCCAATATGCTAGAATTGATATATGACGGGAAAGAGTCTTCGAGGGTTTATAAGCCTATTGTCAAGATACAGACCATTAAGGAGAAATCGGTGAATGTAGCGGAGTCTTTGAAAGTAATGTCATTGAGCCAGGAAGGAATGAGAGAAGATAAAGCCCAAGAAATCACAAAGAAACCCCTGATCACAATACAGGGTGCCAAAAGGTATGTTGATTTAAGTCAGCATAAACCTAAGTTGACAGTGGTGGGAGCTCTGAGTCAGCCCATCTTGACGGTGAAAGGAGCACTGGCAGCGCCTATTGTCCTCAAACCGGTGACCTAACCTCCGACAGTTGATACAAAAAAAGTTCCCTGGAATTATGGGCGGAGTGTGATGACCTATCACGGGAAAGAAGTAGTGGAAGATGTAGATGAGGTAGAGAGTTTTACTAGGTCAGGAAGATGTTTCATGCCTGAAAGCTTAAGAAAGTCCAAGCCAACGGTGAGTGGACCGTCATCCATCAAAAAGCCTATCACTGAAGAAGAAGCCGAAGAATTTTTGAAAAAGATGAAATTTCCTGAGTATTCAATATCAGACCAGTTGAAGAAGACCCCTGCTCAAATTTCCCTTTTATCTTTGCTGTTGCACTCCAAGGAGCATCATGATGTTTTACTGAAGGTATGAAATGAAGCATATGTTCCAAGGGATATTACAATCAACCAGCTTGAGAAAATGGTTGGAAAAATCTTTGAGGTCAATCGAATTAGTTTTTCTGACGATGAATTGCCTATTGAAGGTGTGGGGCATAACCGGGGCCTTTACATTACAGTGAAGTGTGAAGATTTCTACGTCACTCATGTTATGATTGATGGAGGTTCAGGTGCAAGTATTTGCCCTATTTCTACTTTGCAAAAGTTGAATATTGGTGCTGACAGGATCAGGCCCAACAATGTATGCGTTAGGGCTTTCGATGGTGCAAAATCAAATTCCATTGGCGAAATAGAACTAATGTTGACCATAGGGCCTGTTGAGTTCGCCATAGAGTTTCAAGTATTGAATGTAGACTCCCCTTACAATCTATTATTGGGAAGACCGTAGATCCACAAGGCCAAGGCAGTTGCATCTACACTGCACCATATGATTAAGTTTAAGCATGACATGTAAGAAGTAGTTATTCATGGTGAAGGAGATTTGTCAAACTACGAAGATTCTCCCTTGTCTCTTATTGAAGCAAATAACGTAGAGGAGACATTCGTCTATCAAATTTTTGATACAATGCCAGTGAATCGTATCCTTGAATGGCAGGCTATACCGGGACCGCAATTGTCTTTTACTTCTATCATGATGGTGAGTGAACTTTAGAAATATGGATTTGATCCAGGAAAGGGTTTGGAAGCATCTCTGCATGGTATAGTTCACCCCATATGTCCGAGCGAGAACATAGGCATGTTTGGTCTGGGATTTGTGCCTACGGCTGAAGATCTGAAGAAAGCCAAGGGAAGGAAAAAGAAAACATGGTCACTCCCTCGCCCAATACCACTACTCAGTGAATCATTTGTTAAGAGCGGTGTCACGAAGCATGTGGAATTTGAATTTGAATTGGTTGATGACTTCCAGAACCTTTTTATTGACGTTAATATGGTCGAAGTAGGAGAAGGTACCAGTATGGCAGATGTGCAATTCATAGGTCCAGCTGTCCGGTTCAATAATTGGGAAGTTACTCCTCTCCCCGTCAGGAGGGAGTTTTGGTAGTTTATTTTATTTTTCTTTCTGTTTATCCGAGTTATTTCAGGGTTGTAATTCGGATTTTAGTTTGTTTATGTTATGTTGGTATCTATGTTTAAACCTTTCTATCTTTAATTTAATGAAATGCAATGTCCCTTTTGTTTCGTGTCTAATATGTTTTGTTTTTCTTTTCTTACACAGTTCTCTTTATGCTGATTCTAATAACATGACATGCATGCGGAATTTTCAGCCTGATCTTAAAATCCAAATTAATCAAGATGTAATGAAGCAGGATGGGGAATATGATAAAGAAAAAGCACTAGAAGAAATAAGCAAAGAGTTGGAACAGTTTGAAGACAAATCGAATCCTAATTTGAATGAAACTGAGCTAATAAATCTAGGGGATCAAGAAGATGTTAGTGAAACTAAAATGAGTGTACATGTTTTGCCACAGCTAAAAGATGGAATGATTCAAGCATTAATGGATTATAAGGATGTTTTTCCATGGTCTTATGATGATATGCCTGGTTTAAACACTGAATTAGTGGCTCACAAATTGCCAATTGATCCCGCATTCCCTCTTGTCAAACAGAAGTTGAGGAAGTTTAAAATGGATGTAAGTATTAAAATTAAAGAGGAAATCATTAAACAACTTGAAGCCAAAGTAATTCGAGTAGCTCGCTATCCCAGGTGGTTATCCAATGTTTTTCCCGTACCAAAGAAAGATGGCAAAATTTGAGTGTGTGTTGATTACCGTGATTTGAACAGAGCAAGTCCGAAAGATGATTTTCCACTGCCCAACATCCATATTTTATTAGACAACTGTGCTAAACACGAGGTTGCCTATTTTGTGGATTGCTATGCCGAATATCACCAGATCATTATGGATGATAAAGACGCGGAGAAGACATCTTTTATCATACCATGGAGAACTTGTTGTTATCGAGTGATGCCGTTCGGTTTGAAGAATGCTGGAGCAACGTACATAAGAGCCATGACCACTATGTTTCATGATATGATGCATAAGGAGATTGAGGTGTACGTGGACGATGTGATTATTAAGTCAAAAAATCAGGCCGACCATGTTAAAGATTTAAGAAAGTTCTTTGAAAAGCTTCGCAGGTATAATCTCAAACTCAACCCGACTAAATGTGTATTTGGAGTTCCATCTAGAAAGCTGTTGGGGTTTGTAGTCAGCCGTCGGGGAATTAAATTGGATCCCTCAAAAATCAAAGCCATTCAGGATTTTCCCCCGCCCAAGAATAGGACGGAGGTGATGAGTTTGCTTGGTAGACTGAACTACATTAGCAGGTTTATTACTCAACTCACAACCACTTGTGAGCCCATATTCAAGTTGCTGAAGAAGAGTGCTGCGGTAAAATGGACTGAAGAATGTCAGGAAGCGTTCGATCAAATCCAAAGATATTTGTCAAATCCGCCAGTGCTGGTACCCCCGGATCCTGGTAGGCCTTTGATCTTATATTTATCAGTCATGGACAATTCTTTCGGTTGTGTCCTGGGTCATCATGATGTCTCAGGTAAAAAGGAGCAGGCTATTTATTATATTAGCAAGAAGTTCACCGCATATGAGGCCAGGTATACTCTTCTTGAAAGGACTTGTTGTGCCCTAACTTGGGTATCACAGAAGTTGAAGCATTATCTCTCATCCTATACTACTTATGTTATCTCCCGCATGGATCCTTTGAAGTATATCTTTCAGAAGCCTATTCCAACGGGTCGATTGGCAAAGTGGCGAATATTGCTTACCGAGTTCCGCATTGTATATGTGACTCGAACCGCCATAAAAGCCCAAGCCTTTGCAGATCATCTTGCTGAGAATCCCATCGATGAAGATTACGAGCCATTAAAGACATATTTTCCTGACGAAAACGTGTGGTGTGTCGATGAAGTCATTATAGATGCTGATCCAGGTTGGAGGTTATTTTTCGATGGAGATGTCAATATGAAAGGAGTCGGAATAGGTGCGGTTCTTATCTCTGAATCAGGACAATATTTTTCGGTAACAGCGCAACTTCGATTCTACTGTACTGACAATATGGTAGAGTATGAAGCCTGCATTCTTGGTTTGAGGTTAGCTGTTGATATGGGAGTCCAATAATTATTGGTGTTGTGAGATTTGGATTTGCTCATCCATCAAATTGAAGGCAATCAGGAGACTCGAGATTTGAAGTTCATCCCGTATCGACAATGCTTGCAGGAGCTATCTCAACGATTTGTGTTAGTGAAATTTAGGCATATTCCAAGGATTCGCAATGAAATTGCTGATGCTTTAGCCACTCTGTCTTCAATGCTTCAACATCCTGCAAAGCCTACATCGATCCAGTGCATATACAGAGTCGTAATCAGCATGCTTACTGTAATGCGGTTGAAGAAGAGCTCGATGGAGAACCTTGGTTCTTGGATATCAAGCGGTACATTCAGTCAGGAGAATACCCAGCATATGCCACCAACGATCAAAAGAGGACTATTAGGTGTTTGGCTAGTGGATTTTTTTTAAGTGAGGGAATCTTGTATAAAGAACCCCAGATTTGGGACTTTTGAGGTGTGTAGATGCAAGAGAAGCCTCGACAATCATTGTTGAAATTCACTCTGGAATATGCGGGTCGCATATGAATGGTCATGTCTTGTCAAACAAGATTCTTCGAGCAGGTTATTACTGGCTTACTATGGAAAGGAATTCTATTCAAT
Organism: Capsicum baccatum var. pendulum; assembly: GCA_030864225.1. Classification (NCBI taxonomy): domain Eukaryota; kingdom Viridiplantae; phylum Streptophyta; class Magnoliopsida; order Solanales; family Solanaceae; genus Capsicum; species Capsicum baccatum. Next base: position 232,169,207 of record CM061561.1, on the reverse strand, counting down.
TTGTTGGAAAGTGTCATCAATGTTAGGTACACGGTGATCTAATATGTTCTCCTCTTGTTGAGTTGCATGCAATGGCCGCTCCATGGCCGTTCGTGGCTTGGGGAATAGGTGTGATTGGACCGATTGAGCCGAAGGCATCAAATGGGCATAGATTAAATTTGGTAGCCATTGACTACTTCACAAAGTGGGTAGAAGCAGTAACTTTCAAGTCAGTGACAAAGAAGGCTGTGGTAGATTTTGTTCATGCCAATATCATTTGTAGATTTGGAATTCCTAAGATGATCATTACAGACAATGCTGCCAATCTCAATAGTCATTTGATGTAAGAAGTATGTCAACAGTTTAAGATCGCACATCAAAATTCTACTCCATATCGCCCAAAGGCCAATGGTGCTGTAGAAGCCACCAATAAGAATATAAAAAAGATACTGCGAAAAATGGTACAAGGGTCTAGACAGTGGCATGAAAAGTTGCCGTTTGCATTGCTAGGTTGTCGCACCACTGTTCGCACTTCAATAGGGGCAACCCATATTTATTGGTGTATAGGACAGAAGCAGTCATCCCTGCAGAATTTGAAATTTCCTCTCTTCGAGTCATTGTAGAAGCAGAGATTGATGATGACGAATGCATAAAAACCCGACTGGAACATTTGAGTTTGATTGAGGAAAAAAGGCTAACGTCTGTGTGTCATGGCCATTTGTATCAGAGGAGGATGACTCGAGCGTATAACAAAAAGGTCCGTCCCAGGAATTTTGAAGTTGGTCAGTTGGTATTGAGGCATATCCTTCCTCACCAGGTTGAAGCGAAAGGCAAGTTCTCCCCTAACTGGCAAGGTCCTTTCGTTGTGAAGAAAGTGTTGCCCAATGGAGCCTTATATTTTACAGATATTGAAGGCAAAATGGCAGAAATGGCTTTCAATGCTGATGCGGTCAAAAGATACTGTGTATGATATTTGATCCTTTGTTGAGTTTATTGCATGTTTAGTACTTGGATTCTTGAAGATTGATATTATGAAGGCATTTTATTCTTTTGTCCAAACATGGTGTCATCCTTTGTTTACCCGTTTGGGCTTCATTTTATTTTTCTTTCATATCCCTCTTTTGGAATCAAAATAGAGTCAAAGATAAATGTCAAGAAAATAAGAATAAAAAAAATCAATCAAAAATCAAAATCAAATCAAGACAAATAGCAAGCTGATGGAACTACGTGCGACCTAATTCTCCTCTCTCGGGAGTGAGATATGTAGGCTTCCCTATTTCGGGATCGGTCCAACCAAATAAAGATCTAAGATTCACCCATTCAACAAATTGGGGCATGAGTTAATGTGCTGTTTGAGTCGATTCCGAAAGTTGTAAGTCCCATCCCCACTTTAAGTATCGTTTGAACCTCTTCCCATCTTTTATAACCTTAACCAAAAGCCAAGTTTCAACCAAAGAAAGTTCTTCAGATCAATTTTTGATAATGTTAAGGCTAAGCATGGAATGGATATGATGATACATTGTGAAGTACCACTTGTCTCCCTCAGCATAAGAAATCAGGAAGGAAATACCAAAAGTTTTATTGGTGAAAACCCCCGTGGGCATCATAAGGCGATGGTGAGTTGAGAGAAAATGAAAATGAGAGAGTCTTATTGGTAAAAACCTTTGCAGGCACCATAAGGCGACAGTGAGTGGAGGGAAATAAAATGAGAGAGTCTTATTGGTGAAAACCTTTGCAGGCACCATAAGGCGATGGTGAGTGGAGAGAAATAAAAATGAGAGAGTCTTATTGGTGAAAACTCTCACGAGAACCGTAAGGCGATGGAGAGTTCAAGAAACAAGCAAAAAGTGAAAAGAAAGAGATTTGTTGACGAAAATCTTTTAAGATGACGTCAATCGAATGTGATATATGAGTCCAATGGATTTGAAGGAGAAGCTCAGCGGCAAAGGCACGAACTCAAAATCAAATGAGGAGTTTGGATAGGAAGATTAGGCAGCTCAATCCAAAATGCATGTCACGCTCATTGGAGTTGGTTGTCGTATTCAGATAAGTTTTCTTTTTGAATATGGGACATCGCCCTTTTCTTTCATTTACATATTCATGCTTTTTTTTATGTCATTTATCAAAAGATAAAAGTCACCATCATTTTCTTTACATTTTAAGTCAAATCTGTGTCAAAACAAACGAGAAAGGATTTCAAAATTTACTACCAGTCTTTCCAATTCTAAGAGGAAAAACCAAGGAACAGCACAGGAAAGAAATATGATCATAATTCAACACGAAGCAAAGGAAGTCTATCAGCCGATAGGCTATTGGATTCGGGGAAGCATTCAGATTTGGGAAAAGAGTGCACCTCAGGGGCATGGTAAAATGGAAACCCGTTGTTTGAGTCAGAACTCATTTCCCTCAATCTGGATCCGGGTCAATGATGCGGCAATACAGGAAAAGTATTAGCGATTTGGAACAAAGATGAAAGGAACGAGTGCTGAGCAGATACCTGAGAAGCCAAGATCTGCAACCCACCACTAAGTTTTTAACTGATAAATTTTCTTTGTTGATATAGGGGCAAATTCGCTTCACTTAATTCAGCTATCATTGGAAATGCACATCCATGGGGATTTTACTTTCTGTTCAGGACCCTCCTAAAAAATGGAATTTTTACTTTCTGTTCAGGACCCTCCTGAAAAATGGGATTTTTACTTTATGTTTAGGACCCTCTTGAAAAATGGGATTTTGAATTTATGTTCAGGACCCTCCTGCAAAATGGGATTTTACTTTATGTTCAGGACACTCCTAAAAAATGAGATTTTACCTTATGTTCAGGACCCTCCTGAAAAATGGGATTTTACTTTCTGTTCAAGACCCTCCTGAAAAATGGGATTTTACTTTATGCTCAGGACCCTCCTGAAAAATGGGATTTTACTTTCTGTTTAGGACCCTCCTGAAAAATGGGATTTTACTTTATGTTTAGGACCCTCCTGAAAAATGGGACTTTATTTTCTGTTCAGGACCCTTCTGGAAAATGGGACAATGCTTTCGAAAATGAAATACTACTTTACTATAATTTTGTTTGGGATAATTTTCGTTCTAGTTCTAATTTTGGGTTTCAGGAGCCCGCCTGAAAAACAGGGTGATGAAATAGCAAGTCAAGAGCCCGCCTGAAGAACAGGGTGATGAAATAGCAAGTCAGGAGACCGCTTGGAAAATAGGGTAAAGAAATGAAAAGTCAAGCAACAAAGTGAAACAATTGAAAGCCAAGCAACAAGTTGGAAGAAATTGCAAGTTAGGAGCCCGCCTGAAGAATAGGGTGATAAAAGTCGAGTCAAGAGCCAACAGAAGCTGTATAGATAGGATTTTTGTAATTTTATTTATGTTTAAATTATAATTTTCATTTTTGATGTAATGACAGAGCTGCGGACCGGAACCTCGATGGAACCTCACTCGAATCTGCAACTCGGTATAGTCCTTCTCTTTCCAGTCCTTTGAAATACCCGTGACTTGGTTCCCTCATAACTTGGGTAGGTAGGTTGTCCTAACTAAAGAACCGGTAGTCCTTCTTTCTTCTGTTTCATCCTTTGAGTAATGGTCGGGACAAAATTCTGTCTCGTTGTCTACTTCTTTGTCTGAAAACAATGCGTGTTTACATTCAAAGGGGGCATGCTATAGACACGTAATTTTGTCCCCCTCAAAAGTTCGATTTTATTCATATTTAACTTAACATATCATGTACCCTCACCCACGTGATTACATCCCACAAAAATACAAAAAAAAGTAACTCTCAACAAAATTCCTAACAAACTTTTATTCTTTTAACATCCTAACAACCCTCTCCAATAAGAAAATGACAAATCACCCTCTACCGACCTACCATACCATTACCTCCACGTGGACCCCTTATTTTCTTTGGCAAAAAGAAATAAACATTGGGAAACTTCCAGGAAAGAAGGAAGAAAAAAGAACTATTCTTCTATTTTTGGAAAAGGTTATATAGAACATAATACACACTACAAAAAGGGGGATTAGTAAGAAAAAAGGAGACCATTTTTTTTCAAAAAAAAAAAAAAAACTTCATCTTCTTCACTTACCCTCACCGGAAACCAACATGCAGTAACAACAGCCGAGAACAACGACAATCGACGCCGAACAATGCTAAAACCACCGAACATCGAAAAATTTGATGGTTTTTCACCTCTCTCCTTGTTGATCTTCTTCACTCATTCTCACAGCACACAAATCTCACATATAATTACACACTAGAAGAGACGAAAGAAATAAAAATGAATTGATCAAGAGAGAGAGCAACGAAGAGAGATAGAGAGACCTCTAAGGAAGAGAGAGATTCAAGGTCGAGTAGGTCACAGTTTCATTGCCGTTCAGCTAGAGGTAAGTTTTTTCGGTGATCGGAGCTCTGGTTATCGGAAGCCGCGATGTTGCTCCGATTCCGTCACTACCCATTTAAGCTTAAGTTGAAATTTTCCGATGATCGAAGCTCTGGTTATCGAAAGCCGCGACATTGCTCCGATTCCGTCCCTCTGCTTCGGTTGAACTATCGCTAGAAAACTTGTCAGAACCCCCTTCCTCCTTGTCATTGTGAAACTGTCACTTAACATCGAGAAACAGTGAGAATCGCTGAAATTTTGGTCCGTCTCTTTCTGTTTTGTCTGAGCTCACCGGAGCTCAAGCTACGTCGGTTAGATCTTCTGTCGTATTGATCGGGTTTTGGGTTCATCTATTCTCACGCTGTTCGGGTAGTACATTCTTGATACCGAGTGGATTTTGCTACTGTGGAGGTTTCCGTTCGAGGATTCCTGTCCCGGGTTTCTTTATTATCCTACAAGAAACGTTCTATCGAAAGGTCCAATTTTACTCTTTTCCTCTTCTATTTTATTGTTTACTATGCTTCGGTGTTTGGATTAAGCTTCGGGTGTTGTTTGATATTTGTTGATGATTAATGCATGTTGTCTTGATTGACGATAGGTTTTTATTTGGATATTGACTTGCTGTTTAATTTTGTTGAAAAGTGAGTGTTGGGGTCATTGAAATAAAAATGGTGAATTGTGAAAATTTAGTATAAAAAATGAAAATTGGGGCGGAATTGAGAATTTGATAAAATGGTGAATTTGGATTGATTAAAGACTTGTGGTTTAAGTTGGTTTAAATATAAATATGCTTTAAATGCAGCAGTACCATGATAAGGCCGGCAAAAGCGTAGGCAAACGTAGGCCGGGTAGGCAAATTTAGGAATAACAATTTGTTGGAGTGTTTTGAATATGTGCTTGAATGATACTTTCTACTTTATTGCACGGAAAGTTTAAATTGTACTCATTTGGCCGGGGAATGCCCCGAAGGATTTGTATTAATTTATCCGGGGAATGCCCCGAAGTACCTTGTACTTGGAAGATGTTCGTGGTGAAGGCCCGAGGCATCGGGTGAGGCGGTAGAGCGTAGACTAGAGTAGACTAGATTTATATTTCCACATATTTATTTTTGGACTGTATAATTGGACTAGACTTTACATTGTTGTTTTGATTTGTTATTGTCTGATTATTTTGCGTGCTTTCGTGTGGTTTATACATTTCATAATGCCAAAATAGTTGATAAACTTTACCCAAGAGACCGTGGTTGAACCACGGGATTGAGGGGTGCCTAATACCTTCCCCTCGGTCAACAGAATTCCTTAGCCGAAATCTCTGTTCGCAAACCAGTTTAAGAGTCAAATGGTTTCGAAAAGGATTTTACAAAGGTGACTTGGCACACCGGATTATGCCAAGTGGCGACTCTAAATAAAAATGTAAATAATCCTTTTCCGAAACAATTTTTCATTTATTTTCACTTAAATAATATAACCCTTTCGAACTTCAACTAAATTTTTTTTTGGAGTGCATAAAAAGGGGGTGTGACACTGTCATATATTAATGTTCACGCGGTTCAGTCTACAAATTTTAAGTTGTACCTTTTATTCTTATTTCTCTGTGTAACTGTATATACTCTGAATCATTAATATAAATAGCCAATCCGCCGTGGAGTTTACTCACGGGTGTTACCATGTAATTCATTCTCACTTATGTCTCTCTCTCTCATCAAGAACTTTCTCTATAAATTTCTTCATTCTCTCCATAGATCTAGTATGTGTGTATGCAAATCAATCCTAATAGTAGATCCATCACATGTTCGTAACCAGAGGGAGAGATTTTCAAATGCATTTGCTGAACATGAATCAAAGTATAAGGATGATGTTGACGGAATAGAGATGGTGCAAAGATGGAGGACTTCCCTAACTGTTGTTGCAGATCTAAAAGGATATGACATCCCTCAAGGGTGGGTAAACAAGATATGTTTACAAGTGAGAAATGCTTTATTTAATTTTCTAAGGAACAATACATAAGTGTTCCCCTTAACTTGGCACCAACTAGCATTTATACCTTCCAACTTTGATTGTGCATAAGTAGAGACGTTAACTTATATAAAGTTGAACAAGTAGACTATTACGAATTGGGTAAAAATAAAGCAAACCACAAGAAGAAAGAAAAAAAGATCAAACATACAGATTTACGTGAAAACTTTTGCGGGAAAAATCACGGGTAGAGGCAGAGGATGTTTCACTATAATGAAAGGAGAAGAGTACAATGTGGAAAATGAGTATTTTCTGGATATGCAAAACAACCCACTAAATTCACTTATATAATATGTGCAAATAAATAAGTCCTAGGCCTAAAAAATCTAAAGGTCCACGGGCCTATCAACTTGATCCCGATGCTACCTACACAGACTCCATTGAAAATCAGAAACATAGGTCGCACCGCAAAACTTTCTGGGACGGATCACAAAATTTCGTTCACTACTCTAAAAATATCCACCTTGACACAAATTCTAATTCAGAACTCAAATCCATTTCATGACAAACTCTCCACCTCTTCCACAAAGTCCCCTAAGGTCACATCTTAACAGCTAACACCAACAAAGTCCAAGCAATACTCAAACTTGACACTTGTAGTTTTTGGTCATCATATTAGCTGGATTATCATGGGTCCTAATCTTAGTTACCACAATATCACCACAAGCAATAATTTCATGCACAAAATGATACCGAACATCGATGTGATTTGTCGTCTTATGAAACATCTGATCTTTCGTAAAGAAGATAGCACTCTGGTTGCTGCATATAGATGGCCTCCTCAAGTTCTCCATGTAAGAATGCAGTTTTGAGATCCAACTGCTAAAGCTCAAGATTATGCATAGCCACAATGCCAAGCAATGCTCGAATCAAACTATACTTTACAACTGGAGAAAACACATCTGTGAAATCGATACCTGGAACCTGACTGTAACCTTTAGCAACTAGTCTTGCTTTGTACCTAGCATCTTCAACTCCCGATGTTCCTTCTTTCATTTTGAATACCCACTTGAAATGGACATCTTTCTTATCTTTAGGCAATCTCATCAGATCCCATGTGTCCTTCATATAAAGTGATTACATCTCCTCCTGCATAGCAATCATCCATCAGTCGGAATCATCACAACTAACTTTCATTGAGTAAGAAGAAGGATCTTTACTAGAATCAATACCTTCTGCTATACTCAATGCATAAGCAACTAAATCAGCTTCAACATACTTCTGATGAGGTCTAACATCTCTTCTAGGCCTGTCATTAGCAATAGAATATTATGGCGCCACTAGTGGTAAAGAAGAAATAGTATCACTCTATATCTATGGGCTAGACTGAGAAGTAGGCACTGGTGTAGACTCTGCTACTATCTATAATTCAACATGGGTTCTTGACTTTTGCTGATTCATGTTACTAAGCTTATCTGGGGGCAAAGCACTAGATTCGGAGGGAGCCCAAAGCATGGCAGTTTCATCAAGCACAATATCCCTGCTAATTATAACCTTTCTTCTTGTTGGACACCAAAGTTTATAAACTTTTACATCAGGCTTATAAATCATAAATAAAAACTTGACAGATCTAGGTTCCAACTTTCCATTATCAACATGAGCATACGCAGGACATCCAAATATCCTCAAATAAGAATAACTAGCAGGAGTACCAGACCATACCTCTTGTAAAGTCTTTTTATCAATCGCGATTGAGGGAAAGCAGTTAATAAGAAGGTAAGCTGTGGAAGCAGCTTCGGCCTAAAAAAACTTGGGTAAACCAATATTAGAGAGCAGACAACGCACCTTCTCTATTACAGTCCTATTCATTCGTTTGGCTATACCATTCTGCTGTGGAGTATGACGAACTATCAAGTGCCTCACCATTCCTTTTGACTTCCACAAAGCATTAAATTCATTAGAACAGAACTCTAAACCATTATCGATCCGAAGGCATTTTACCTATTTCTCTGTCTGCTTCTCAATCATAGTCTTCCACTCCTTGAAAGTAGGAAACACATCATTTTTTTGCTTCAGAAAGAACACCCAAACTTTTCTGGAATAGTCATTAATAATAGTCAACAAGTAATTAGTGCCTTCTCTAGAAGGTACTCAGTAGAACCCCAGAGATCAGAATGAATGTAATCAAGTGTGCCCTTAGTTGAGTGGATGACTTTAGTGAAACTGACTCTCTTTCGCTTCCCAAAAATGCAGTGCTCACAGATCTTCAATTTGGTAATACTCTTCCTATCAAGAAGTCATCTCCTGCTTAGTTCAGCCATCCTATTTTTACTTATATGCCCCAGGTGCATATGGCAAAGTTTAGCAACACCACTTTCTGATAGAGAGAAGGTTGAAATAGCTGCATCGCCTATAACAGTAGAGCCTTGCAGGACATATAAAATTTTAGACTTTCTTTGTCCCTTCATTACAACAAAAGCACCTTTAGTAATCCTCAGGACTCCACCTTCACTAGTGTACCTATAACCGTTCGAATCAAGGGTACTTAAGGAAATAATATTTCTCTTTACGTTTGTGACACACCACAGATCACCAAGTGTCCTCACAACCCTATCAAACATATTGATCCTGATTGTTCTAATACTAGCTATCTTACAAGGTGTGTTATTTATCATCAACAAAGCACATTTAGAGACTATTTCATATGTTATAAACCAATCCCGATTGCTACACATATGAAACGTGCAAGCTGAATCTAGAATCCAATCCTCACAAGGTTTTGAGTTACCATTAGAAACTACCTAGAGTTCTCTATGACTACCGCCATCTTCCATAAAACTGGATTTACCAAAATTCTTTGGTTGGTTTCCCTTTGGTTTTGGAGCTTCTCTTTTTTCTCTATTCTGTAGCTTCCAACTCTCGGATTTGATATGGCCCTTCTTCTTGCAGTGATTACAGGTTTTGTTATTGTTTTTGGATTTGGACCTAAACCTATCATCGCCCCCAGAATTCCTCTCATGGTTCCTTCCTTGAACAATAAAACCATCTCATTTAGTCTCCGACCCATTCACAAGATGCTTCATCATCTTCTTAGAAAACAACGCATCATAGACTTTATATATGGTCAGGGTATCACGACTATATAAAATCGTATCCCTAAAGGTCATGTATGCTGTAGGCAGAGAACACAACAAAATCAACCCTAAATCTTCCTCATCGTACTTAACCTCCAGAGTCTCTAAATTAGAGATGATTTTCTTAAAGACAGATAGGTGATCTTCCAAAGACGCACCCTCAGACATACAATGGGAAAAAAGTCATTGTTTAAGAAAAAAACATACTTGTTAGACTCTTTGACATGCATAAAGATTCCAGTTTTAACCATAATGCAGGGGCAGTGGTCTTCTTCAAAACGTCCTGTAGAATCTGATTGGATAAATGAAGGTGGATCTGAGATAGAGCCTTCTAATTCTTACGTCTTTTGTCCTCATCCGTGTATGATGAGGGCATATTCTCAAACCCTAATAAAGCATCATCCAAATCCATCTGTGCGATTAAAACCCACATCTTAACCTGCCATAACAAAAATCTGGCGTTGTGATCCAACATCAAAATATCATACTTTATGGCTTCCATCCTCGAGAAAATAATTGAATAGGCTCTGATACTGATACAAGAAAACAAGGAGAACACAAAACACACTTCAAAATAGTCCACAAATCACTAAGATCCTTGGATAGATTGGAGACCTCTCTCGGATTCACAACTCAACACTAGAATGAGAAGATAACAAGGTATTTGACACCTATTTCATCCAACCTAAATTAGCTTAACAACACATAAAATGAAGAACTAGAAGGAAATAATTTCAGCCAACAAGAACAAACACAAACCGACAATAGAGAAAAAGAACAACACAATAAGTTTGCAAGAATGAAAAGGATAGATAGTGAGACAAAAATTATTACAAGATTAAGAACCAAGTGTATTTCAACACTAACCCCTAATGAATGTAATAATCAACACTACACTCTTATGGTGACCACCAAGGGAACCAACTCACCTCAAGATCAACCATTTCCAAGCAAAGGTCAATACTAGTTTTTTCAAGCCCTAAACTACAATGGTTATTCCAAGCCCTAACTAAGACTAAACTAAGGTGTTCTACTCCCAAAGAGAGGACTTTCAATGTTTCAATATTTTATCATTCATAAAATAATGAGAGAAGACCTAAAAAGTCCTACTTATAGTATATTACAAAAGAAGGCAAAAAAGACTACACTACCCTTAATGACCAAGGGTGGCCTTGGTGTGTTGGAAAATAATATCAATTGTCCAAAATGCCCTTAAGTCTAAGTGACCAAAATTCCCTTAATAAAGGGAACCAAAATCATGAACCAACAAAGGTGGTCCAAACCCAGGAGTCCTTAAGTCCTCAAGGATCCAACCAATCTTCTACACTCGGGTTTGATCGATCGTAGGCTCAAAACATCCCCTCCAAGTATGACCCCGTGCCCTCCATGTGACCAAAGCTTGATTCTTTACATAGTGACTTTGAATGATGTAGTTGAAATCTAAGGCAACCATTATTCTTGTATCATCCTGTCATTGTTGAAAAGGATTCGACCTCGAATCCAAACCTTACAAAACCAAAGAGAGGGCAAACAAATACAAACTCCTCATGGCATGACGGTTAGGGTTAGCATAACAAATCATCTCAACATACCAAGGTTGCACATATTTGCAATATAACAAAGGATCTTTTGAATTAAATATTAAAAGCTCAATAAAAGGGCACTAAGGATTTGGTTACGTGAATCACCAAGAGATAAAGAAACTACATAGGTCTAATGGCATCAAATAATCCATATGGTAGAACTTCCTTAATCTTATGAGCCGTAAGACACCATTGCTTATTTATCTCGTCAGAATACCACACCAAGAGGGGTGTTTCAATTGGTTATAAAGTCCATAAAATCTATATAGCATTATCACGTGCACACATGGACAGACTAACAAACTTCCCACCTCGACATAAAATAAATCCAAAACTAGCATGGACGTCATCACAGGCAAGGAGGTAGTATAGGAAAGAATCACATGCATAGGCATTCACGAGTGAAGAATAAGTATTTAAACACATACACATTCTTTTCTTCAAATAACTAGACAACTTGGCATCCACAAGTTGAAATTCATGCAATTTAGGCACAAGTGTGTCAAACAAGGATGCACATTTAGGAGCATTACCCCAAGGAGTCAATGATACCTTTGCCCTCGGGTTTTCAAAAAGGACTACACATTTCTTACCCTTAAGAGTACTCTCATCTTTCAAAAATAGATTCCCATCTTTAGGACGAATGTAGCCACACCATAGTGGGTTAGCATATCATCTATAGCTTCAAGGCAAGTTGTACCATTATTCTCAACACTAGGATTATTAGAAGTGTTTAAATCATCTTCAAATAACACATTATACCTAATAAAAGCATGATCTCTTTCCTGGGAAGATTCAGAACAAACATATTCATCACTCTCTGAAAGATCAATATCATGTTTCAAAGAGATTTCAAGCATAAGATGGTCCTAAGAATGGCTCTCGGGTTCACTCCCATTTTGGTGACCAATATTCTTAAGCACTTCACTCACTTAAGTTCTATTAATCATATCACACACATACTCAAGTGGTGGATGATTTTTACAAATAAGTTGATCAACACCAATTACACAAGATGATGTACTTCCATTCAACATATAGGCTTCAGCACTAGGTGGACATAAATTGATCTTACAAGAAGAGTCAATTTGGTCATCAATAAGATCAACTAGTGTATCCACACTCATAACATGTACAACATCAATAAAAGGAAAATAATCATTAGAATTACAAGTAATTAAGCTACTACTCACACTCAATTGGATACTATCCACACAATCATCATTTACATGCACAAAAGTGTAAGATTTAGCTATTTTACCTTGAAGATCTTGAGTAGACTCTCCTTTGCTGTGTTGTGAAGTTCTTCCACAAGCTTGGGCAGAAAATCTGCATTTTTCTCCTTCACTTTCCATGTCGGTACCTACATAAATGTCCTTAGAAATAGAAGGACAAACAATGTTAGCTCGGTTTGGTGGAAATCCCCTCACTTCGCTCCATACAACCTCTCCTTTTTCTTTTCTTGGATTACCACTTTGCACACCCTGACTCCTCTCAATATTTTGTCTCTCATAAGCATTCAGATTGGAGTAAGTATTTACTTCTCTTTGCGGCTCGGGCAGCATGTAGGTCACAAGGTGATTTCCCCACCGGTCTCTTACAATAATAGGCCAATTTTATATATTTGGAACTCTATGTTGTGCAAACCAATCAGCACCTAAGCATACATAACCGTATGTCAAGCAAAGAATATCGCACCACACCTTATCATGGTATTCAAATTGGGAGAAGACAACTTTGACCCTCTCAGTAACCTTAAACCTATCCAAGAAGTATGGAACAAGTAAAGGCTCGCGAAACAACCCCAAGTAGTCAACCATGGATGGAAGGATGTAGTTCCTATAGTACCTATCATTTAACAAAACGAGGCATCCTGGTATCCTAAAAATGGTCACCTTTCCAGAGTGTACACTCATTCCTTGATCAACATTGTAAGGCACACGAATACCCCTCAGTTTTGGAGATGCATACCCTCTTCTTCTCATTGGACAACCTCCACCTGAGCTAGTATAACTATTCATACTATATCGACATTGATAATAAGCACTAAAAGGTGAAGAATATGAATCTTTACACTCTCCACATGCACTCTTATCGTAGCTCTCATAAGATTTGCGAACGAAAGGGTTATACCTAACACCAAATCTTGGTTTGGAGTGAGAATTGTAAGACTCCTTACATGCCCCAACGTCATCATAAGATCCATCATAAGGTCCTACATCATCTCCAAGTTCCCTATAAGTACTAGGAACTTCATTCACCTCATTTTCTTCCTCAAAACCGTAACTCTTAAATCTGCCCAAGATTTACTCATGGCTATTTTCATAGCCTCTGCAATCTCTCTCAACTTCGTAGCCATAAAACCTCTTACTACAATTGTAGTCTCCCATGTTGTATTCGTTATAATCTCTGGCTATCGAAGACACGTTCCCCTTATATCACCTTTTAAACCTACAAAATGAACAAACAAGATTAGTAGTAAAAGCTCCCTACCAACAATCCTATTCATTTACTTTGGTGATCCTCACAATTGGAGCGGCAAATATTGAAAGTTTCTTATACTTCGATAGTTAATAAGATGTCAATTCTAATTGGTGGCTGGAATAGATTCTTGTTTGATCGAATCAAGACACAAAAACAAATCTACTTACAAACTTGAAACAAAGAAGTTACGCCGAGTTAAAAATGAGAAAAACACATAAATAACAAAGACAGGAAAGAAACGGATTGAACAACTAATCTACAACTAAGTAGGTGATTACTAGTTGCTAATTAGTATTCGAACCAACAAAAGAAACTAAGGGGCGGTAAAAATGAAACTAAGAATCTAAAATTTGAGCCTAAAATTGTTGCGCGAACAGTAAAAACATAATGTGGCAGCCAAATATTGGTTGTAGTTCTTTAACAATTTTATTTTTCCAAAGATGGAAGTCTTGACCCATTTTTAATTTGAATTGGTGAAAATTGTTTTAAGGAGGGAAGAATAAGTCTTGGAGCCTTTTTTTCAAGTTTCAAATTTCAAGACTTGACTTTTTTAGTACTTTCCTTAAAACATGAACCCTTGTATCATGGAATGATGTTGGAAATTAGTTGATAAAGTCTTTGGTGGTTTTAGTGTCTTTCAAGACTAACAAGTCACACACATTTTTCCTTCATAATTATGGATCTAAAGTTCACTTTATCTTTAAAAATATATGAAGGTGATGATGAAAACCAAGAACAACAACAACATTCACCGAGAACAACAACAAAAATCTTCAAGAACAACAATAATTTCACACGGCCACTTTCAAATTCCACAATAACAATGTCTTCAACACTTGGCCAAGACAACTACAACTTTAACAAATGGTTCTTAGGCCACCAATTAACAACAAAATTATGTGTTCAAGACTAGAACAACAACAAGGTAAATACCACAGGGCCAAAGTGAATCCACAACAATAAAAACGTCCAAAACACTTTCAAGTTCACAACAACATCAACAATGTAAGCTCAAACTTAGATTTAGACTCAAAGTGTTAGTGAAATAAAAAAATAACACTAGAAACTCTCAATACAAATAAAAATATAGGACAAGACTCAACAATAACACAATTCTTGGCCAAGAACACAACACGGGTAGATTACACTTTTTCTGGATTTTTTTTTTCAACCTTTTTTTTTCAAGTTTAAGAGCCCTGATTGATCTTGTGGGAACAATATCAAGCCATGATCTGATACCAAATGATACAAGAAAACAAGGAGAACACAAAACACACTCCAAAATAGTCCACAAATCACTAAGATCCTTGGACTGATTGGAGACCTCTCTCGGATTCAAAACTCAACACTAGAATGAGCAGATAACAAGTTGTTTGACACCTATTTCAGCCAACCTAAACTATCTTAACAAAACATAAAATGAAGAACAATAATACAGTAATTTCAGCCAATAAGAAAAAACACAAACTGAGAGTAGAGAACAAGAACACCACAGTAAGTTTGCAAGAATGAAAAGGATAGATAGTGAGACAAAGATTAAGAACCAAGTGTATTTCAACACTAACCCCTAATGAATATAATAATCAAAACCGCACTCTTACGGTGAATGACAAAGGAACCAACGCACCTCAACATTCACCATTTCCAAGCAAAGGTCAATATTAGCTTTTCCAAGTCCTAAACTACAATGGCTATTCCAAGCCCTAACTAAGACTAAACTAATATTTTATACTCTCAAAGAGAGGACTTTCAATGTTTTAACATTTCATCATTCTTAAACTAATGAGAGAAGACCTAAAAGGTCATACTTATAGTATATTACAAAAAAAGCCAAAAAAAAAAGACTACACTACCCTTAATGACCAAGGGTGGCCTTGGTGTGTTGGAAAATAATATGAATTGTCCAAAATTCCCTTAAGGCTAAGTGGCCAAAATGCCCTTAATAAAGGGAACCAAAACTGTGAACCAAAAAAGGTGGTCCAAACCCGAGAGTCCTTAAGTCTTCAAGGCTCCAAGCAATCATTCACACTCGGGTTTGATCAATGGTAGGCTCAAAACATCAACTCCAAGTATGATCCCATTCCCTCCATGCAACCAAAGCTTGATTCTTTACATAGTGACTTTGAATGATGTCGTCGAAAGCTAAGGCGGCCATTATTCTTGTATCAGATACCAATTTTTATACAAGTATGATCGCATAGATGAACTCATGAGGGCATATGTTGGATACAAGAGTTGGTGTGTTTAATTTAAGTGCAAAATAGGACCTAAATGCACCAAAAATCAGCCAACATATTACACTTGATGGGCGCCCACTCATTAAAGGGTTTTTTGGTCATTTTTGTCTTCTACTTTGTAATATACTATATATAGAACCACTTAGGGTTTCATTCATTAGTTATTGATGATATTTATAGAGTGTGTAATGCAAGTACTCTCTTATCTAAGAGGCAAACCCGAAATTAGGTGAACACCCAGTGTGGAATCACTTGCGTTGTTTGTTCTTGGCTTGGAACGTTGGGTGCTTGGGAGATTGAGGTCCCTATTGTGTCCACAAAGAGTGTGTGTGCTCTTATTACATGTTTCTAAGGATTTAGGTGTTTAATACACACCCTATTTCTTAGGCCTTGTAATAATATATGTCTCACTTTCTATCTTTTCTTTTGTTGTTGTTATCTTTTGTAGTGAACTGTTTTAGGTCCTTCATTAAATATGAAACTTGTGTTATTGATGTTCGTCTTATTATTCACGTTATTGTTATGTTTTTGTCTGTTTTGATGTGAAATATACTATTTTTATCTTGTATTCTTGTTGTATTTGTTGAATTTGAGAGTGGTCATCAAAGGGGTCCTCTATTCTTTGAACTTGTGGACTGTTTTGGTCTATGTTTTATATCTTTTCTTGTATTTCCAAGTATTTATCGTATCATTTGGTATCAAATCTTGGATTGATATTGTTCCCACAAGATCAATCTTGGGCTTGTTAGTTGAAAAATCCAAAAAAAAAATTGTGAAAACTGAAAATTCCAAAAAAAAAGAACAATATATCCATTTTTGTGTCATGGAAGAAATTGTGTTGTTGTTGTACATTGGCCAAGATTTTTACTTGTCTTAAGTGTTTCTAATGTTAGTTTTGTTCTTCACTAACACATGGAGTATATATCTAAGTTTGAGCTTTAAATGTTTATGTTGTTATTGTGAACAAAGACTTGACCGATTGTGTCGAACATTGTTGTGGTGGAATCTTTTCGCCATTTGGTTTTTGTTGGTTGTTCTTAGATGTGTGGATTTAGTTGTTGTTCTTGGGGTGATTGTTGTTTTTGTTCTTGAATTTTATCACAATCTTTATCTCTTGCTAAAACCAAAAATACAACACTAAAGGATTGAACGTGTGTTGGTGGAATTGTTGTTGTAGATTGAAGTTGGACTTTGGCATTATTGTTGTTCTTGAAGATTGTTGTTATTGTTCTTGGTGTGGTGGTTTTTGTTATTGAAGTATTCACCACCTTCATCTTTTGTTAAGACATAAAGTGTGTGATAGGTCCTAAAAGGTGAAGGAAGAAGGTCTAAGTAATTGTTAGTCTTGAAAGACCCCCAACCACCAAAAGACTTTACATCACTTCTGAACCAACTTTCCATGATATAAGGGAAACCAAATTCCATGTTTTTAGGAGAAAGGACAAGAAATTCAAGTCTTGAAAACTTAAAATTTAAAAGGGGCTCCAAGACTTGTTTGAATTTCCCTCCTTAAACAAATTCCACCAAAGTTCAAATTGAAAAATTGACCAAGACTTGAAGTCGGACAACAAAAATTATGCGAGGACCGTGACCAATTACGTGGCTATCACGTCATCATGTTTTACTGTTCACGCAACATAATTAAGCTCAAATTTTAGATTTCTTAGTTTCATTTTATTGTCTCTTAGTTTCGTTTGTTGGTTCGAACACTAATTGACAACCTACTAATCTCCTACCAGCTTGTAAGTTAGTTTTGTGTCCGTTTGTTCATGTTTACATTTGTTGTGTTCTTGTATCATTTTGAATTCATTGTTTGTTCTTGACTCAAGTCCTACAAGATTTCATTTGAGTTTCAAACAAAAATCCATTCCGGACAAGAGTAGGCCCGACCCTCAATCACTCACAAAGTACAAGCCGACTTTCAACACTTATGAAACCAAGTACGAGGTAAAACTGAGAGTGAGAGTATGGTGAGGCATTTTTGATCTAACAAGTTTGTTTGTTTTCTTTGTTTGTTGTGACTTTTTGTTAGGTATAATGGCTGCCCATAATTTCAATGCCACATTTGATCGCCTCGATGACAATATTGAATATATGAAATAGCACATTAAAATTATATGCCAATTGCTACCCAAGCTTGTGAAGGACTCTTATACCGAGGTAAAGATGAACATACTCATGAACGTCAAGGTAAAATAGCTAACTCTTACACTTTGGTGCATATGAATGATGATCGTGAGGCTAATAAGCCATTGAGTGTGAGTAGTAGCTTAGCTACATATGAGTATATTGATTCCTTGCCAATTGTGGATGATGTATATAATATGTGAGTGGATACACTAGTTGATCCTATAGATGACCGAATTGACTCTTCTTATAAGATCAATTTTTTTCTACTTAGTGTTGAAGCCATTGTGTTGAATGAAAGTACATCATCGTGTGAAAATTGTGTTACCCAACTTATGAGTAAAGCTTGACCGCCACTTGAGGATATGTGTGATGTGATTAATGAATCTCAAGTGAGTGAATAATTTAAATATGTTGGTCAAGGAAAAGGGAGTGAACCTGTAAGCCTATGTTGTTGTAAAGATTCTAATGTTTGTTTGGATCATAGGGTTAATCATGTACTTGACCTATCTTTGGAACTTGATAATGATTTCTTAGAGAGTGAAAGTTCCAAATCTCTCCGCAGGTTAGATCATTCACTCTTTAGGTACAATGTCTTGTTCGAAGATAGTTTATTCACTCCTAATTAACCTAGTAGTACAAATGATGTGGATGGTATGGCTTGTCTTAGAAGCTATAGCCTATATGCTAACCCACTATGGTGTGACAACATTCCTCCTCAAGATGGAAATCTCTTCTTGGAAGATGAAAGTACTCTTAAGGGTAGGGAATGTGTAGTCTTGGAAAGGAATAGTCAATCGGGTGAAGATGACCATAGTTTTCTTAATTACTTGGGAAACCCAAATTGTGATTATTCCTTGAAAAATAATTTTTCTTGTACTCCTTTGCATGAAAGCCCACCCGTTCTTAATAAATGTGGTGACTTGAATTATGATCCCTTTGATGTTAATGGTGGTTCGTGTCTTCTCTAGGACCCTAGGACAAATATATCATTGTCTCTTTGGGGCATTGCTCATATTCTTGCATCCATGTTTGACACACTTGTACTTAAGTTATGTGAAACACAACTTATGGATGCCAAGTTGTATTCTTGTTTGTGGAAGGGTCCAAGGCTGTTAAAGGCTTCTTGTCACCTTTATGGGGTTGGACAAATTAAAGTAACTTGTGGGACTCTTGGGAGCGTGCTTAACTTTCTTTGTAGAGGGAAATCGAATTCTTGGGCAAACTATTTTTCTTGGATTGGATTGATGCATGGTAGTTTCTATATTCTCCCTATTGGTATGATTCCCTTGATGGAATGCCTTCCCTCAGGAAGTGGTTAGAAAAAGATAGGTCCTACATGCTTTCAATTTCCCTTTATCTCATTGTGTGTTTCTACTCGTGAATATATATTGAATGAGAATCGTGTATTTGGTGACTTTCTTCACTACCTATGATATTCATGATGTTATTGGATATACATCGTATGACAGGCGTAGTCTCAATTTTTGTTCCTTATTTCTTGATGTTCATCCGAGGCCTTTCCTTTGTGATGTTGTACAAAATATTTTCATAATTAACACAAATGATCCTTAGTTGTACTTCAAGTGTGTACCACCGTGGCATGATAATGCTAATTGTTTATTTTGCTAACCCTAACCCTCGTGTCATAAGGATGTGTACTTGTTTGTCTTCTCTTGATTTTCCAAAGTGCGGATTTAAGATCGAATCCTTTTCAAGAAAGGGAGGATGATACAAGTACGATCACATAAAGTGACTCATGAGGGCATATGTTGGATACAAGACTTGGTGTGTGCAATTGAAGTGCAAAAGAGGACCTAAATGCACCAAAAATCAGCCAACATATTACACTTGATGGGCGGGCACTCATTAAAGGATCTTTTGGTCATTTTTGACTTCCACTTTGTAATATACTATATATAGAACCACTTAGGGTTTCATTCATTAGTTATTGATGATATTTTGAGAGTAGGTAACACAAGTCCTTTCTTCTCTAAGAGGCAAACCTAAAATTAGGTGAACACCAAGTGTGGAATCACTTATGTTATTTGTTCTTGGCTTGGAACATTGGGTGCTTGCGAGATTAAGGTCCCTTTTGTGTCCATGGAGAGTGTAGGCATTCTTATTACATATTTCTAAGGGTTTAGGTGTTTAATACACACCCTAGTTCTTAGGCCTTGTAATAATATATGTCTCACTTTCTATCTTTACTTTTGTTGTTGTTATCTTGTGTAGTGGACTGTTTTGGATCCTTTATTGAATCTGAAACTTATGTTATTGTTGGTCATCTTGTTATTCACTTTATTGTTGTGTTATTGGCTATTTTGGTGTGAAGTACACTATTTTTATCTTGTATTCTTGTTGTATTTGTTGAATCTGAGAGTGGTCATCAAAGGGGTCCTCTGTTCTTTGAACTTGTGGACTGTTTTGATGTATGTTTTGTGCCTTTTCTTGTATTTTCAAGTATTTATCATATCAAGTTTGTTAGGAATCGGGAAAAAATAAAGCAAACCACAAGCATAAAGAAAACAAGAACACACAGATTTATGTGGAAACCCTTGCGAAAAAAATCACGGGCAGAGGCAGAGGATGTTTCACTATAATGAAAGGAGAGGAGTACAATATGGAGAATGAGTATTTTCTGGATACACAAAACAACCCACTAAATGCACTTATATAATATGTGCATACAAATAAGTCCTAGACCCAAAAAAACATAAAGGTCCTTGAGCCTATCGGCCTGATCCCTACGCTACCACCACATGTCCCATTGAAAATCACAAACATGGGTCGCACCGCGAAATTTTCTGGGCCGGATCAACAAAATTTGGGTTACAACTCTAACATAGACACATGCATCCTATGTTGTATTTACGTGGCAATTCAAGATTGCCAAGTAAATGTCACACGACGCGTATGCCTACTATTTCAACTTTATACAAATTTAAGTGTCTAGCTCAAAGTTGGAGGGAATAGATGTGAGCTGAGACCAAGTTAAAGGGCATGCTTTTGTGTTATCTCATTTTATAATTTTTCTTACCACAATACTTTTATTTTACATTTTTTTATCAGCATTCTCTCTTTCATTCAGCATATATCACTGTTATAGGAAAAATAGTTCTCCACATTAACTCAGCAATTATGTGTTTTACAAACAACTTCTGTATCAAGTATTGATTTCTTTATGCATTTAAATCATTTTTTAAGAGAGTGTATGCCAACATTTCTTTACCAAACAGATCATCAATTTATTTTCAGTTTTAGCACTTCAATCAAACATGTGATACTTATTACATATAAAGTGTTTTACAGCACTTTTTATGTAACTAAATACTTATATTACCTGCAATTAATCTTCTTACTTATGTAGGGTTGAATCAGAGAATATTCAACAAATTGTTAACCAAATTTTGTCTAAATTATGCAAGACTTCAGTAACTTATTTGCAAGATGTTGTGGGAATAGATACTCATCTGAAGGAAGTAAAATCCCAACTACAGCTAGAAATCAATGATGTCCGGATTGTGAGGATCTGGGGCATGGGGGGAATTGGTAAAACAACAATAGCAAGGGCAATTTTTGACACACTCTCATAACAATTTGAAGATGCTTGTTTCATCGCGGATATTAAAGAAAACAAATTTGGAATACATTCTTTACAAAATATCCTTCTTTCCGAACTGTTAATGAAAAAAGACAATTACGTGAATAATAAGGAGGACGGAAAGAACATGATAACTCGAAGACTTCGTTTTAAGAAGGTTTTAGTTGTGCTTGATGACATAGATCACAAAGACCATTTGGATTACCTAGCAGGGGATATCAGTTGGTATGGCAATGGAACAGTAGAATAATAACAACAACTAGAGACAAGCATTTGATTGGGAAGAATGATGTAGTATATGAAGTGACGACAATAGATGATCGCCAATCTATTAAATTGTTCAATCAATATGCTTTCAAAGATGAAGTTCCAGATGAATGTTTTGAGAAGCTCTCATTGGAAATTGTACGTCATGCTAAAGGCCTTCCTTTGGCCCTGAAAGTGTGGGGTTCTTTCTTACATAAGAGGGATGCAGCTGAGTGGAGAAGTGCTATAGAGCAAATGAAAATTCACTCCAGTTCAGAAATCATTGAAAAACTTAGAATTAGCTATGATAGACTAGAGACCACACAAAGAGATATTTTTCTAGATATAGCATGCTTCTTTCGAGGGAAACAACAGGATCACATCATACAAATTCTTGAGAGTTGTTATTCTGGAGCAAAAATTGGATTACGTGTCTTAATTGACAGGTCTCTTGCGTTCATCTCTTACTATGGTACGATTCAAATGCATGACTTAATACAAGATATGGGTAAATACATAGTGAAATTGCAAAAGCATCAAAGCGAGCTTAGCAGATTATGGGACATAGAAGATTTCAAAGAAGTGATGGTGGACAGAACGGTAAGTTAGTCACCGTTTTGTTTTATTAGAGCATGAAACCTTTTTTTGTCTCGAATCCAAAGAACTTCCCAAAAAATGTATCATTAGAAAATAGAATTAATTGACATAACATTTCTCATAAACGATGTACTTCTTAAGAAAGACATGACTAACTTTGTACCTTAAATTTTGTTAAATGGTACGCTGATTGTACATGACATCTTAAGTTATGATTTGTTGACTGATGATCTTTTTACCAGGGAACCATGGAAATGGAAGCAATCTGGTTTACTTATTTTGAACAAATCCACTTTAATAAAGAGTCAATGCAAAATATGAAAAGGCTTAGGATATTATACATATGTGATGGTAGGCGAAACTACTTATCTTCACCCCCCCCTCTTCGATTGATTCGGAAGACATTCCCAACGACTTCATTGAATACTTGTCCAACAACTTGCGGTGGGTTGTCTGGGATCACTATCGTTGGGTTGCACTGCCTGAAAATTTTAAACCTCAAAGGCTTGTTCATTTTGATCTCCGGTGGAATTTTCTGCATGATTTATGGACGAAAAGACCGGTATGTATCTTGTTATTTGAGGTACATTCTATTTTGGCTTGTCATAGAATTGTGACGTCTCTGTTAAAATGAAATATATTATTAGTTTCATAATGCCAACTTAATATATTTTATATTATTTTAGGCTGTTCTCATATTATTACTCATTATCTTTATGCCGTTTTCATTCAAATATTCTTCCCGTCATAAGCTTAACTAAAAAGTTCAATTTCTTTCTGTGTTCCGAATAGCAGCATTTGCCGTATCTACAAGAGCTAGATCTCAGCTACTCCAGAAGGCTGAAAAAAACACCAGATTTCATGGGAATGCCAAATTTGGAG
The DNA here is from genome assembly GCA_030864225.1 of Capsicum baccatum var. pendulum. Taxonomy (NCBI): domain Eukaryota; kingdom Viridiplantae; phylum Streptophyta; class Magnoliopsida; order Solanales; family Solanaceae; genus Capsicum; species Capsicum baccatum. The sequence goes on along the minus strand of CM061561.1, from coordinate 232,146,000 downwards.
TATTTAAATATGAAGGAATGTACTATTCTTAAAGAGGTTTGCCCTACCTTAGGATATTGCAAAAAACTCATTCAGTTAAATTTGTATGGTTGTAGAAACCTTGAGAGCTTTCCATGTGTTAACGCGGAGTCTCTTGAATATCTGGATCTCGAGAGTTGCTTTAGATTAGAGAGATTTCCAGAAATCCTCGGAAGAATGAAGCCTAAGTTAAAGATTAAGATGAGAGACTCTTGGATAAGGGAACTGTCATTATCTATTATTCAGCAGTACCAGTCTTGTGGTACAGATCTAGATTTGAATTCTATGGATAACCTTGTAGCTCTTCCAAGCAGCATTTATAAGTTGAAAGGTTTGGTGAAGCTTAATGTGTCGTTCTGCTCAAAACTTGAAAGCTTCCCAGAAAAGATAGGTGATTTACGAATGTTGAAGGAACTTAATGCCAGCTTTACTCTAATCTCACAGCTTTCTCCTTCCATCGTCCTATTGAAAAAACATAAATTATTGAATCTTGGTTACTGCAATTTAATAGATGGAGGACTTCCCGAAGACATTGGATGCTTATACTCTTTGAAAGAGTTGTATCTCAGTGGAAATGATTTTGAACATTTCTCTCGAAGCATAGCCCAACTTGGTGCTCTTCGATCCTTGAAATTATTAGATTGCACGAGGCTAACACAGCTTCCAGAATTTCCAAAGCGGTTAGATACAATATATACAGATTGGACCAATGATTGGATATGTAATTCGTTGTTTCAAAATATCTCATCACTGCAACATGGCATATGTGCTTCAGATTCCTTGTCGTTAAGAGTGTTTTTAAGTTGGGAGGAGGACAGCCCAAGTTGGTTCCATCATCGTGGAACTGGTACAAATGTATCAGTTATTTTCCTGGAAATTGGTACGTTGGTAATAACTTCTTGGGATTTGCTGTATGTTGCTCTGGCCCCTTAATTGACATCACAGCTCACTTGACTCCAATATGTGATGACGGGATGTCTTGTATCACCCAGAAACTTGCCTTATTCAACCATTCAGAAAGTTATCCCAAGTTTTATTTTTTCTTGGTACCTTTTGCTAGCTTATGGGATAGATCTAAGGCAAATGGAAAAACACCAAATTACTATGGGGTCATTACTTTATCCTTCTCTGGAGGAAAGAAGCATTATGGATTACGTTTGTTGTATAAAAATGATCCTGAGCTTGAAGCCAGTTGCTCCTCTTCTAACAAACAATTTAATATTAGTGGGAGAGTGGCCAGGTTCTTCCCAAACTTTTCAGTACTTTCTTGCAAACCCACGAATTTATCTTAATTACTATAGGTAATATTCTTGTAACGTCCCAAAAGTTTCCAAGCTAAAATTTGTCCCTAAAAGTATCAAGCATGGGCTTCTAGAGTGAATTATACTCAACTCCCTGTGAAATTCTTTAAATTTGAACTTTTCATTACGTAGGTGACTGAATAAGCTTTCCGTTGATATAAGATTCGTCCAAAACGGACACCCGGTCAGGGAGTTGTGGCTATTTTATGTGCTAGTCGTAAAACATCGTCATTCAGGTGTTTAGCGCATCACGGAGGATCCCAATTTCATATTCGTCAATTTCTAGTGAGACTCCGCATTCGTGGCAAGTCGCGGAGTGAGACAATTTCCCAATTGAAAATTTCCTGTGAGCCATTGCAATTTTCGCGTACCGCGGTGGCCCATAAAATCGGGCACTAGTTATATTTTTACTCTGTCTCTCCAATCCCTTATCATCTCTAACATTAGGTTTTCCCAAGAACACCAAAGTAAGTTTATTTTCATCAAAATCTCTCAAGAAACTCCACTAGGGTTTCAGACTAAAAATCTTCATAGTTTAAGATATAACCGTGGATTTTAGAAGATAATTGAAGATTTGAAATCCTCGCATCATAGGCTCCAAGAATCCTCCATTTACTTTCTGAAATAGAGGTACGTGGGGTTGTCCCAAATTTCATGGGCATGATTTTTGAAAAGAATTTACACAAGACCTTACTATCTATACGTATACATATGTTTTTACAAGTGGGGTTTTGTTTTAATATCAATAACATATGTTGTGATATGGTTTTGAAAGAAATATTGAAATATCTTGGGGTTGTTGGCTTTCATATATTTCAATTGTTGAATTGTGAACATGTGATCTGAATTTTAAAAAGACGCTATGTATATGAATTGTGAATTCTTTAAATCCCCCATGATAATGTTTTATACCCCACACTATACTTGTGTTAAACCATCGAGAGCATGAATTTTTGCAATTGACATGATATTACTCATAAATGATAAGGTTTCTTGAAACTATTACATGTTGAGAACCATGGTGCATGTGTTTGATGTGTGTGAAAGTTTTATATAGGTGCATGTTGTAAATGACATGAAAAGTTGAAGAATTGATGTGGTACTGTGACTTGCAAGTCAATAGTATGACGATACCATATAAATGTATGCCATGATAGAGTTAGAGTTTGATTTAAGAGAGTTAGATAGTTACCCAAAGAAAGTACGAGTTGATAGACTCTATGCTAGAAACCATGATTTGCTGACACAGGATTATGGTACCATGCTTTGTGATCTTGTGTACCTTGATCCATGTCATCCCAAATTAGGATTCTGGTTAGGTGCCGTTCTTTATGGTCTTGTGCACTACCATGACATGTTGACTTGATTAGGGATTTTAGCACCCTGCTGTGTGATCTTGCATTTCCCCCTTATAGATACTCCAATCCTTGCGACAAACTTAGACTGGGGGCTTTCCCGCCGAGTCAAGGGCGGATTCTATATAGCCCGTGGAATTACAAATTATAGGGTGTACCATCTAGCTAAAAAGTAAGACAAAGAGTGAGTCATGGTTTCAAAGAAATATTTCAAAGTCTTTAAAATGCCCATGTGATTTTGTACTATATGATATATTTATGAACTGTTTTAAATTACTCTCTTATATGTTTATTATAGATGACTATTTTAGATTAGCTCCACGCACCAGTACATTTTTATTGAACCCTCCTCCAACCTCTCAGGTTCTGAGGTACAGTCTAGGGGTTAAGATAAACAGTAGATAATTTAGACAACAGAAGAGATTGTGCAGTGGTGAGCCATCTATATTCCGGAAGGCCTAATGTCTCATAGATATTCATCATTCTACAGTTTTGATCTAGGGGCCTTGTCTCAGACTTCAGATAGCATTGTTTTGAGATTTAGTATAGATTTTGCAGACTGAGTCAGATGTCTTTTAGATATTGTTGGAGTTTTCCTTCATTGTTAAACTAATTTTAGAGTATGACCATGTTTCCGTAATCGATTTATAATTCTGATTTTTTATTTTATTATATGAATGTTGTGCATGATTACCAGATGGTGTGGGACATCCGGGCCTTCATGGGTCGGATGTCCATCACGGCCAGGCCCTAATTCGGGTCATGACAAACTTGGTATTAGCGCATAGTTGATGGTCCCAGGGTGTCTGCGAAATCTCGTCGGGTAGAGTCTTATTTATGGGTGTATAGCGCGCCCCACTTATAAGCTGGAAGCTACTAGGCATTTAGGAAAGTGTTTCCCCTCTTTGTGATTTAGTTTATGCTTTAGAGTCTGAATTAGAGTTGTCCCCTAATCAGTGATCCATTGTATTTCAGAAAACAGTCATGCCTCTTCGTCGTTCCATCAACCAGGATACTTTGGATGATGATGTCTGCCCACTCATGGCATGTGGACCCTTAACAAAACCACACCCCAGAACCTGTTCCTACTTTGGGAGTACCTCTAGTCTCGACCAGTCCTCCTCGAGCTCCGAGGACAAATGTTAACCATCCTCATTCTTCTCAAAGGGACATATCGAATGCAGAATTCAGGCAATCCATTCATATGCTTGCACAGCTGGTAGCCGCATAGACTCAGAGGTCAAAAGATACTGGGTCTACATCTGTCACTTCTAAGGCCACTAGGGTGGGCCAGTTCATGAGAATGAACCTGCCCAAATTTTCTGGCACTAAAGGCAAAAAGGACCCCCAAGAGTTCATAGATAAAATGGAGAAGATTTTCAAAGTCATGCATGTGGATCAGGTGGAAGAAGTTGAGTTAGCAGCGTACCAACTTAAGGATGTAGTGAACTAGTGGTACAACGAGTGGGAGGATGCGAAAGGGGAGAGTGTTGAGCCCACAGTTTGGGATGAGTTTTTGGGAGCTTTTCTTGACCAATTCTTTCCTTTAGAGTTGAGGGAAGCCAAAGTAGAGGAATTTATGAATCTTAAACAAGGGAAGATGATTGTCCATGAGTACACTCTGAAGTTTAATCAACTGGCTCGTCATGCACCAGAAATGATAGGAAATATGAGGGCCCGGATGAGGAAATTTGCATTCAGCCTTTTCGATGATCTAACACTTGAATATCAAGGGGCGATGCTAAATAGGGAGGTGGACTTTGCTAGATTGCCAATCCATATGCAACAGCTAAAAGAGAAGAATAAGAAAATGTCTGAATGTAGAGAGAAATATAGGTAGGTGAAGAAAGCCATAACAGCGGATCAGAACCACAGTCAGCCACAGAGTGGTAACTGGGGCGGTAAATGGAAAAAGAAGAAGTTTTGGAGCAAGGAACAGTCTGCAGCTAGCGCCCCAGTGCCCAAACCCCCAGTTGATAGGCAATCTCAGAGTTTTTAGACTAGTCAGGGACCCAGATCTTAGGATACTCTGTCGTAGGGCAGTGTGGCACAGCCGGCCAGATCTTTTCCCTGTTGTAACACCTATGGGAAGAATCATCCTAGAAAGTGTTACTTCGAGAGGAGAAATTATTATTCTTGTGGTCAGGTGGGACACCTTCAGAGAGATTTTCCTAATACAGAAGGTAATGTTGGGGGAGCCAAGTCACAAGCAAATTCTTCTGCACCAGCACCTCAGAAGGAAGCCACTTCGGCTGCCGAGAGCGGTTGCAACTGACTCTATTCTTTGAACAATTGCCGTGAGGCAGAGGCCTCTCCAGATGTGGTCACTGATATGTTACAAATCTTTTCCCATAATGTATATGTGTTGCTTGATCTCGGGTCTACCTTATCTTATGTGACCCGATATGTGGTTTTTGGTTTTGGTTTGAGCCCAAAGTCATTACCGATCCTTTCTCTATTTCCACTCCAGTGGATGATTTTGGTGTGGCTAGGAGGATATATAAAAATTGTGTAGTGTCTATTCTTAGCCGGGATACTGTGGCAGATCTCATAGAGCTTGATATGGTTGATTTTGATGCTATCGTAGGGATGGGCTGGCCCCATTAGTGTTATGCTACACTAGACTGTAGAACCTAGAAGGTTACCTTTTTTTTTCCGAATGAGCCAGCAATAGAGTGGGAAGGTCACTCTTTAGTACCTAAGGGGCACTTCATATCTTATCGCAGGGAACGTAAACTTATTTCCAAAGGTTTCTTGTATCATCTTATCCGGTTTAAAGATTCTAACACCGAAACTCTTCCTCTTCAGTCTGTTCCTATAGTGAATGAATTCCTAGAAGTTTTTCCAGATGATCTCACAGGAATTCTACTTGATAGGGAGATAGATTTTGACATTGATATATGCTAGATACCCATCCTATTTCTATTCCACTATATAGAATGGCTCCTGCAAAGTTAAAAAAGTTAAAAGAACAGCTAGCAGATCTCCTAGATAAATGTTTTATCAGACCTAGTGTTTCTCCTTGGGGTGCACCTGTACTCTTCGTGCGGAAGAAAGATGGTTGCCTGCGTATATGCATAGATTACCGCCAGTTGAATAAGGTCACCGTGAAAAATAAATATCCTCTTCCTAGAATCGATGACCTTTTTTATCAGCTTCAGGGTGCTACGTATTTTTCTAAAATAGACTTTTGTTCAGGCTATCACCAGTTGAAATTAAGGAAGTCAGACATTCCTAAAACAACTTTCCAAACCAGATATAGTCATTATGAATTCTTGGTCATGTCCTTCGAGTTGACTAATGCTCCTGCAGCTTACATAGACTTAATAAATAAGGTTTTTCATCAATTTCTAGACCTATTTTTCATAGTTTTTATCGATGACATCTTGATCTACTCCAAAAATAAGGAGGACCATGCCAATCACCTTCGGATTATTCTTCAGACTCTCAAAGACCATAAGTTGTATGCAAAATTCTCCGAGTATGAATTTTAGCTAAATGCTATTGCTTTCTTGGGGCATATTGTATCTAGTGAGCTGATTCGGGTTGATACCCAAAAGGTTAAGGTAATAAAGAAATGGACCAGACCCACGACTCCAACCAACATTCGGAGCTTCTTGGGTTTGGCGGGTTATTATAGAAGATTCGTAGAGAATTTTTCTTCCATAGCTACACCACTTACTAAGTTGACTCAGAAAAAGGTGAAGTTTTGTGGTCTGACTCTTGTGAGGGTAGTTTTGAGAAGCTGAAAGACAAGTAGACTACAACTCCTATTTTGACTCTTCCAGAGGGTACAAAAGGTTTTGTTGTATACTGTGATGCATCCCGAGTAGAACTTGGGTGTGTTCTTATGTAACATGGTAAGGTAGTGGCTTATGCATCTAGGCAGTTGAAGGTGCATGAGCAAAAATACCCTACTCATGACATGGAATTAGCGGTGGTAGTTTTTGCACTTAAGATCTGGGGATACTATTTGTATGGGGTGCATGTTGATATATTTACTGACCACAAGAGTTTACAGTATGTTTTCTCACTGAAAGAGTTGAATCTCAGGAAGAGACAATGGTTGGAACTTTCAAAGGACTATGACATGAGCCTGCACTATCATCTAGGTAAGGAAAATATCATAGCCGACGACCCTAGTAGATTGTCTATGGATAGCCTCTCTCAAGTTGAGGAAGGGAAGAGAGAAATGGTGAAGGATGTTCATTGACTTAAAAATCTTGGACTGCAACGCTTAGATTTGAAAGATGGGGGGGTGATGGTGCATGAGATAGATAAATCATCCTTTTGTGCAGAAGTTAAAGAAAAGTAGGCCGAAGATCCTATCTTGATGCAAATAAAGAGTGATGTGGATCAGCAGAAGGTGATGTCATTTGATATTGGTGGTGATAGAATTTTGAGATATCAGGATAGGTTGTGCGTGCCAGATGTAGATGGTATGAGGCAGAGAATCCTTAATAAAGCTCACACTTTGAGGTATGTTGTTTACCCAGGCTCTACTAAGATGTACCATGATATGAAATCTATGTATTGGTGGAATAATATGAAGCGTGATGTGGCTGACTTTATTTCCAACTATTTGAATTGCCAACAAGTTAAACTAGAGCATTTGAGGCCAGGTGGTTCTTCCCAAGAGATAGCTTTACCCTTGTGGAAGTGGGAGATGATTAATATGGACTTCATTACAGGGCTTCCGAGGTCCCGAAAACCAGTATGATTTCATTTGGGTAATTATAGATAGGCTAACCAAGTAACCCCACTTTCTACCTATCAGGACTAACTACTCAGGAGACGATTATACCAAGCTGTTCATTACTGAAATAGTTCATTTGCATGGGGAACCTATGTCTATTATATCCGACCAAGGTACACAGTTTTCTTCTCAGTTTTGGAGATCTTTTCAGAGAGGCTTAGGTACCTTAGTAAACCTAAGCACTGCTTTCCACCCTCAAACTGATGGGTAGGCTGAGTGCACCATTAAAACACTTGAAGACATGTTGAGGGCCTGTGTGATTGATTTTAAAGGAAGTTGGGTGGAGCACTTGCCCCTAATAGAGTTCGCGTATAATAACATTTTCCATTCCAGTATTAAGATGACACCATTTGAGGCGTTGTATGGAAGAAGATGTAGGTCACCAATAAGGTGGTATAAAGTGGGTGAGATGTAGATATTTGGGCCTGATCTTGTTCATCAAACAATGAAGGATGTGAAATTCATTAGAGAATGACTTAAGACAGCCCAAAGTCGTCAGAAGTCCTACGCTGATGTTAGGAGAAGAGATTTAGAGTTTGAATTTGGAGATTGGGTGTTTCTCAAGGTATCTCCCATAAAGGAAGTCATGCAGTTCAGGAAGAAAGGTAAGTTCATTCCTCTCTACATAGGACCATATCAAATTTTGAGAAGGGTAGGTACAGTCACGTATGAGATAGAATTGCCTGCCAGTTTGGGTTCCGTTCTTTGGGTATTTCATATATCTATGTTGAAGAAGTGTATTGGAGACCATTCTTTAGTATTGCCTGTCGAAAAAATCAAAGTGACAAACTCCTTATCCTATGAAGAAGAGCCTATAGAAATTTTGTATCGCCAAGTTAAAAAATTGAGAAACAAAGAGATTGCCTCAGTTAAAGTGTTATGGAGAAACTAGAAAATTGAAGAAGCAACTTGGGAATCCGAAGTTGACATAAGAGCTAGGTACATAAACTTTTTTGACCCAGTGGATGATGAAATGGAAGGTACAATCCTTGCCTTATTCTTTCTATGCACTAGTATGCTTAACGTTATGCTTGTCTGTGTTCCGCGTAAATATTCGGGGACGAATGTTCCCAAGGGGGAATATTGTAACGCCCAAAAAGTTTCCAAGCTAAAATTTTTCTTTAAAAGTATCAAACATGGGATTCTATATTGAATTATACTCAACTCCCTATGGAATTATTTAAATTTTAACTTTTCATTACATAGGTGACTGAGTAAGCTTTCCGTTGATATAAGATTTGTCCAAAACAAACACCCGGGGAGGGAGTTATGGCTATTTTATGTGCTTGTCATAAAACATCGTCATTCAGGTGTTTAGCAACTCGCGGAGGATCCCAATTTCGTATTTGTCAATTTCCAGTGAGACTCCGCGATAGTGGCACATCACAGAGTGAGACAATTTCCCAATTGGCAATTTTCAGTGAGCCACCACGATTATGGCATATCATGGTGGCCCATAAAATCAGGCACCAATTATATATTTACTCCATCTAATTAAGGGTAAAAAACTCATTCAGTTAAATTTGTATAGTTATAGAAACCTTGAGAGGTTTCGATGTGTTAACGCAAAGTCTCTTAAATATCTGAATCTTGAGAGTTTCTTTAGATTAGAGAAATTTCCAGAAATCCTCAGAAGAATGAAGCCTAAGTTAAAGATTAAGATGAGAGACTCTTGGATAAGGGAACTGTCATTATCTATTATTTTGCAGTACCAGTCTTGTGGTACAGATCTTGATTTGAATTCTATGGAAAACCTTGTAGTTCTTCCAAGCAATATTTATAAGTTGAAAGGTTTGGTGAAGCTTAATGTGTCGTCCTGCTCAAAACTTGAAAGCTTCCAGAAAAGATAGGTGATTTACGAATGTTGAAGGAACTTAATGCCAGCTTTACTCTAATTTCACAGCTTCCGCCTTCCATTGTCCTATTGAAAAAACATAAATTATTGAATCTTGGTTACTGCAATTTAATAGATGGAGGACTTCCCGAAGACATTGGATGCTTATACTCTTTAAAAGAGTTGTATCTCAGTGGAAATGATTTTGAACATTTTCCTTGAAGCATAGCCCAACTTGGTGCTCTTCGATCCTTAAAATTATTAGATTGCACGAGGCTTACACAGCTTCCAGAATTTCCAAAGTGGTTAGATACAATATATACAATTAGACCAATGATTGGATCTGTAATTCGTTGTTTTGAAAATATCTCATTATTGCAACATGACATATGTGCTTCAGATTCCTTGTCATTAAGAGTGTTTTTAAGTTTGGAAGAGGACAACCCAAGTTGGTTCCATCATCGGCGAACTGGTACAAATGTATCAGTCAATTTACCTAGAAATTGGTAAGTAGGTGATAGCTTCTAGGGATTTGTTGTGTGTTACTTTGGCCCCTTAATTGACATCACAACTCACTTCACTCCAATATGTGATGATGGGATGTTTTGTATCACCCAAAAACTTGCCTTATTCAACTATTCAAAAAGTTAGCTCAAGTTTTATTTTTTCTTGGTACCTTTTTATAGCTTATGGGATAGATCTAAGGCAAATGGAAAAACACCAAATTACTATAGGGTCATTATATTATCCTCCTATGGAGGAAAGAAGCATTATGGATTACGTTTGTTGTATAAAGATGATCCTGAGATTGAAGCTAGTTGCTCCTCTTCTAACAAATAATCTAATATTAGTGCGAGAGTGGCCAGGTTCTTCCTAAACTTTTTAGTACTTTCTTGAAAACCTGGGAATTTATCTTAATTAATATAGGTAATATTCTTGTAACGCCCTGAAAGTTTCCAAGATAAAATTTGTCCCTAAAATTATCAAGCATGGGCTTCTAGAGTTAATTATGCTAAACTCCGTGTGGAATTCATTAAATTTTAACTTTTCTTTGATATATGTAGGTGAATGAATAACCTTTCCGCTGATATAAGATTCGTCCAAAACAGACACCCGAAGAGGGAATTATGGCTATTTTATATGATTGTCATAAAACATCATCATTGAGGTGTTTAGCACGTCGCGCAGGATCCCAATTTCGTATTCATCATTTTCCAGTGAGACTATTCTATCGTGGCACATCGCGGAGTGAGACAATTTCCCAATTGGCAATTTCTAGTGAGCCACCGCGATTGTGGCGCATCGCGGTGGCCCATAAAATTAGGCACCAGTTATATTTATACTCCGTCTCATTAAGGTTAAAAATGGTATTCTCCAACCCCTTGTCATCTCTAACACGGGATTTAATCCCAACAACACCAAAGTAAGTTTATTTTCATCAAAATTTCTCAAGAAACTCCATTAGAATTTCAGACTAAAAATCCTCATAGCTCAAGATTTAACCGTGGGTTTTAGAAGATAATTGGAGATTTGGATTCCTTGCATGGTAGGCACCAAGAATCATCCATCTACTTCCTGAAATAGAGGTACGTGGTGTGGTCCCAAATTTCATAGGGATGATTTTTTAAAAGAATTTACATAAGACCTTACTATCTATATGTATACATATCTTTTTACAAGTGGGATTTTGTTTTAATATCAATAACATGTTTTGTGATATAGTTTTGAAAGAAATATTGAAATATCATGGGGTTGTTGGATTGCATATATTTCAATTGTTGAATAGTGAAAATGTGATCTGAATTTCAAAATAGTGTGATGTATATGAATTGTGAATTCTTTAAATCCCTCATGATAATATTTTATACCCCACACTATATTTGTGTTAAACCATCGAGAGCATGAGTTTTTGCAATTGACATGATATTAGTCATAAATGATAAGGTTTCTTGAAACTATTACATGTTGAGAACCATGGTGCATGTGTTTGATGGGTGTGAAAGTTTTATATATGTGCATATTGTAAATGGCATGAAAAGTTAGAGAATTGATGTGGTACTATGAATTGAAAGTTAATGGTATGACGATACCTTATAAATGTATGCCATATTAGAGTTAGAGTTTGATTTAAGAGAGTTAGATGGTTACCTGAAGAAAGTACAAGTTGAAAGACTCTATGCTAGAAATCGGGCTTTGCCGACACAGGATTATGGTACCATGCTTTGTGATCTTGTGTACCTTGATCCATGTCATCCCAAATTAGGATTCTGGTTAGGTGCCGTTCTTTATGGTCTTGTGCACTACCATGACATATTGACTTGATTAGGGATTTTAGCACCCTGCGGTGTGATCTTGCATTTCCCCCTTATAGATACTCCAATCCTTGTGACAAACTTGGACTGGGGGCTTGCCCGCCGAGTCAAGGGCGGATTCTATATAGCCCGTGGAATTACAGATTGTAGGGTGTACCATCTAGCTAAAAAGTAAAGACAAAGAGTGAGTCATGGTTTCAAAGAAATGTTTTTAAGTCTTTAAAATGACCATGTGATTTCTTACTATATGATATATTTATGAACTGTTTTAAATTACTCTCATATATGTTGATTATATATGACTATTTTGGATTAGCTCTACATACACGTATATCTATATTGACCCCCCCTTCAACCTCTCAGGTTTTGAGGCATATTATAGGGGTCAAGATAAGCAGTAGACAATTTAGACAACAAAAGATATTGTGCAACGGTGAGCCTTCTATATTCTGGAAGGCCTAATGTCTTACAGATATTCATTATTCTACATTTTTGGTCTACTGGGGGCCTTGTCCCAGACTTCAGATAGTATTGTTTTGAGATTTAGTAGAGATTTCACAGACTGAGTTAGATGCATTTTAGATTTTGTTGGAGTTTTGCTTCATTGTTAAACTAATTTCAGAGTATGACCATGTTTCTGTATTCGATTTATAATTTCACATTTTTCTTTTATTATATGAATGTTGTGCACGATAAACAGATAGAGTGGGACATCCGATCCTTCGTGGGTTGGATATTTATCACGGCCAGGCCCTAGTTCGGGTCGGGACAATTCTGCTATTTGTGTTCTCTTTTCTTCTATTATCTAAAAAAGTTGTAATACCCCACATTTCAGGCTTGGACGTAAACCGTTATTTCTATGCATAAATAATCCAAAAGCCATAAATCCAATGTGAATGTAATATTTTAATCAACTATAAAGCGTGGGAATCTAGTTGAACAAGAATTAAGATCATAGAGGTCCCTTAACTCAAGGACGAGTTGAAAGACTTCCTATCGATTGAGTTTTGGTGAGCGTTAAAATTTGGTAAATTTCAATCAACCATAACTTTTTGTATATATTGAATTAGAGGGTCTACTATATATCAAATGAAAGTTCTATGAGTCCTCTTTCGAACGCCAACAATTTTGCCTAAATCCAATATCGGATTAAAAAGTCATGGTCCTTTTATAGTGAGCTATCCAAACTTCCAAAGAACAATGGGAAGGCCGACGAACCGTCGGCCAGTGATGGACTATTGCCCCAACTGTCATAACTGAGTCAGTAAGTACATTTTCTAGCAAAAAACTAATGGGTTGAGGAACGGTCCATCCCTGGGGTGATGGTCCATCGCCCAAACTGTCCCGAACCTCCGTTTAGCGATCTAAAGCCATTTTTAAAGGAATTTTTGGGTCTTTTACACTTTTTTAACGCATAATTACATCAAATCAAAGGACATAACTCCTCATTCATCCATAACATCAAAATTAAGATTTTCTCCAAGAACAAAGAATAAAGAACCAACCTCTAAGTTCAAGATTTCCAAGGAACGAATCGAGATTCGAGTTCTTCTCTCTAAAATAATAAATCTAAAGTATGTGGAGTTGTCCTAAATCTCATGTGCATGATTTTGATATGAATTTAAACAAGATTTTTTAATAATTATGTAAGTATGTATGCCATTATAAGTGGGGTTACATTTTAACACAAAAAACATGCATTGTGATATGGTTTTGAGAAGAATATTGAAAGATCATAGGGTTGTTTGCTTATATTTGTCTATTGTTGAATTTGTGGACATGTGACTTTAATTTTAAAAGGTGTTGTGAACATGTTTTGTGAATTCATTATTCCTCATGATGATGTTTATGAACCCTACATAATGCTATTGTTAAAGTATTGAGAGCTTGAGTTTTAAAATCCCTTTTTATCATCAAAAAGTGTGTTTGGCTAATTTTCTACTACTTGGTAAATGTTGAAGTTTCTTGACTATTTCGTGTTGGGGAATCGATATGCATATGTTTGGTGTATGCGAGTCTTATTGGTGTTCATATAATGACTTGCGTAAAACATATGGATAAATTGCCTCGAATGAAAAAAGGAAAAGTATTGTGAGTATGATACATTTTTTGTCTTATATCAAACTTAAAGCTTAAATTGATGTGAGTTAGATGGTTACCCAAAGAAAGCATGAGTTAGATGACTCTATGCGGGAAACCGTGAATTGCCAACATAGGAACTTGGTACCCTGCTATATGATCTCATGTACCTAGTACTATGTCATCCCAAATTTGGACCAATGGTTAGGAGCCCTGCTTTATGATCTTGAGTCCAAACAGGATATATTGACTTGATTGGGGTTATGGCACCCTGCTGTGTGATCTTATGTGTCCTTTCCTTACTAATACTCCAATATTGGCGGCAACTGAAACTTGGTAGTTGGTAAAAATGTGAAATTGTAGGGTGTACCATCTATCTCAACAGTGTTGCATTTTGGTTGAAAAATTATTATACTATGCCTATGTGTTTTTGAACGATTTTGCATTAAAGTATTTTATAATAGCTCTTATCTATGTTATATAAAAATTGTATTTTATTTTTGGATTACTTTGCATACCAGTACAATTTCATTAACCCCCTATATTCCAGGGTCTAAGGCTCAGTCTAGAGGTCCTACAAAGCCGTAGAGTTTACAGCCAGAAGTGAAGTGTGTATGCAATTGGTGAGCCTTCTTTATTACAAAAGGCCTATTTCTTTCTATCATATGTTATTTATTTTGGTTTAGGTCCACTAGGGGCCTTGACCCATTTTTAGTTGTGATGACTGCTTTTGATATACAAGAGGTTTCACAGACAGATGTTAGATGATGTTGAAGGTTTTATCAAATTCTTCGACTTTTCAGTTGTATGATGTTATTGACCATGTTTCCCTATGAATCTATTTCCACATTCTCTTTATGACTGTTTGAACGTGTGTACGATTTCTTGTTAACAAAGGGGCGCTCAGGCCTTTATAGCTCGGGATGCTCATCACGGCCAGGGCCTTGTTTGGGTCATGACAAACTTGGTATCAAAGCACGGTTCATATTTCCAGGGTGTCTGAGAAATTATATTGGGTAGAGTCTTGTTTATAGGTGTGTAGTGCGCCATACTTATAGGCAGAAGGCTACTAACGTTTAGGAATATTTCCCATCTTCGTGATTTAGTTCGTGTTGTGGAATCTGAAATGTCCCCTAATCAATGTCTCTTGTATTTGAAAAAAGTAATCATGCCTCCACGTTGCTCTAATGGTCAGAATACCCAGACTGAAGATGTTCGTACCACCCATGGGATAAGGACACGTAATAGGGCTCACACTCCTGATTTTGTTCCTTTTTAGAACAGTCCACCTAGAGCACCTAGTGCTCCCCGATCTGGGATTAACCGTATCCAACCTTCCCAAACAGAGATATCAAATCCTGAGTTCAGATAATCGATGCATATGACTGCACCATTGGTGGCTTCTTAAGATCGATGGTCGAAGGTTGTTGGGTCTGGGTCTGTCACATCTGAAGCTTCACGAGTGGGTCAATTTATGAGGATGAACCAGCCTAAGTTTACTGGTATAAAGTTGGAGGAGGATCTATAAGAGTTTGTAAATGAGATGGAGAAAATCTTTTGAGTAAAAGATTCAAATACTGAAAGTCCATCTCTTCAGTCCCTAGGGGTACCACCCGATAGGGAGATAGATTTTAGTATTGATTTATTGCCATACACCTGTCCAATTTTTATTCCGCCATTATAGAATGACTCTTGCTGAATTGAAACAGTTGAAAGAACAATGAGCAGATCTTCTTAATAAAGGCTTTATCTATTTTAGTGTCGCCCCTGGGGTGCATCTGTACTCTTTGTGCGTAAGAAAGATGGTTCCCTTTGTATGTGTATAGACTACCGTCAGTTGAATAAGGTCACTATAAGAAATAAATATCCCCTTCTTCAAATTAAAGATATCTTTGACCAACTTCAGGGTGCTAAGTGTTTTTATAGACTGACCTTCACTCGGGGTATCATCAGTTGAAGGTTAGGGAGGCTGACATTCCCAAAATAGCTTTTCGAACCCAATATGCCCATTATCAATTCTTAGTCATGTCCTTCAGATTAACTAATGCCCCTGCAGATTTCATGGATCTAATGAATAGGGTGTTCCGTCAGTTTTTAGATCTATATGTCATAGTCTTTATTGATGACATCTTGATGTATTCTAAGAGTGAGGAGGATCATTCCAATCACCTCTGAATTATAGTTCAGACCCTCAAAGATCATAGGTTGTATGTAAAATTTTCCAAGTGTGAATTCTAGCTTAATGCTATTTATTTCTTTAGGAAAATTGTGTCTAGTGAGGGAATTAAGGTTGATCCCCAAAAGATTGAGGCAGTGAGAAAATGGCCCAGACCTGTGACTCCAACTGACATTCGAAGCTTTTTGGGTTTGGCGAGATATTATAGGAGGTTCAAAGAGAGGTTTTCTTTAATAGCTTCTCCACTTACTAGGTTGACATAGAAAAAGGTGAAATTTGTGTGGGCTAACTCTTATCAAAATAGCTTTGAAAGATTGAAGGACAAGTTGACTATTACGCCTGTTTTGACCCTTCCTAAGGGTATATTGAGTTTTGTTGTGTACTGTGATGCATTTCGAGTGGGACTAGGATGTGTACTTATGCAGTATGCTAAAGTGGTTGCTTATGAATCTAGGCAGTTGAAGGTGCACAAGCAAAATTACCCTACCCATGACTTGGAGTTAGTGGCTGTAGTGTTTGCACTTAAATATGGCAGCATTATCCGTATGGGGTACTTGTTGATATATTTACTGACGACAAAATTTTACAGTATGTTTTCTCGCAGAAAGTGATAAATCTCAGGCAAAGGAGTTGGTTGGAACTGTTAAAGGATCTTGACATGAGCCTGCCCTATCATCTAGGCAAGGCGAATGTGGTGTCCGACACCCTCAGAAGACTATCTATGGGCAGTCTTGTACATGTAGAGGAAGGAAAAAGAGAGATAGTAAAAGATATTCACCGGCTTACAAATCTAGGGGTGCTACTTCTGGATTCTGAAGATTGAGGGGTTGTTGTACATGAAATAGCTAAATCTTCCCTTTGTAAAGAGTTTAAGAAGAAGAAGGTTGAGGATCCCATCTTTATACAGATTAAGCAAGATGTGGGTCAATAGAAGATGATGTCTTTTGAAAGTTGTGGTGATGGGATTTTAAAATATCATGGTAGGTTAGGTGTGCCAGATGTGGATGGATTGTGGAAAAGAATCCTTGATGAGTCACATACTACTAGGTATGTTGCTCACCCAGGCTCTACTATGATGTACCATGATCTTAAAAACATATATTGGTGGAATAATATGAAGCGTGATGTGGATGATAATGTTTCCAAGTGTTTAAATTGCCAACAAGTGGAACATTTGAGGCCATGTGGTACTTCCCAAGAGATATCTTTGCCTATGTGGATGTGGGAGATGATCAATATATACTTCATAAATGGACTTTTGAGGTCCCAAAACCAGTATGATTCCATTTGGGTAATTATAGACCGGTTGACCAAGTCAACTCACTTTTTCCTGTAAGGACTAACTATTCGGGAGATAAATATGTCAAGCTTTACATTAAGGAAATAGTTTGTTTTCATAGGGCACTGGTATCCATTATATCCGATCAAGGTACGCAATTCTCTTAGCAATTTTTGAGATTTTTCAGAGGGGTTTAGGTACCCAAGTGAACCTGAGTACTACATTCCACCCTCAGACGGATGGGCAAGATGTGCGCACCATTCAGATCCTTGAGGACATGTGGAGGGCTTGTCTAATAGACTTCGAAGGTATTTGGGTAGATCACTTGCCATTGATAGAGTTTGCTTACAATAATAGCTACCATGTTAGCATTAAGATGGCTCCTTTTGAGGCACTTTATGGGAGAATATGTAAATCATCGATTGGGTGGTATGAGATAGGTAAAACCCAGTTATTTGGTCCTGAACTTGTTCATCAAGCAATGGAGAAGGTGAGGATCATTAGAGAATGACATAAGACAGCCCAGAGTCGCCAAAAATCCAATGCCGACATTCTGAGAAAATATTTAGAGTTTGAGGAGGAGGATTTTGTATTCCTAAAGGTTTCTCCCATGAAGGAGATCATGTAATTTAGGAAGAAAGGGAAGCTTAGTCCTTATTATATAGGACCATACCAGATTTTGAGGAGAATAGGTGGGGTGGCCTATGAATTGGATTTTCCCACAAGTTTAGCTTCCGTCCAATCCGTATTTCATGTGTCTATGTTGCAGAAGTGTATCGGAGATCATTCCCTAGTGTTGCATGTAGAGGAGATCAATGTGAAAAGCTCCTTGTCATATGAGGAGAAACCAATTGCAATCCTAGATCGCCAAGTTAGAAAGTTGAGGAGTAAGGAAATAGCTTCGGTCAAGGTGATGCATGCGAGGTACCTGAATCTTTTTGAGACGACGTATGATGATTTAGAAGGTACAAATCCTATACTACTCCATTTATTTCATATAATTCTTGAAATCATGCTTGATGTGTCCTGAGTAATCATTCGGGGATTAATGTTCCCAAGTGGGGATAATGTAACACCCCACATTTTGGGCTAGGATATAAACCATTATTTCTACACGTAAACAATCCAAAAGCCATAAATACAATGTGAATGTAGTGTGTTAATAAACTATATAGTGTGGGAATCTAGTTGAGAATGAACTAAGATCATAGAGGTCCCTTAACTCAAGGACGAGTTGAAAGCCTTCCTATCGATTGAGTTTTGATGAGCGTTTAAACTTGGGTCAACTTCGGTCGAACATAACTTTTTGTGTATATCTAACTATAAGGCCTACTATGTATCAAATCAAAGGTATTTGAGTCCTTTTACTAACTCCACTAATTTTGCCTAAATCCAATATCGGGGTAAAAGGTTATGGCTATTTTACAGTGAGCTATCTGCACTGCCAAAGTGTGACGGGAATGCAAACGGACCATCACGCCAGTGATGGACCGTCACTCAAACCATCACAACTGAGGCAGTAATTTTGTTTTCTGGCTAAAAAGCAATAGTTTTATGGATGGTCCGTCCCTGGGGTGACGACCCGTCGCCCAAACCATCTCGAACCTCCCTTTAGCGATCTAAAGCCGTTATTAAAGGGATTTTTGGGTCTTTTCCACTTTTTTTTATCAAATTAAAGGAAATAACTCCCCATTCATCCATAACATTAAAATTAGGGGTTTTTCCAAGAACCAACCTCTAAGTTTAAGATTTCCAAGGAACGAATTGAGATTCGAGTTCTTCTCTCTAAACTAATTAATCTAAGGTATGTGGGGTTGTCCTAAATCTCATGGGCATGATTTTGATACGAATTTAAAAAATATTTTTCAATAATTATATAAGTATGTATGTAATTATAAGTGGGGTTTCATTTTAACACAAAAAATATGCATTGTGATATGATTTTGAGAAGAATATTGAAAGATCATGGGGTTTGTTTGCTTCTATATCTCAATTGTTGAATTTGTGGACATGTGACTTGAATTTTAAAAGGTGTTATGAATATGAGTTGTGAATCCTTTATTCCCAATGATGATGTTTATGAACCCCACATAATGCTATTATTAAAGTATTGAGAGCATGAGTTTTAAAATCCTTTTTTATCATGAAAAAGTATGTTTGGCTAATGTTGTATTACTTGGTAAATGTTGAAGTTTCTTGACTATTTCGTGTTGGGGAATGGATATGCATATGTTTGGTGTATGAGAGTGTTGTTGTTGTTCATATAATGACTTGCATAAAACGTGTGAAGGAATTACCTCGAATTAAAAAAGGAAGAGAATGTTGTGATTGTGATGCACGTTTTGTCTTATATCAAATTTAAAGTTTAAATTGATGTGAGTTAGATGGTTATCCAAAGAAAGCACGAGTCAGATGAATCTGTGTTGGAAACCATGAATTTCCGACTTGGGAACTTGGTACCCTGCTATGTGCTCTCGTGTACCTAGTACTATGTCATCCCAAATTGGCACCAATGGTTAGGAACCCTGCTTTGTGATCTTGAGCCCAACCACGATATATTTATTTGATTGGGGTTGTGGCACCCTCCCGTGTGATCTTATATGTCCTTTCCTCACTAATACTCTAATCTTGGGGGAAACTAAGACTTGCCAGTTGGTGAAAATATAAAATTGTAGAGTGCTGCATTTTTTTTTTGAAAACTCACTATACTATGCTCATGTGTTTTCAAATGATTTTGCATTAAAGTATTTTAAATAGCTCTCATCTGTGTTATATAAAAATTATATTTTATTTTTGGATTACTCTACATACCAGTACAATTGTATTAACCCCCTATATTCTAGGTTCTGATGCTCAGTCTAGAGGTCCTGCAAAGCCGTAGAGTTTTCATCTAGAAGTGAAGTGCGTGCGCAGTTGGTGAGCCTTCTTTATTTTGAAAGGACTATTTCTTACTGTCATATGTTATTTATTTTGGTTTAGGTCCACTGGGGGCTTTGTCCCTGTCTTAGTTATGATGACTGGTTTTGATGTACTAGAGATTTCATAGACAGATATTAGATAATGTTGAAGGTTTTATTGAATTCTTTGACTTTTCAGTCGTATGATGTTATTGACCATGTTTCCCTATGAATCCATTTCCGCATTCTCATTATGATTGTATGAACGTGTATATGATTACCTATTAACAAAGGGGTGCTCGGGCCTTCACATCTCGGGATGCTTATCACGATCAGGGCCTTGTTCAGATTGCGATAAAATTGGTATCAAAGCACGGTTCATGGTCCCAGGGCATCTGCAAAATTACATCGGGTAGACTCTTATTTATGGGTGTGTAGCGTGCCATACTTATAGGTAGGAGTATACTAACGTTTAGGAATGTTTCCCTTCTTTATGATTTAGTTCGTGTTGTGGAGTCTGAAATGTATGCTAATCAATGTCTCTTGTATTTCAGAAAAGCAATCATGCCTCCACATTGCTCCAATGATTAGAATACCCTGACTGAAGATGTCAGCCCCACCCATGGGATGAGGATACGTAATTGGGCTCACACTCTTGATTTTCTTGTTGCTCAGGGTGTCTCTCCTATTCAGACTAGTCTACCTAGAGCACCTTAGACTCCCCAATCTGGGACTAACCACACCCAACCTCCCTAAATAGAGATATCAAATGTTGAGTTTAGATAGTCGATGTATATGACTGCATAATTGGTGACTTCACAGGCTGAACGGTCAAAGGAAGTTGGTCCTGCGTCTGTCACATCTGAAGCTTCATGGGTAGGTTAGTTTATGAGGATGAACCCACCTAAGTTTACTGGTACAAAGGTGAAGGAGGATCCATAAGAGTTTGTGAATAGGATGGATAAAATCTTTCGAGTAAAAGATTCAAATACCGAAAGTCCTTCTCTTCAGTCTGTCCCCATAGTAAATGAATTTCTAGAAGTCTTTCTCGAAGATCTCTCAGGTTTACCGCCTAATTGGGAGATAGATTATGGTATTGATTTATTTACAGAAACCCATCCCATTTCTATTCCGTCATATAGAATGGCTTTTGCTGAATTAAAAGAGTTAAAAGAGCAACTAGCAGATCTTCTTGATAAAGGCTTCATCTATTCTAGTGTCTCCCCCTGGGGTGCACCTGTACTCTTTGTGCATAAGAAAGATGGTTCCCTCCGAATGTGTATAGACTATCATCAATTGAATAAGGTCATTGTAAAAAATAAATATCGTTTCCTAAATTGATGATCTCTTTGACCAACTTCAGGGTGCTAAGTGTTTTTTAAAGATGAACCTTTACTTGGGGTATCATCAGTTGAAGGTTAGGGAGGCTGACATTCCCAAAATATCTTTCTGAACCCGATTTGGCCACTATGAATTCTTAGTCATGTCCTTCAGATTGACTAATGCCCCTGCAGCATTCATGGATCTAATGAATAGAGTGTTCCGTCAGTTTCTAGATCTGTTTGTCATAGTCTTCATTGATGACAACTTGATTTATTCTAAGAATGAGGAGGACCATGCCAATCATCTCTGAATTATTGTTAAGACCCTCAAAAATCATAGGTTGTATGCAAAATTTTCCAAGTGTTAATTCAAGCTTAATACTATAGCTTTCTTGGGGCATATTTTGTCAAGTGAGGGAATTAAGGTTTATCCCCAAAAGATTGAGGCAGTGAGAAAATGGCCTAGACCCATGGCTCCAACAAACATTCGGAGCTTTTTGGGTTTAGTGAGATATTATAGGAGGTTCATAGAAAGGTTTTATTTGATAGCTACTCCACTTACTAGGTTGACATAGAAAAAGGTTAAATTTGTGTAGATTGACTCTTGTGAGAATAGCTTTGAAAAAGGTTAAATTTGTGTAGATTGACTCCACTTACTACTGCGCCTGTTTTGACCCTTCGTGAGGGTACATAGGGTTTTGTTGTGTAGTGTGATGGATTTTGAGTGGGACTTGGATGTGTACTTATGCAGCATACTAAAGTGGTAGCTGATGCATCTAGGTAGTTAAAGGTGCACAAGCAAAATTACCCTACCTATGACTTGGAGTTAGCGGTTGTGGTGTTTGCACTTAAGATATGGCGGCATTATTTGTGTGGGGTACATATTAATATATTTACTGACCACAAAAGTTTGCAGTATGTTTTCTCACGGAAAGAGATAAATTTCAGGCAAAGGCATTGGTTGGAACTGTGAAAGGATTGTGATATGATACTGCACTATCATCCAAGCAAGGCGAATGTGGTAGCCGACACCCTCAGCAGACTATCTATGGGCAGTCTTGCACATGTTGAGGAAGGAAAAAGGGAGAATGTGAAAGATATTCACCGGCTTGCAAATCTAGGGGTGCGACTTCTGGATTCTAAAGATGGAGGGGTTGTTGTGCTTGAAATATCTAAATCTTCCCTATGCATAGAAGTTAAGGAGAAGCAGGTTGAGGATCCCATCTTGATGCAGATTAGGCAAGATGTGGGTCAACAGAAGGTGATGTGTTTTAAAATTGGCGGTGATGGGAATTTAAGATATCAGGGTAGGTTATGCATGCCAGATATGGATGGATTGCGGAAAAAAATCCTTGATGAGGCACATACTTTGAGGTATGTTGCTCACGTAGACTATAATAAGATGTACCATGATCTTAAAAACATATATTGGTGGAATAATATGAAGCGTGATGTGGATGATATTGTTTTCAAGTGTTTGAATTTCCAACAAGTTAAAGTAGAACATTTGAGGCTCTGTGGTACTTCCTAAGAGATAGCTTTACCTATGTGGAACTGGGAGATGATCAATATGTACTTCATAAATGGACTTTCGAGGACCCGAAACCAATATGATTGCATTTGTGTAATTGTGGACCGTTTGGCCAAGTCATACCACCTTTTGCTTGTAAGGATTAACTATTTGGGAGATGATTATGTCAAACTGTATATTGAGGAAATAGTTTATTTACATGAGGCACTGGTATCCATTATATCGGATCGAGGCACGCAATTCTCTTCACAGTTTTGGAAATCTTTTCAGAGGGGTTTAGGTACCTAAGTGAACTTGAGTACTGCTTCCACGCTCAGACGGATGGGCAAGATGAGCGCACTATTCAGACCCTTGAGGACATGTTAAGTGCTTGTGTAATTAACTTCGAAGGTAGTTGGGTAGATCAATGGACATTGATAGAGTTTGCTTACAATAATAGCTACCATATTAGCATTAAATGGTTGCTTTTGAGGTACTTTATTGGACAAAATATAGATCATTGATTGGGTGGTATGAGATGGGTGAAGCTCGGTTATTTGGGCCTGACCTTGTTCATCAAACAATGGAGAAGGTGAAGATCATTAGAAAACAACTTAAGACTACCCAGAGTCATCAAAAATCCTATGCTGATGTTTGGAGAAGATATTTAGAGTTTGAGGTAGATGATTTGGTGTTCCTAAAGGTCTCTACTATGAAGGGGATCATGCAATTTCAGAAGAAAGGGAAGCTTAGTCCTCCTTATATAGGACCATACCAGATTTTGAGGAGAATAGGTGGGGTGGCCTATGAATTACTTTTTCCTGCAAGTTTGGCTTCCGTTCATCTCGTATTTTATGTTTCCATATTGAAGAAATGTATTGTAGATCATTCCCCAGTGTTGTATGTAGAGAAGATCAGTGTGAAAGACTCCTTGTCATACGAGGATAAACCCATTGCAATCCTGGATCGCCAAGTTAGAAAGTTAAGGATTAAGGAAATAGCTTCAGTCAAGGTGAAGTGGAGAAATCAAAAAGCCAATGAGGCTACTTACGAGTCAGAAGAAAATATGAATGCGAGGTACCTGACTTTTTTTGAGACCATGTATGATGGTTTAGAAGGTACAAATCCTATATTACTCCTTTTCTTTCATTTAGTTCTTAAAATCATGCTTAATGTGTCCCGAGTCATCATTCGGGGATGAATGATCCCAAAGAGGCATAATATAACACCCCGCATTTCGAGCTAGGAAGTAAACCATTATTTCTACATGTAAATAATACAAAAGCCATAAATCCAATGTGAATGTAGTGTGTTAATAAACTATATTGTGCGAGAATCTATTTGAGCATGAATTAAGATCGTAGAGGTCCCTTAACTCAAGGACGAGTTGAAATCCTTACTATCGATTGAGTTCTGGTGAGCTCTTAAACTTGGGTCAACTTTAGTTGACCATAACTTTTTGTATATATCTCATTATAGGACCTACTATATATCAAATCAAAGGTCTTTGAGTCCTCTTTCCAACTCTACTAATTTTGCCTAAATCCAATCTCGGGGTAAAAGGTTATTGCTATTTTATAGTGAGCTATCTGAATTGCCAAAGTGCGACGAGATTGTCGACGGACCATCACGCTAGTGATAGACCATCACCCAAACCATCACAAATGAGGCAGTAAGTTCGATTTCTGGACAAGAAATGATAGTTTGAGGGACGGTTCGTCTCTACGGTGATGGTTTGTCGCCCAAACCGTCTCGGACCTCCGTTTAGCGATCTAAAGCCATTTTTAAAGGGATTTTTCGGTCTTTTCCACCTTTTTATCAAATTAAAGGACATAACTCCTCATTCATCCATAACATTAAAATTAGGGGTTTTTCCAAGAACAAAGAATCAGGAACCAACCTCTAAGTTCAAGATTTCCAAGGAACGAATCAAGATTCGAGTTCTTCTCTCTAAACTAATTAATCTAAAGTACATGGGGTTGTCATAAATATCATGGGCATGATCTTGATATGAATTTAAACAATATTTTTTAATATTTATGTAAGTATGTATGTCATTATAAGTGGGATTTTGTTTTAACACAAAAAGCATGCATTGTGATATGATTTTGAGAAGTATATTGAAAGATCATAGGGTTGTTTGCTTATATATCTCAATTGTTGAATTTGTGGACATGTGACTTGAATTTTAAAAAGTGTTATCAACAGGAGTTGTGAATCCTTTATTCCCCATGATGTTGTTTATGAACCACACATAATGCTATTGTTAAAGTATTGAGAGCACGAGTTTTAAAACCCCTTTTTATCATGAAAAAGAATGATTGGCTAATGTTGTACTACTTGGTAAATGTTGAAGTTTCTTGACTCTTTTGTGTTGGGGAATGGATATGCATATGTTTGGTGTATGGGAGTCTTGTTAGTGTTCATGTAATGACTTGCATAAAACCTGTGGAGGAATTGCCTCGAATGAAAAAAGGAAGAGAATATTGTGAGTATAATGCACATTTTGTCTTATATCAAACTTAAAGCTTAAATTGATGTGAGTTAGATGGTTATCCGAAGAAAGAACGGGTCAGATGACTCTATGCTGGAAACCATGAATTTCCAACTTGGGAACTTGGTACCCTGCTATGTGATCTTGTGTACATAGTACTATTTCATCCCAAACTGGGACCAATGGTTAGGAGCCCTGCTTTGTGATCTTGAGCCCAACCACGACATATTGACTTGATTGGGGTTGTGGCACCCTGTTGTATGATCTTGTGTGTCCTTCCCACACTAATAATCCAGTCTTAGCTACAACCGAGACTTGGTAGTTGGTGAAAATTTGAAATTGTAGGGTGTACCATCTAGCTCAACAGTACTGTATTTTTGTTGAAAAATCATTTTACTTTGCTAGTGTGATTTCAAACGATTTTGCATTAAAGTATTTTATAATAGCTCTCATCTATGTTATGTAAAAGTTGTTTTTTCATTTGGATTACTCTGCGTACCAGTACAATTGTATTGATCCCCTATATTCTAGGGTCTGAAGCTCAGTCTAAAGGTCCTGCAATGCCGTAGATTCTTCAGCTAGAAGTGAAGTGTGTGTGCAGTTGGTGAGCCTTCTTTATTCTAAAAGGTATATTTCTTTCTGTCATATGTTATTTATTTTGGTTTAGGTCTACTGGGGGCCTTGTCCTAGTTTTAGTTGTGATCACTGGTTTTGATGTACTAGAGATTTCGCAGACAGATGTTAGATGATGTTGAAGGTTTTATTGAATTCTTTGACTTTTCAGTCGTATGATATTATTGACCATGTTTCCGTATGAATCCGTTTCCACATTTTCTTTATGATTGTGTGAAAGTGTGTATGATTGCCTATTAACAAAGGGGCTCTCGGGCCTTCACAACTCGGGATGCTCATCACGGCTAGGGCCTTGTTCGGATCATGAAAAAATTCCTATTCCAAAATCCAATAAATTCAATTTACCCTGTCCATTTGACACCTCCATGCAGCACTAATACAGTCGCAGAAAGAATTCTATGTTGTTTCGCTGGCTTTTTCTATCAAGTTAATGATTCATAGAAGCTCGCATTTTCTTATGGTCAGTAAGAAAGAATTGTTCTATCCTCTGTGAATTTAGCACGTCCTAAAAGCCTATCTTGGAAATAAATACATGTTATCTTTCGAAGTTCTATGCAATACTAAAAAACATTCTTTTGCCTTATTCATGGTTCTTATTACAATTAATTGGCTGTAAAATGGTTCTTTGAAATAAAGTATTTTGTTACTTTTCAATTTGGATGAAGGACAAGGCTTTCATCATCATATTAGTATCATGGTCTTTGAGCAGATAAATACCTCAATTGCTATCTCCTTTGTCCAAACTAGTTTATTTGTCTTTTCTAAGGGCATATTTCAAAAATTCTTTTTGGTGTATTTTTAGTACAAAGTTTCAAATTTTGACTTTGTTGTATTATTCATGTGGAAAGATGTATTTTTTTTGGTATTAAGGTTGTACTTCCTTTTTTTTTACTAGACCTGTTCACATGATCATGCCTTTAATATTCATTAGTTGTGGTAGAGTTTAGGGCTTATCATTTGTCAAATTTCTTACAAAAACAATGAGTGCTACATAGTTATGCATAAGAGTGTGCATAGTTTACTCTGGTTTTGAATTACTTCCAGTACAAAATGATAAGTAGAAGATGGTACTTTGAGAATAGAACAGGTGAAACTGCCTATGAAAGTGCATATGTTTCATCTGATGAGAAAGAGATCGACAAAAGAACTTGGTGCGCAATAGTTTTTCTTTCTAAATTTAATTTTGAAATATAATCATATTTTCAATTTTCTTACAAAGTAGCTTGTCCTAAATCTAATTGCAGATGGATGTGCATGAACCAAGAAAAATATGTGAAAATAAGTGGATAAAAGAAGCATCGGAACTACTAGTATGTTGCCTCACATCACAAAGCTAACAGACCAAAGGGGGACTATCCAGGAATTTAGTGTAATTCTAACTCTTGAGCCAAATAAATTTCAACATTGAAGAAGTGTAATCTCCATTGATATCTACTGTAAAATGACACAAAGTGGAGTAGTTTGTGAATAGGAATTAAGTATTGAAAATGGCTGATGCAGTACGCGGATGAATTAGTTCTGAGGAATGTGTGGAACAATAGAAATACTAGAGTTAGTCATAGGGTATATCATTTGCTTATATCTCAGAGTTGGAGTTGGTGGGACATAAATGACATATGCACATTGACAAACAGAAATATTCTTTTGTAAATATATATTAAATCTTGAACGCCCTTGATGGAACAGTTATGTTGGAAAATTATTGCATTGAATTAAGGATGTTCTGGAGAGAATTTTGCTATCAAGCCTCTTCAAGTTTTCAATTAGTAAAATGCCCTATCCTCTACAAGTTTTCAACTAGCAAAATGGCCTACTTCTATTTTCTTATTTGTCAGATTGATAATTGATTTGCCTATATATAGGTCAGATCGATAATCGACCTGTCTGATTGATCATCAATCTGTGTATATATCTGTCGGACAGATAGATCTGTCTCAAAAATTGGTTATCTTCCAAAATAAAAAAATTTATGATCCATTTAATTAAAAAAATAGACTTAAAAGGTCTATATAACAAAGAGTCCTGATGTTCTGTTGGTTTTTCTATTTCTTTTCATGAGATCTTTAGCATTCTTTAATTCCTGATCTTGTGGCCAAAGATAAAAAGATAGATACATGTACCTTAGTGTTTAAGATTCTTATCAAGATCAATGTGTAAAAATTTATTTTAAGTTTTGTTGAAAAATAATGCATCAGAAGATAGTTAAGACATATAGACTAAAGTTTCCACCAAGCTTATAGTCTAGAAATACTGGTGTGTTATGTTTTTAATGAATATGTAAATGCCCAGCAACCCCTCCATGATCCCTTTTCATACTACATGATCATATTTATTACACCCTAACAAAATTTTTGAAATTCCAATGTAATTGTACGAGTGTTTCTGATTCTACAATAGGACATCGAAAGAAATAGAGTACATTATAACAAATTAGAGAAGATTACAAACCCTTACCTTAATGATAAGTCCAGAAGTTGTAGAGGATAAAATCAGAAATATAGAGGATCCTCGAGTCGGCTTTGGTATTACTCCATTTATTAAGTGCATTCACGACTTGATTAGTTTCATGATATCAATGCTGATCCTCAGAGTGTATGTTCCTGGCCATATCTTGTATCATAAGATTTTAATACAATTGAAAGTCTTTATGATTTGGTTTCCAATCCAGGTAAATACTTGGTGTAACGGATAGGCGTTTTAGATTAGATTCCTATTAGATCTAAACTAGGTAAAGGTTGTGTTATTTGTGATGTATAAGAAGATTATTTCACCTCAATATTTGATGCCTAGTTCCTGTAGGTTTCTAGATGTTTTGACGTTGTATTTATTGGTTGTTATTATAGGTATGCCAATATATGAATGAAGAATTCTTTCATGGTATTAGAGCCTTTTGTGGTTTAACAACCGTTCTTGTTTTTCATTTTTTTAAAAAAATAAAATTGCAAAAGCGAAACTAAATGGAAGATAAAACAGAGAGCTCTTCTTCCTTTACAACTTTAGTTGTTTCAAAGAATGCCATGGGAAATTATTATCCGACACCTAATTGTGCTCACCAGTTGCCTGTTAAACTCATATCAATAAATTTTTTGGTTTGGAAGACACAATTTCCTCCGATGATCTGCAGTTGTGGTCTTGGCCATTATATCAATGGTAGGGAACCTGTATCACTGCACATTTTGGATGATGATGAACCAAATCCTGCATATCAGGTTTGAGTCCTTCAAGATCAACTCGTCTTGAGTTGGATAGTAGCTTCAGTTTTAGAAAATATTCTCTCTCAATTGGTAGAAGCAGATGACTTTTGCTTCTTTGAATAAAAGTGTGGCATCCTATGCTACTGGGTCCAAACCATTGATTTGAGAAATTAAGGCGCAATTACACAACTTACTTCGTGATAGTGCAACTATTGAAAGTTATGTCCAAGGGGCAAAAATGAGTGCTGATAAGTTAGATGCCTTGCAACATCTAGTTATTGATGATAACTTGGTGGAGTTTGTTCTTGCCGGATTAGGCCCTGCCTATCACCCCTTCACAAGGTCACTTCAATGACGTCTTGAGGACGTCACCTTTGATGCACTTTATGGTATCTTGTTGAACGAAGAAAGACAATTAAAACATGAGGACACTAGTACTGTTATTGCCCCAATAGCACAATACACACAAAGTTCAATTTCTATACCTCATTGTCGCGGTAGGGGGCGTACTTATCGAGGTCATGAATGCTCTGCTGGCCAGGGAAAGCAATCTCAGAGTCATAATTATTTCACCACGAATCATTCTGGGACTTCACCGCCTTCTACTGATTTGTAATTGTCTGTCATAATTTTGAAGGAAAGGGTCACATTGTCTGCGTTTGTCTATCTACTAGGAATATGAATGGAAATCGGGTATCTGGATGCCCCTCTTCAAATATAGAAAGTACATCTTCCCAATCGATACCAAATTGGTTGATGGATAGTGGCACCATACATCATTTAACATCTGATCTTGACAACCTTGCAAGTCACTCGGAATGTCATGGTCCTGAAGAAGTTACCCTAGGTAATGGCTCTAAATTGCCCACCTTGCATATTGGTAAAGGATCTTTCTCTATTTCTAATAAGTTGTATGCCCTTGACAATCTTCTTCATGTTCCCACTACTACCCAAAATTTATTATCTATAGTTCTTTTATTAATTATAACCAAGTCTCAATTGGATTTTTTCCTAACTACTTTTTGATTGAGGACTTGGCAACGAGGGCAGTTCATCACAAAGGACCGAATAATAGAGGTTTATATTCCCTTCCAATATTGAATTTAGTTTCTTCCCCAGCTTCATATGCTGTTTCACTTGGTGTTTGGCATGCGCGTTTCGCTCACGCGTCCTATCCTATAGTTTGTTGGACTTTGCCGTCTAGTACATTTATTTTGTCTAGTTGTGGCTCTTCTAGTTTGTGTCCAACTTGTGGCGTTAGAAAGAGTCATAAAATTCCATTTGTTGAGTCTAATTTTTAGGCCACAGGCCCTTTAGATTTGATTTATTTGGATGTTTGGGGTCCAACACCTGTTATTCAAATGATGGATATAAATATTGTGTTATTTTCTTTGATCATTATAGCAAATATACCTATATTTATTTTCTTAAATTCAAGTCTGAAGTTCTTTCCGTTTTTATTCAATTTCAAAAAATTATGAAAAAAATAATTTGGTCATCCAATTAAGATCTTTCAAGCAGATTGGGGTGACGGGAGGGGGGGTGAGTATCAAGCATTAACCTCATATTTATGATATAATGATATCACACAACATTCTTCTTATCTTTGTACTCCAGAACAAAATAGATGTGTTGAATGCTAACATCGACATATTATTGAGACAGGTCGTGCCTTATTAACACATGCTAGTATTCTATCAAAATTTTAGACAAATACTTTTGATACAACAGTCTATATCATTAATAGATTACCGACTCCCCGTCTAAATAATTATCCCCCCTTTCTCATCCTATTTAATTCTAATCCTGATTACTTCTTGTTGTGTGTATTTGGTTGTTTTTGCTTCCCGTGGCTTCGCCCTTATACGAAAGATAAATTGTCTCCTCATTCTATGAGGTGTGTATTTTGGGGTATAGTAAAATTCACAAAGGTGTAAGTTCATTGATCCTATTTCCTCTAAATTTTTTGTTGCATGCCATGCTGTTTTTGATGAAATAGTTTTCACTTTTTCTACACAAGATGACTCTAAGGTGACTACTACATCAACCAATGTTCCCCCGCTTACTATCCAGGCACCTTAATGACTTTCGTAGCCAGTTGTGCCTATTTCTTCCTTATTGAACTCATATTTTCCTTCTCCTGCAACAACTAGTACTGCCCTACAACATAATTTATCCTTTACCTCTGCAATGCAATTCTCTAAACAATGTCTAGAAGCAACTTCTGATCAATCCCCTGTACAAGTGCATGTTTTGCCTATGAATATGCCTTCTCTATCTTCCGAAGATCCCATAAAATACATTGCCTACTGAAGGTGGAAACCAAGAGGATGATTTTGCACAATTTGGTCCTTCAAGTGATATGCGTCATCCTAATGAATTGACATTCTCTTTATCTAAGTCTCATCCAATGACTACTAGATCACAAATAGGTTCACTAAATCCAAAGCATCCCACGTCTTACTTAACTATAGGTTCACTAAAGCCAAAGCATCCCACATCTTACTTAGCTATTTCCTCTAATGTTATTAAGCTTTCTTGTTACTCTCAAGCTACAAAGTATGCACATTAGCGTAAGGCGATGTAAGAGGAGTACAATGCTCTTCTTAAAAATGGAACTTGGCAGTTAGTTCCACCTTTTCCATCTCTAAATATTATTGGGAGAAAATGGGCTTTTAAAACAAAGGGTAAGCCTGATGGGTCCATTGATCATTACAAGGCTCGGCTAGTTTCTAAAGGGTATCATCAAAGACCAGATATGGACTATGTTAATACTTTTAGTCCTATAGTGAAACCTACCACCATTTGCCTACTTCTTTCCTTGGTTGTCTCAAACAACTGGTATATTAATCAATTGGATATCTCTAATGCTTTTCTTTAAGGTACTCTTGATGAAGTAGTGTACATGTCTTAACCTCCTGGGTTTGTTGATCCCGATCGTCCTAAGCATGTTTTCTTGCTCAAGAATTTTATTTATGGGCTTAAACAAGATTCGCGTAAATGGAATAAATTACTAACAGATGCCGTGATTTCATATGGCTTTACCGGCTCAAAAATTGATTGTTTGTTATTTTATTTGTCCTTTAACAGTGATAAATTATTTTGCTTGGCGTATGTTGATGACCTTCTTATTTTGGGATCTAGTTCATCTCTTGTTGGTTCTCTTATTACTCACTTGAAATTATAATTGTCAGTTAGAGACCTTAGTCGCCTCTCTTATTTTTTGGGGATAGAAGCATCATGGACCCGTACTGGTTTGGATCTGTAGTAAGATTGATATGCAATTGATTTGTTGCGGAAAGCACAGATGGATGGTTGCAATCATATTTCTACGCCTGGAGCATCTTTCTCTAAACTTTCAAGTTTTGAAGGATCTTCTTTCCATGATGAAACTCTATATCGCAGCACTATAGGAGCCCTCCAATATTTAACCTTCACTCCTCCTGATATAGAATTTATGGTGAATAAGGTTTCCCAATTTATGCATAGTCCACGAAAGTCCCACTGGGTTACTGTCAAATGCATTTTGCAATATATACAGTCCACTTCCTCCCATGGGTTGTTCTTTGCTCGACAAAAGACGAAGCTTCTCCATGGTTATAGTGATGCGGAATGGGGTGGTTCAATGGATGATCATAAGTCGAATATTGGTTATGCAATCTTTTTTGGTTCTCATTTAATATCTTGGGCTTCCAAAAAGTAGCGAGTAGTTGCACGTTCTAGTACTGAGGCAGAGTATTATGCACATGCCACTGCTGTGTCAGAGCTAACTTGGTAGGAATTTTACTTTGTGAGATTGGGTGCTTGGACATTACAGCTCCTATACTTTGGTGAGATAACTTAAGTTCAACTTATTTAACGGCTAATCCTATTTTCCATTTCCTCACCAAACATATGGAGATTGACTTTCATTCTCCATGAAAAGGTGAAGGATAAATCTTTGGTTGTTCGCTATCTTAGCACTCAGGATCAAGTTGCAGATATCCTTATGAAAGGTCTCCCAAAAGTACGATTTCAGCATTTTAGGGACAAGTTGACAGTGTATGCTTCCCCCGTTCAACTTGTAGGGGAGCGTAACGGATAGGCTTCTTAGCTTAGATTCTTATCAGATCTAAACTAGGTAAAGGTTGTGTAATTTTTGATGTATAAGGAGACTAATTCTCCTCAATCATTGATGCGTAGTTCCTGTAGGTTTCGAGGTGTTTTGTCGTTGTATATATTGGTTTTTATTGTGTGTATGTTAACATATGAATAAAGAATTCTTTCACTTGGCTCTTGCAATTGGACTAATCAATGGCTCTTAAAGGGTCTCTTGAAATTGAACTCAAAGACTCCAAGTTCATCAGGATACTCATATATTAATGAGTTCAATTGAAACCATTGTTGTATCTTAAATCATGTATAAATATGCATGCAAAAAAATTAATCCAATGAAACTATAATTGACTATAACTATTCTGATTCTGATGACTCCAATTTATTATAAATCATCCAAATCTGATCCAGCTCGCCCATTTCCCATCACTAGATGTAGGTAATCAAGTTCTTACAATGATTGCCCCCTAAACGACTTGGTATTTAATTTTTTCCTTTCCCGTCTCAAAGTGTTTAATTTATTTCATGTTGCTTAGTTAATCAAAATTTATGAACTAAAATATCCTTATTTATCCAAATCAAATTCACCCAACATAAGTTTGAAGTTTTTTTCTTTCGAAACTGAATTTTTGCCTCGCTAAGTATAAGTTTCATAGGAATTAAGTTATGCAACATAAATTGTATACCTAGTATTTTCCATAATTTGTTGTACTGTTCAAAAGCTGGAGTTTTACTTTTTGGCACAAATATTCTTTATCCTTTTGGAGAAAAAAAATATTTGGTAGCTAACGTGGGATGGATAATGTGTTCTGTTGTCTCTGTGTGTCTGGGTGTATTTGTTTTTTTGTTGGAAGTACATTACCCATCTTGAGACATAATAACGTTGATTGTTATTTTCGGTATTAGGGCATAAATTGTTATGCTTTTACGACATAACTAGTGAAATATATGATACAAAAATATCAAGTCTTCTCTCAAAAGGGGGAAGAAGTGACAGTAGATATCTGTCAAAAACAAAGAGAACGGCAAGAGTAGAGCTGCAAGGATAAAAATATAAGGAAACTTCAGCTGTAAATTGTTACAAAGAAACTGTAGGAAAAGCTTAAACTTTCTTTTGTTTTCTATTTTTCTGGATGGATATAAATGTACAATGTGCCTCCTATTTATACTTGTCTATGGATGATTCTAGATATCCTTCTAGATACATCTACCCGAAAAATCTAGTGATCTTATCTTCTACTACTCTAGAATATCAAGATAATTCTACAAGATATTTATTCAAGATACTACACTAAGAACCTATTCAAAAAAAATCTATTATCTAAGAGTTTCTAGAGAAATCTTATTTCATAACACTCCTCCTTATGATTTTTTATTAAAACTCCTTGTAACGTCATTTGAAACTCAAACTTGTTGGTGGGAAAATCCTTGGTTAGAATATCGTCATGTTGTTCTTCAATTCTGCAATGCACCAGCTTAACTTCGCCATTGTTCTCGGTATCTCGTAAAGCATGAAATCTGATATTGATATGCTTCATCTTTTTATGTTGTACTTGATTCTCAGCCATGGCAATGGTTGATTTATTGTCCACATAGATCACTGTTGGTTCTTTTTGCAAAAGATCCAAATCAAACAAGATTTTTCTCAATCAAATTCCTTGATTTGTAGTAGATGCAGCAACCACATACTCGGCTTTTGCTGAAGATTGAGCTATGATATCCTGCTTCTTTGTTCTCCAAGAAAAAATTCTTGAACCAAATAAAAACAATAATCAGATATGCTTGTATAATCTTTCAAACATCCACCCCAATCACTATCTGAATATGTAACACCCCGCATCGTCCATGAGTTAGCTTGTGGTAATATGGTCTTAGAGTTAAGGACTAGAAAATTAATTTTTCCTTATTTAGAATTTTCATCACATGAAAAATTTGATAAGCTTTCTGCCGATTTAAGATTCGCCCAAATCTAATATCCGGGCAAGAAATTATGGCTAATTTAAGTCCTAGTCGAAAACACTGTCATTTTTGTGCTTGGCACATTGCGGAGGGGGTCTATTTAACAATTGTTAAATTTTAGTAGACTAGAGCGATTGTGGTGCATCGTGATGAAATTCTAGGTCCCAACCAGTGGGACAACACGATCGCTCCGCATTGCGGTGATCCTAAGAATCCCATTCATCAATTTCCAAAGAGCCACCGCGATTGTGGCGCATCGCGGTGGCCCATAAAATCGGGCTCCTAGTTATATTTTATTTTGTATCATTAAGGGCATATTAGGTATTTTCCACCCCTTATCAACTTAAACACGGGATTATACTCCCAAGTGACCACACTATTCATATTCTCTTAAAAAAATCGCAAGAACTCTCTCTAGGGCTTCAAACTAAAAATTCAATTAACTCAAGATTCAACCGCGGGTTTTTAAAACTGAGTGAAGATTTGGAATCCTCAAACCGTAAGCTTCAAGATCATCCATCAAATTTCTAAATTGAGGTGCGTGGGGTTT
Organism: Capsicum baccatum var. pendulum; assembly: GCA_030864225.1. NCBI lineage: Eukaryota > Viridiplantae > Streptophyta > Magnoliopsida > Solanales > Solanaceae > Capsicum > Capsicum baccatum. Next base: position 232,110,236 of record CM061561.1, on the reverse strand, counting down.
ATCCTAAAACTACATGAACTTGTTGAAAACACCCAATTATGATTTAAAAATAATCAAGCATGAATTTGTTAAAGGGGTTTTGAGATACATGATTTTATTATGCTTTATGAATGTTTAATGATATTGTTATTTTGGCCTTTGGGACTTTCCCCCTTAAATTAATTTAAACCTATATGAATATGTATGATGTTGAAGATTTGATAGAGAGCATTATTATTGAAATCCCTCTCTTTGATGATTTAGAGTTGATAAACTTGTTGGGAATGATTTAAGATGCTTCTTTAATGTTTTGAAGGAGATCTTTTCAATGTTTAAGTATTTAACATGATTTTGAAGATGATGAGAGGGAGTTTCTTGGTATTATTTTGTTCTTGTTTTAAAAAAGAAAGAATTTCATATGATTGACATTTTTGACATGACCACATTGTGTATTTGAATGTTGAAAAAGAGAAGTTCTTGCATATGTTTACATGAGCTTTAAGAAAAGAGTTTTTTGAAATGACTTATTGATATGGTGGTCCCAGATTTACGTTTTGAAACATAGATTATTATATGCTAATAATAGCTCAGAGATGTGACTTTCAAGTCAATGGTATGACAATACCATATAATGTATGCCGTAATAGAGTTAAGAGTTTTCAGAGAATGTTTTTAGAGAATGAATGTCTTAAAGAGTTAAAAATGGGCATAAAGATAGTTAGGTGGTTGCCTAAAGAGGGCTAGAGTTCAAGTAACTCTTAGCATTAAATCGTGATTTGCTGATTCGGGTAGATTATTTTTACATTGACGACGGTTGTGTGGCATAGCAGAGTCAGAGACTCCAACCCTTGCGGCACACTTGGGTTGGAGACCTTCTCGATGAGCCAATGGAAAATTCTATATAGCCCATGGAATTTCAGAGTTGTAGGGTATACCACCTAACACAGAAGTAAAACAAAGAGTGTCATAAAGTTCAGATGATTTTACAAAGTCTTTCAAAAATGCCCATGAGATTTCTTACTATATGATATGTTTATGAACTATTTTAAATTGCTCTGATATATGTTGAATATAAATTATTATTTTGGATCTACTCTGTGTACCAGTACATCTGTATTGACCCCCTACCTCCCTGATTCGGAGGCTCATTCCAAGGGTTCAGCTAATTAGTAGAGTATTCTAAAGAAAAGTGATCCGTTCAGTGGTGAACCTTCTTTGTTCAAAAAGACCTATTATTACAGATTATGTTATTCCTTTGTTTTGGTAAACTGGGGGCCTTATCCCCATTTTCAGAACATTTTTAAGATGTAGTAGAGATTTTGCAGACTGATTTACATCTTATTCAGATGTTTAGAATTGTAACTTTCATTCTAATGCCTTGAAACTCAGAGTTAATGACCATGTTTCCTTATCAGATTGTATTTATGCATATTCTCTTATTATATGAATGTTTTGCATGATTCTAGATAGAGTAGGACATTCGGGACTTCATGGTTTGGGATGTCCGTCATGGCCAATCCCTAGTTAGATTCATGACAAACTTGGTATCAGAGCACAGTTTATGGTCCCAAGGTATCTGCAAAATTGCGTATGGTAGAATCTTATTTATGGGTGTGTAGGGTGCCACACTTATAAGCAGGAGGCTATAAGGAATTTAGGAATATTTCTCTTCTTTGTGGTTTAGTTCGTGCTTCAGAGTCTGAATTGTCCCCTAATTAATGGTCTCTTGTGTGTCAGAAAAATAATCATGTCTCCCCATCGTACTATCGATAAGAATGTACAGACAGATGAGGTCCGTCCCACTCATAGGATGAGGACCCTAAACAGAGCTCAGACTCCAGAGATTGATGCTACTCTGGGAGTCCTGCCTATTTAGAACAGCCCACCTAGGGCACTCAGAACACCCCGGAAAGGGACTAACCACACTCAGCCTCACGAGAGAGAGGTATCTAATATAGAATTCAGACAGTCCTTTCACATGCTTGCATAGTTGGTAGATCCATAAACTCAGCGGTCAGAAGATATTAGGTCTACATCTATTACGTCTAAGGCTACAAGAGTGGGACAGTTCATGAGAATGAACCCACCCAAGTTTACTGGTTCCAAGGTAGAAGAGGACCCGCAGGAGTTTGTGGACGAGATGGAGAAGATCTTTAAGGTGATGAGTGTAGATGAGGTAGAGGGGGTTGAGTTAGCAGGTTACCATCTTAAAGGTGTAGTGAACCAATGGTATAACGAGTGTGAAGATTCAAAGTATGAGAGTTCTAAGCCCACAATTTGGGCCAAGTTCGTGGAAGCCTTCCTCAATCGGTTTTTTCCTCTCTAGATGAGAGAGGCCAAAGCTGAAGAGTTATTGAATCTAGAGCATGGAAATATGAGTGTCCAGGAGTACACTCTGAGGTTCAACCAACTAGCCTGTTATGCTCCAAAGATGACTAGTAACATGAGTCGAATGAGAAAATTTGCATCCGGCCTTTCGGATGACTTAGTGCTTGAATATCAGGGAGTAATTTTGAATCGGGACCTAGATTTTGCCAGACTATCAGTCCACATGCAGCAAGTTGAGAAAAATAAAAAAAATCATTGAATCTAGAGAGAAGGATAGATAGGAAAAGAGAGCCAAGATAGAAGACTAGAGCCACAGTCAGCAGCAAATTGGGAATTGGGGTAACAAATGGCAGAATAAGAAGATTTGGGGTAATGTACGCGCTGCAGCCAGTGCTCTAGTGTCCATACCCCTAGCCGGACAGTGCCTCCACGATTTTCAGTCCAAACAGGGGTCGAGAATATAGGGTTTACAGTCTCAAGGAAATGTTGCTCAGACCTTTTGGACATACCCGTGCTGTGAGGGATGTGGGGGGAATCATCCAGGGAGATATCAGTTTGGCGCTATGGTATGTTATTCATATGGCCAGCTAGGACATATCCAGAGAGACTGACTGGAAGCAAAGGGTAATGTTTGTGGAACCAAGTCACAGACTAATTCTATTGCACCACCACCGCCTTAGAAGGGTGCCACTTTAGCCGTCGGGAGTGGCCGCAACTGGTTGTATGCCTTAACCAACCGCCAGGAGGCAGAGGCCTCACTAGATATAGTTAATGGTACGTTGCAAATATTTTCTCGTGGTGTATATGTGTTACTTTATCCCGGGTCTACCCTATCTTACTGACACCTTATGTGGCTGTTAGTTTTGGGTTCGATCCCAATGTGATTGCCAAACCTTTTTCTTTTTTTACTTCAATGGGAGATTCTGTTGTGGCTAGGAGGGTGTATAAAAATTGTGTGGTGACTGTTTATAGGCGGGATACTATGGCAGACTTTGTAGACTTAGACATGATTGATTTCGATGCTATCCTAGGGATGGATTGGCTTCATTAGTGCTATGCCACACTAAATTGTAGAACTCGAAAGGTTACTTTTTCCCTCCCAAATGAATCAGTAATAGAATCGGAGGGACATTCCTTAGAACCTAGAGGGAACTTTATATCTTATCTCACAACCCGTAAACTCATTTCTAAGGGTTGCTTGTATCATCTTATTCAGGTTAAAGATTCGAATACCAAAAGCCTTTCTCTTTAGTCTATCCCTGTGGTGAATGAGTTCCCAGATGTTTTTCCTGATGATCTCCCAGGCATACCACCTAATATGGAGATAGATTTTGGTATTGATTTATTGTCCAATACCCATCCCATCTTTATTCCGCCATATAGAATGGCTCCTGTAGAACTGAAAGAGCTGAAAGAACAGCTAGCAGATCTTCTAGACAAAGGTTTTATTTTTCCTAGTGTTTCTCTTTGGGTGCACCTGTACTCTTCGTACGAAAGAAAGATGGCCCCCTCCATATATGTATAAATTATCGCCAGTTGAACAAGGTCATTATTAAAAATAAATATCCTCTTCCTAAAATTGATGATCTTTTTTACCAACTTCAAGGTGTAGATGTTTTTCAAAGATAGACCTTCGTTCTGGATAACATCAGTTGAAAGTTAAAGAGTCAGACATTCCCAAAACAGACTTCCGAACTAGATACGGTCATTATGAATTGTTAGTCATGTCCTTTGGGTTGACTAACGCCCCTGCAGCCTTCATGGGTCTTATGAAGAGGGTGTTCCATCAGTTTCTAGATTTGTTTGTCATAGTTTCTATTGATGATATCTTGATTTATTCTAAGAGTGAGGAGGATCATGCCAATCACCTCCAAATCATTCTTTAGACTTTCAAAGATCATAGGTTGTATGCAAAGTTTTCCAAGTGTGAATTCTAACTTAATTCTACTGTTTTCTTGTGGCATATTATGTCTAATGATGAGATTAAGGTTGATCCCCAAAAGTTTGAGGCAGTGAAAAAATAGCCCAGACCCAAGACTCCAATCGACATTCGAAGCTTCTGGGGTTTGGAGGGGTATTACAGAAGGTTCATAGCGAGTTTCTCTTCCATAGCTGTGCCACTCACTAATTTGACACAGAAAAAGGTGAAGTTTGTGTGATCTGACTCATGCGAGAATAGTTTTCAGAAATTAAAAGTCAAGTTGACTACTACACTTATTCTGACTCTATCGGAAGGTAAAGAGGGTTTTGTTGTGTACTGTGATGTGTCCCATGTGGTACTTGGGTGTGTAATTAAGCAACATGATAAATTAGAGGCTTATGCGTCTAGGCATATAAAAGTGCATGAGCGAAATTAGCCCACCCATGACTTGGAGTTAGCAGCTGAGGTGTTTGCATTTAAAATTTGGCAGAATTATCTCTACGGGGTACATGTTGATATATTTACTGACCATAAGAGTTTGTAGAATATTTTCTAGCAGAAAGAATTAAATCTCAGGCAATGATGTTGGTTGGAGCTTTAGAAGGATTACAACATAAGCCTGCACTACCATCCGGGCAAGGCAAATGTGGTAGCCGATGCCCTCAGCAGGTAATCTAAGGGTAACCTTTTGTATGTTCCAAAGGAGAAGAGGGAGATGGTGAAGGATATTCACCGACTTACAAATCTAGGAGTGTGATTCTTGGATTCTGAAGATGGGGGAGTGGTTATTCAAAAGGTATCTAAATATTCCGTTTGTAATGAAGTTAAAGGAAAGAAGATTGAAGATCCCATCTTGATGCAGATAAAGAAGAATATGGGCCAACAGAAGGTGATGTTTTTTAAAATTGGTGGTGATAGGATTTTGAGATATTAGGGTAGACTATGTGTGCAAGATGTAGATGGATTATGAAAGAGGATCCTTGATGAAGCTCACACTTTGAGGTATGTTGTTCACCCAGGCTCTACTAAGATGTATCATAATCTGAAAACCAAATACTGGTGGAATAATATTAAGCGTGATTTGTCTAACTTTGTTACCAAGTGTTTGAATTGTCAACAAGTGAATGTAGAGCATTTGAGGCCAGGTGGTACCTCCCAAGAGATAGATTTGCCTTTGTGGAAGTGGGAGAAAGTCAATATGGACTTTATCATAGGACTTTTGAGGTGCCGAAACTAGTATGATTGTATTTGGGTAATTGTAAACCGGTTGACCAAGTCATCCCACTTTCTACCTGTGAGAACCAACTATTCGGGAGATCACTATGCCAAGTAGTCTGTTTGCATGGAGTACCTGCATCCACCATATCTGACCGAGGTACGCAATTCTCTTCATATTTCTGGAGATCTTTTAAGAGAGGTTTAGGTACCCAAGTAAACCTGAGTACAACTTTATACCCTCAGATGGATAGGTAAGCCGAACATACTAATCAGACCCTTAAAGATATGTTAAGAGCTTGCGTGATTGACTTCAAAGGTATTTGGGTAGATCACTTTCCATTGATAGAGTTCGCTTATAATAACAACTATCATGTCAGTATTAAGATGGCTTTGTTTCAAGCTTTGTATAGGAGAATATGTAGATCACCGATAGGGTGGTATAAAGTGGGTGAGACTCAGATATTTGGGCCTCATCTTGTTCATCAGGCGATGAAGGAGATGAAAACTATTAGAGAATAACTTAAAACAACCCAGAGTAGACAGAAATCCTACGCTGATGTTCAGAGACATGAGCTAGAATTTGAAGTTGGTGATTGGATATTCTCAAAGTCTCTCCTATGAAGGGAGTTATGCGATTCGGGAAGAAAGGTAAGCTGAGTCCTCGCTATATAGGGCCATACCAGATTTTGAGAAGAATAGGTGGGGTTGCGTATTAGTTAGAGTTACCTGCAAGGTTGGGTTCTGTTCATCCGGCATTTCAAATATCCATGTTAAAGAAATATATTAGAGACCATTCATTAGTGTTGCCTGTAGAGGATGTCAAAGTGACAGACTCCTTATCCTATGAAGAGGAACCTATTGCAATATTAGATCGTCAAGTTAGAAAGTTGAGGAGCAAGGAGGTAACTTCTATTAAAGTGTTGTGGAAAAATCAGAAAGTTGAGGAAGCAACTTGGCAATCAGAAGATGTCATGAGAGATATATACCCAAACTTATTTGATCTAGTGAATGACGCAATGGCAGGTACAATCCTTGTCTTGGTCTTTTATGGCCTTAGTATGTTTTAAATCATGCTTTTCTGTATTCCACGTCATCATTCGGGGATGAAAGATCCCAAGGGGGGATAATGTAACACCCCACATCATCCATGAGTTAGCTCATAGTAATATGTTCTTAGAGTTAAAGACAAGAAAAAATAATTTGTCCTAATTTTGACTTTTCATCACATGGGAAATTTGATATGCTTTCCGCTGATTTAAGATTCGCCCAAATCCGATACCCGGGCAAGAAATTATAGCTAATTTAAGTCCAAGTGAAAAACACCATCATTTTTATACTTGGCGCATCGCTGAGGGCGTCTATTTAACAATTGTCAAATTCTAGTAGCCTAGCATGATTGTGGTGCGTCGCGCTAAAATTCCAGGTCCCAACCAGTTGGAAACGGGATGGCTCCACATCACGGAGAACCTAAGAATCTCATTCATCAATTTCCACTGAGCCACCGCAACTGTGGCGCATCGCGGTAAACCATTAAATTGGGCTCCCAGTTATATTTTATTACTTCACATTATGGGTATATTAGGTATTTTCCACACCCCTTATCAGCTTAAACACAGGATTATACTCCCAAGTGACCGAATTATTCATATTCTCTTAAAAAATTCACAAGAACACTCTCTAGGGTTTCAAACTAAAAATCTTATTAACTCAAGATTCAACCGTGGATTTTTGAAACTGAGTGAAGATTTGAAATTACCAAATCGTAGGATTCAAAAATCATCCATCAAATTTCTAAATTGAGGAATGTGGGGGTTATCCTAAAACTACATGGGCTTGTTTAAAACACCCAATTATGATTTAAAAATCATCAAGCATGAATTTGTTAAAGGGGTTTTGAGATCTATGATTTTATTATGCTTTATGCATGTTGAATGATATTGTTGTTTTGGCCTTTAGGCCTTTCCCCCTTAAATTGATTTAAAACTATATGAATATGTATGATGTTGAAGATTTGATAGAGAGAATTATTATTGAAATCCCTCTCTTTGATGATTTAGAGTTGATGAACTTGTTAGGAATGATTTAAGATGCTTGTTTAATGTTTTGAAGGGGATCTTTTCAATTTTTAAGTATTTAACATGATTTTGAGGATAAAGAGAGGGAGTTTCTTGGTATGATTTCATTCTTGTTTTAAAAATAAAGAATTTCATGTGATTGAAATTTTTGGCATGACCACCTTATGTATTTGAATGTTGAAAAACAGAGGTTCTTCCATATGTTTGCATGAGCTTTAAGAAAAATTTTATTGAAATGACTTATTGATATGGTGGTCCCAAATTTACATTTTGAAACAGAGATTATTATATGCTAATAATGGCTCAGATATGTGACCTGCAAGTCAATAGTATGACGATACCATATAAATGTATGCCATAATAGAGTTAAAGTTTTTAGAAAATATTTTTAGAGAATGCATGTCTTAAAGAGTTAAAAATGGGCATAAAGATAGTTAGGTGGCTGCCTGAAGAGGGCTAGAGTTCAAGTAACTCTTAGCCTAAAACTGTGATTTACCGATCCGGGTAGATTATTTTTACACTGGCAACGGCCGTGTGGCGTAGCAGAGTCAGAGACTCCAACCCTTGCAGCAGACTTGGGTTGGAGGCTTCCTCGTCGAGTCAATGATAGATTCCATATAGCCCATGGAATATCAGAGTTGTAGGGTATACCACCTAGCACAGAAGTAAAACGAAGAGTGTCACATAGTTTAGATGATTTTACAGAATCTTTCAAAAATGCCCATGATATTTCTTACTATATGATATGTTTATGAATTGTTTTAAATTTCTCTCATGTATGTTGAATATAAATTATTATTTTGGATCTTCTTTGTATACCAGTACATCTGTATTGACCCCCTACCTCCCAATTTTAGAGGATCAGTCCAAGAGTTCGTCTAATCAGTAGAGTATTCCAGAGAGAAGTGATCAGTTCAGTGGTGAGCCTTCTTTATTCCAAAAGGCCTGTTATTTTAGATTATGTTATTTTATTGTTTTGGTCTATTGGGGGCCTTGTCCTAGTTTTCAGAACAATTTTGAGATGTAGTAGAGATTTTGCACACTGAGTCAGATCTTATTCAGATGTTTTGAATTTTAACTTTCATTCTCATGTCTTGAAGCTCAGAGAAATTACCATATTTCCTTATTAGATTGTATGTCAACATATTCTCTTATTATATAAATGTTGTGCATGATTCCAGATAGAGTAGGATGTTCGGGTCTTCATGGTTTGGGATATCCATTACGGCCAGTCCCTAGTACGGGTTGTGATAGAACAGCCAATAAGAACTCCATTCTCCATACTTCTATACCAAATGCCATAATTAGTTGTCCATTTAATATACCTCAACACCCATTTTGTAACACCCTGCATTTCGGGATAGAACGAAAACCATTATTTCTATGTATATATGATCCAAAAGCCATAAATCCTATGCAAATTTTCCATGTTAATCTATTATGTATTTTGGAAATTGAATGAGCTTTCCGTCGATATAAGATTTACCCAAATACAATACCCGAGCAAGATGTTATGGCTAATTTAAGTCCTAGTCGTAAAACACAGTCATTTTGGAGTTTGGCGTATCGCGGAGGTGGTCTATTTAAGAATTGTCAAATTCCAGTAGCCTAGCGTGATTATGGCGCATAGCGCTGAAGTTCCAGGTCCCAACCAGTGGGACAATGCAAGGGCTCCACATCGCGGTGACCTCAAGAATCCTATTCATCAACTCCCAATGAACCACCGTGATAGTGATGCGTCACGGTGGCCCATAAAATTGGGCTCCCAGTTGTATTTTTATTCCGTCTCATTAAGGATATATTGGATAATTTTCACCCCTCCCCCTTGTTATGTTAAACATGGAATTTTTCTCACAAGTGACCACATTATTCATATTTTCTTCAAAAAAATTCATATGAACACTCTCTAGGGTTTCAAACTATAAACCCAATAACTCAAGATTTAACCGTGGGTTTTCAAAACTGATTGAAGATTTGGAATCCCCAAAACCGTAGGCTTCAAGAATCATTCATCAAATTTCTAAATTGAGGTACATGGGGTTTATCCTAAAACTACATGGGCTAGTTGAAAACACCCAATTATGATTTAAAAATCATCAACCATGAATTTGTTAAAGGGGATTTGAGATCCATGATTTTATTATGCCTTATGCATGTTAAATGATATTGTTGTTTTGGACTTTAGGTCTTATCCCCTTAAATTGATTTACACATATAAGTATATGTATAAAACTTAACATTGAAGATTTGTTTGAGAGCACAAATAATGAAAAATCCCTCTCTAGTGATAACCTTATGTTTATGATCTTATGGTGATTGATTGAAATGCATGATTTATGGCTTGAAAATAGTTTACGCAAATACCATAGTATTTTGAGCATGATTTAGAGATTTAAGAGAGGGTGTTTTTTTGATGTAAATATATTTTGTTAAAAGAGAAAGATTTGCATGAGATTAAGAGCTTTCACATGTCCACCTTGCATCATTGAAAGTTTTACAAAGAGAGTTGCATACATGTGTTTACATGAGTTTTAGAGAAAGATTTCTTTGAAATAATTTATTTATATGGTGGTCCCAAATTTATGTTTTGAAAACAGAGATGGGAATATGCTAAAAATGGCTCAGAGATGTGACTTGCATGTTAATGGTATGACGATACCATATAAATGTATACCATAACAGAGTTAGAGTTTTCAAAGTATGTTTTCAAAAAATGCATGTCTTAGAGTGTTAAAAATGGGCATAAAGAGAGCTAGGTGGTTACCTGAAGAGGGCTAGAGATCAAGTAACTCTTAGCCTAAAACCGTGATTTGCCAATTCGGGTATATTATTTTTACGTTGGCGACTATCGTGTAGCGTAGCAGAGTTAGAGACTGCAACCCTTGCGGCACACTTGGGTCTGATGCTTCCCCGCTAATTCAATGGAGGATTCCATATAGCCCATGGAATTTCAGAGTTGTAGGGTATACCACCTAGCGCAGAAGTAAAACAAAGAGTTTCACAGTGTTCAGATGATTTTACAAAGTCTTTCGAAAATGCCCATGAGATTTATTACTATATGATATATTTATGAACTGTTTTAAAAATTGCTCTCATATATGTTGAATATAAATTATTGTTTTTGATTTTCTCTGCGTACCAGTACATCTATTTTAACCCCTACCTCCTCAGCCCAAGGGTTGACTAATTAGAAGAGAATTCCGAAGAGAGGTGATCCGTGCAGTGGTGAGCCTTTTTGGTTCAAGAAGGCCTGTTATTTTAGATTATGTTATTCCATTGTTTTGGTCTACTGGGGGCCTTGTACCAGTTTTTAGAACAATTTTGAGATGTAGTATAGATTTTACAGACTGAGTCGGATCTTATTCAGATGTTTTGAATTGCATCTCTCGTTTTTATGTCTTGAATCTTAGATTTAATGATCATGTTTCTGTATCGGATTGTATTTCTACATTTCTCTTATTATATGAATGTTGTGCAAGACTACCAGATAGAGTAGGAAGTTCAGGCCTTCATGGTTTGGGATGTCCGTCACGGCCAGGACCTACTTCAGGTCATGATATTTTGTGCGAACTAGGGCCTGGTCGTGACGGGCATCTCAAACCATGAAGACCCAAACGTCCTACTCAATCTGGTAGTTATGCACAATATTCATATAATAAGAGAACGTGCAAAAATACAATCTGATATGGAAACATAGTCATTAACTCTGAGATTCAAGACATAAGAACAAAAGCTGCAATTCAAAACATCTGAATAAGATCTGACGTAGTCTGCAAAATCTCTACTATATCTCAAAACTTTTCTGAAAACTGGGACAAGGCCCCCAGTAGACCAAAACAATGGAATAATATAATCTGAAATAACAGGCCTTATAGAACAAAAAAGGTTCACTACTGCACAGATCACTTCTCTCTGGAATCCTCTACTAATTAGCCGGACCCTTGAACTGAGCCTCCAAACCTGGGAGGTAGGGTATCAATACAAATGTACAGGTTTCCAAAGCAAATCCAAAATAATAATTTATATTCAACATATATGAGAGCAATTTAAAACAGTTCATAAACATATAATATAGTAAGAAATCTCATGGGAATTTTTAAAAGACTGTAAAATCATCTGATCTCTGTGACACTCTTTGTTTTACTTCTGCGCTAAGTGGTATACCCTACAACTCTAAAATTCCATGGGCTATATGGAATCCGTCATTGAATCGGTGGGGAAGCCTCCAATCCAAGTGTGCCGCAAGGGTTTTAACTCTTTAAGACATGCATTCTCTAAAAACATACTCTAAAAACTCTAACTCTGTTATGGCATACATTTATATGGTATCGTCATACCATTGAGTTGCAAGTCACATCTCTGAGCCATTTTTAGCATATTCCCATCTCTGTTTTCAAAACAGAAATTCGGGACAACCATATCAATAAATCATTTCAAAGAACCCTTTCTCTAAAACTCATGTAAACATATGTATGCAACTCTCTTTGTCAAACTTTCAATGATGCAAGGTGGTCATGTCAAAGCTCTAAATCTCATGCAAATCTTTCTCTTTTAATAAAATATATTTACATCAAGAAACACCATCTATTAAATATCTAAATCGTGCTCAAAATACTATGGTATTTGAGTAAACTATTTTCAAGCCATAAATCATGCATGTCAATCAATCACCATAAGATCATAAACATAATGTTATCACAGGAGAGGGATTTTTCATTATTTGTGCTCTCAAACAAATCTTCAATTTCAAGTTTCATACATATACTTTTATGTGTAAATCAATTTAAGGGGATAAGGCCTAAAAGCCAAAATAACAATATCATTAAACATGCGTAAGGCATAATAAAATCATGGATCTCCAAACACCTTTAACAAATTCATGTTTGATGATTTTTAAATCATAATTGGGTGTTTTCAATAAGACCATGTAGTTTTAGGATAAACCCCACGTACCTCAATTTAAAAATTTGATGGATGATTCTTGAAGCCTACGGTTTGAGAATTTCAAATCTTCAATCGGTTTCTAAAAGCCACGGTTGAATCTTGAGTTATTTCGCTTTTAGTTTGAAACCCTAGAGAGTATTATTATGAATTTTTAAAGAAAATATGAATAATGTGGTCACTTGGGGGAAAAATCTCGTGTTTAAGTTGATAGGGGTTGGGGGAGGTAGAAATTACCCAATATACCCTTAATGAGATGAAATAAAATATAACTGGAAGCCTACTTTATGGGTCACCATGACGTGCCACTATTGCGGTGGCTCACTAGAAATAAACGAATGAGATTCTTGGGGTCACCACAACGTGGATCCATCGCGTTGTACCACTGGTTGGGACCTGGAACTTCAGCACGACACGCCATAATCACTCTAGGCAACTAAAATTTGACAATTGTTAAATAGACCACCTCCGTGACGTGCCAAGAACCAAAATGAAGGTGTTTTACAACTAGAACTTAAATTAGCCATAACATCTTGCCCAGGTATCGGATTTGGGCAAGTCTTATATTGACGGAAAGATCATTCAATTTCTCAAACTACATAATTGATTAACATGGAAAATTTGCATAGGATTTATGGCTTTTGGATCATCTACGCATAGAAATATTGGTTTTTGTTCTAGCCCGGAATATGGGGTGTTACATTATCTCTCCCTTGGGATCATTCATCCCCAAATGATTGGTAGGAACGTTGAAGCTTAAAGGTGTGGAATAACACAGGCCTGATGTATGTTCTAAGAAAGGATATAACTGATCTGAAACATTTAAACTTCTATCATGAAACTGAATTCTAAGCTGACTTGCCCTTACTTATTTTAAAGAGTTGATTCATGCTGAGAGTTTAGGATTTCCCCCGAAGCGTTTATGCTCAAATCACACACATTGGGTTTGGAAGTAATAACTTAGGTAAGTACGAATCATGAGGCAATAAGATTTAGATCGTACAAAGGTATTACACTGTCTGAGCTAAAATAGCTGGAAAAAATTGAGATTATGTGCTAAACTCTTATGAACTGAGTCAGAACTAAATAACTGAATCTGAAACATGATGCTTGGACTGAACTGAGTTTGAAACTTACACGGATGGAATAGATTATATTTTGGGATGGTCATATGCATTGGACTTGAGATAGTAGGACTGGGTAAAAAGGTGAAAAGATAAAGTAACTCATCTGCATGATTATTAAACTGAATTATACTGGATGTTTATACTTAACTGGAGTATTTCTTCAACACTCTTTCTAAAGAAGTTATAGTATTATTGGGGAGCAAAGAATCTCTGACATGAGTTACACCAGACATCCAACTAAGGAATCACAACAATGACACTACTCTATAGCATGAAATATAAACATATAACTCGTAAACTAGGATAGAATTACCAAACCTTAGGCATTGCAACTTCTTAGTTTCAAGATTAGCCACACTTCTAAAATACTCTCTCAACTATACTTTCCCCTTAAACACCATGCTCATTGATTCCACTTATTTTTTTCTCACGTGGCCACTGATATTTCCATCTACTAATTTCTAAACTAAACTAAATCCCCTTATCGTCTTCAAGCCTAACTCAAAATAACAAGACGCACCACATAATATTGTAGTACTAGTCTGAATCATGAATTAAGCACACCCTGCATTTCACAATTCCTCATCTCCTGCATAATTCTTATTGCCACTCCAGTAATCACCTTCCACTTTGTATTAGACATTCACAAACACTCAAGGCATCCATCCATATGCATACAAACATGATATTCAAACTTTTCTTCCTGCCCACATATGCAATTTTAAACAACCACTCATAAAACATATTTTTCATATTCTCTAATATTTCTATCCATAACAACTTCCCTGCACTATTTAGATGATACACATAAAATATCCTCAACTAACCAAGTCATACACGAAACTTCACCTCAAAATTCTTTCAACTTATAGACTTACATAAAACAAGCACACAATAATGTTTCCCAAATATAACGCATAAAACTTCAACTAACCTTAACACGTATCGAAGACTCAACCTCAATCTTACTCCACAATTACCGCCTTAACTGAAATAAGCATAAAACCATCTTTCATCAATAAGAAATGTTTACTCTTTCCCTGCTAAACAACTGTTCATCATCACTATCTCGACCTAAGGGAAAATGTCACTGCAAATTGGAATATCAGGACCGAAACATAAGGGGAGTACTAAGCATAACTTGATACCCTACTGAGGTGTGAGGAATAGAGCACTTACTGCATGGACTCATTAAGGAGATCTAATCTGAGGACATACCTGATATAAACCTGAATTTTCATTGATCATTAAGAGTATCACATGTGCACAAGACTCATGAACTGCATGATCTGAATTTTGGAATTCATAACTTATGGAAAGCGATTTTGATTGCTAAACAAATTGGGAACTCATCATATTAGGAACTAGGAGAGTACATGATTCCTTATCATATGCATGAACAGGAGCTATGATCATGAAGCTGAAACATAAAACATGAGTATGTGTCGGAATAACTGAGGTAAACCACTAAAATAAGAATAAATTGAGCATCATTCTTTCTCATGGCCTATCCCACAACTTACTGGCACATCTATTAGCATCTAAAAACTTGACTTGGTTACTCGTTCTATCATGCCCCCCTTAGATTTAATCCATTACTTTAAGTCTGTGGACTACTATATACACTCTGGTATAAACTAAAATCACTTTACTCTAGAGTCGGGGATATAACAAAACACATAAAACTAAACTTACCCTGTAAAATGGTATCTTCATGTATAACAACCAATGTAAGTACCTGATAACGCTCAATCTACAGCTCTCATGGGAGTGTAAAGCGGTCGTTAGCAAATATAGGGGGGAGTCTTGTTGTGCAAGTAATGTAAACAAAGTATTAAAGTGAAAGCTGAAAATAGCAAAATAAAAAGAAAGAATGTTTAGTAGGTTGTAAACAATGAGAATTGAGGCGTTGGGGTTATGTACACCTTCTGAGTTATATGTCTCTATTGGCTATGAGTGTGTTGAATCCAGACATGCATGTGCTTATAGAGAATTGTATTCGATGGTAAATCCAGGCTTCTTTCGACCTATTCGAGGATTATTTCACTTTAACTCTTTCGAGCTTAAAGCGTGTCTAACGGTACGAATTCTCCAAGAGGTTAATCCAGTTACGGCACTAACTTTTTAATAGGGGATGGGACCCTACTACCTTGACACTATCTCTTTTCCAGACAAATAACCTTTCTTTCGAACAAGTTAAATGTTATACTGGCGTATTCTTGTGTTTGCAACCACAAGAATTTGCATTAAGATGAAGAGAATAATGATATAAGCAGCATACGTGTCGCGAATTTACAAACTCATAGCAATAGATAGTATCTCATACGGCTTCCATAACCCCAACAGAGAAGTTTAGTTACCCATGAATGCGAAGGAGCTCACGATTGACATTGTTATTATACCACAATACTGATTAATTTCGTGTAACACAGGTGGTAGGCGTTTAGGCGTGAATTCCTAGGCAAAGTAATGATTCTCTTGTTGCGGAAATTAAAGAATAGATGAATAGAAGAAGAAAAGTAGAATTAATGGAAAGATTAGAATTGTTGGAAGAGTAGAAAAGATTAATAGTTGAAGAATGTATATGGATTCCTCAAAATCTCTAGCATGATAGGGTATTTATAATACCCATATCCTAATCCTACTAAGCTAATGAAATACTTAACCAAATCCTACTAAGCTAATGAAATACTTAACCCAATTGTACTAGGTTAATGTATTAGTATCCTAATCCAAATAAGTTACTGCAAGTCCCCAAAGTCTTCAGAAATGTTGTTTTAGCTCGGGACAGATTTTCCATGCATCACTTTTGGTCCTTAGGCGTCCAAGCTTCCTTTTTTCCTTCCGTGAAGCTTTCTTTGGCGTCAAGTAATCCATAAAATGCTGAATTCTGCATCATTTACACCTGAATATTTGCTAATCATGTTCGTTAGGTCACTTACAGGAAAAAGGGACTAAAAGTGCATGAAATATATAATTTGTTCTCGAAACATTGCTAAAATATGGGTAAAATATAGTGCTATAGGCGTGTAAATTCGCCTATCATCAGTACCTCCTTCTAAGATTCAACCCTTAGGTTTCTATAGCCCCAAAAGTTATCATATAACATCTTAAACTTTAACCACCTCAGATTCTTCTAACATTAAACATGGATATATCCAAACCTTTGATGGACAATACCATTTCTCTCATAGTCTACCAGCATTACAACTCCAAACTTACATCTCTCTACTATGAGAATCAAGATCATAACAAAACGCTTAACATTATCTATCAAAACTCCTTAACTTGGCTATTTAGGATACCATATACCATCTAACTAGTCTTTCTCTACCTAGCAACTCAACGGTACTACTAGCCACACACAACATGTAATAGCCATAGAAAAATACTGCAACCTTATATCACCTTGGCATACTTCTACTTCACACATACAACATCATACTTCATTATGAATCAAATAAACTTAAGTTCTTGCATGCACTGTTCAATCCTATTAGATCGCTTCCATAAAACTAGTATCATTAACCAAGAAATAATCACATCCACCTTCTTGGCCATTAACTGTTCAAACTTAATGTCTAGGGCTAAACATGATTTACAACCCAACCATACACACAATTCTCACTTGGAAACTACGAAATAAAATATCAAGAAACAATAGTACACTAGAACTTTGTAGCCACAATAATCGATCATGACCTTATTATAATTCATTAACACGCACTATTTCAACACATCAAACCTATAGTCTAGCATCAATCATCTACCACCAATGATGAATGCACCATAATATACTAGTCTATCAAATTGGGATATTCTACCCAAATATCTCATTTTATTTAGATACAACCCACAACCAAAACACCTTAATAACATCACTGTTATGCCTCAAAATCTACTACATACCTTGTCACAAGTAGTACTAGTTTACAACTACCAAAGAAAAGAAGGTCAAGGGGGGTAGAGTCAGATAATAGACATGGTCAACCTTAATATTATATTATAACCCTATACAATCTTATCTACTTATACGGATTTCTCACATCACACTTAATTACCTAAGCGTACATTTAGACTACTTTCAAATTCCACAAACAACGTTGTGTCTATAATTAAAACTTATTGGCTAATCTATCCATTTGCATACTTCGAGTAAACAACAACTCACCTTAGCTAATAACTCCTTCTCTACCTTCTACTAAACTAACACACAAGGACGTATCACTTTAATACCAACTCAATCTCATGCAAAAAAGTTCAGATATATATACATTTAATAAATTGTCCTTACCACTTTTCTTGCCATTACGCCTCTAAACCCCCAGTTCCAACCAAAACAAGAATCAATAAGATGGACAACAAGTTGCTAGTGAATCGAAATAGACCCCACATGGCTCCACTAGACTTTGATTTTAACAACACAATGATAACAACATTACAAGAGATAGAAACTTGACACATAATAATCAATGATCTAAGAATACATATCTTACTCTGTATGAGGAAAAATCTGAGTCAAACACTCCCCCCACCTACTACCATAAAATTCACACATGCTACTAGCTACCACATTAGTCTATCACTATAAAGGAGTAAAGCATCCTCAAACATCAGCTATTCAACTAAACACATTTATCAACATAAAAGTCATCCTCACTCTGATTTCTAACCTTGTGACTTCGTATCACCAACTTCTTGGTTAATCTCACTACCAATAGGTCATGACACCGACACTTTGACTTATACTACTACTCGTGTGAATATAAAAAATGCCGGTGTCATATAAAAATTTGCAATATAAAAAATTTGAAAGGAACTGAATACACTTAATACCGCAGGCTCAATCAGAAAGGACTTTACCATTTAGAATCAAGACTTCTGCACCTGAATTACTTCAATAATGAGATATATCTGAGCACATCAGAGTAAGGAAAGAATTGGGATGACTTTACTTCCGTATAGGTGATACTATAGCACAAATTAGAGTATGAAAGAGGAACATTATGACTCCATAGCATGAACTGAAACATAAAGAAAGGAAAATATTCCTAAACGCCTAGTAGCCTCCTGCTTATAAGTATGGCGCACTACTCACCTATAAACAATACTTTACCCAACGCGATTTTGAAGACACCCTGGGACCATGAACCGTGCTCTAATACCAAGTTTGTCATGATCCAAACTAGGGCCTAGTCATGACGGACATTCCGAACCATGGAGGCTCAAATGTCCTACTCTATCTGGTAGTCATGTACAACATTCATATAATAAGAAAAGATGCAAAAATACAATCTGATATGAAAACATGGTCATTAAATCTGAGATTCAAGACATAAGAACGAAAGCTGCAATTCAAAACATTTGAATAAGATCTGACTCAGTCTACAAAATTTCTACTATATCTCAAAATTGTTCTAAGAACTGGGACAAGGCCCCCAGTAGACCAAAACAACAAAATAACATAATCTGAAATAACAGGCCTTCTAGAACAAAGAAGGCCCACCACTGCACGGATCACTTCTCTCTGGAATCCTCTACTAATTAGTCGGACCCTTAAACTGAGCCTCCGAACATGGGAGGTAGGGGATCAATACAGATGTATTGGTACAAATAGAAAATCCAAAATAATAATTTATATTCAACATATATGAGAGTAATTTAAAACAGTTCATAAACATATCATATAGTAAGAAATCTCATGGGCATTTTCGAAAGACTCTGTAAAATCATCTGAACTCTATGACACTTTTTGATTTACTTCTACGCTAGGTGGTATACCCTACAACTCTGAAATTCTACCGGCTATATGGGATTCGCTATTAACTCGGCGGGGAAGCCTCCAACCCAAGTGTGCCGCAAGGATTGGAGTCTCTGACTCTGCTATGCCACACGACCGTCGCCAACGTAAAAATAATATATTCGGATCGACAAATCACTGTTTTAGGCTAAGAGTTACTTGAACTCTAGCCCTCTTCAATAAACCATCTAGCTCTCTTTATGCCCATTTTTAACTCTTTAAGACATGCATTCTCTGAAAACATACTCTGAAAACTCTAACTCTGTTATGAAATACATTTATATAGTATCGTCATACCATTGACTTGGAAGTCACATCTCTGAGCCATTTTTAGCATATTCCCATCTCTTTTTTCAAAACATAAATTCGGGATCACCATATCAATAAATCATTTCAAAGAACTCTCTCTAAAACTCATGTAAACACATGTATGCAACTCTCTTTGTCAAACTTTCAATGATGCAAGGTGGTCATGTCAAAGCTCTTAATCTCATGCAAATCTTTCTCTTTTAACAAAATATATTTACATCAGGAAATACCCTCTATTAAATCTCTAAACGTGCTCAAAATATTATAATATTTGAGTAAACTATTTTCAAGCCATAAATCATGCATTTCAATCAATCACCATAAGATCATAAACATAAGGTTATCACAAGAGAGGAATTTTTCATTATTTGTGCTCTCAAACAAATCTTTAATTTCAAGTTTCATACATATACTTATATGTGTAAATCAATTTAAGGGGATAAGGCCTAAAGGCCAAAACAACAATATCATTAATCATGCATAAGGCATAATAAAATCATGGATCTCAAAACACGTTTAACAAAGTCATGCCTGATGATTTTTAAATCATAATTGGGTGTTTTCAACAAACCCATGTAGTTTTAGGATAAACTCCGCGTACCTCAATTCAGAAATTTGATAGCTGGTTCTTGAAGCCTACAGTTTGGGGATTTCAAATCTTCAATCAGTTTTGAAAATCCACGGTTGAATCTTGAGTTATTTGGGTTTTTAGTTTGAAACCCTAGATATTGTTCTAATGAATTTTTGAAGAAAATATGAATAATGTGGTTAAGTGGGAGAAAAATCCCGTGTTTAAGCTGACAGGGAGGGGTGAAAATTACCCAATATACCCTTAATAAGAAGAAATAAAATATAACTGGGATCCTGATTTTATGGGCCACCGCGACGCGCCACTATCGCGATGGATCACTGGGAATTGACGAATGGGATTCTTGGGGTCACCACGACACAGAGCCATCGCGTTGTCCCACTGGTTGTCATAATCGCGCTAGGCTACTAGAATTTGACAATTGTTAAATAGACCACCTCCGCAATGCACCAAGCACCAAAATGATGGTGTTTTACGACTAGGACTTAAATTATCCATAACATCTTGTCTGGGTATCGGATTTGGGAGTCTTATATCGAAGGAAAATTCATTCAATTTCCCACACTACATAATTGATTAACATGGAAAATTTGCTTAGGATTTATGGTTTTTGGATCATCTACGCATAGAAATGACGGTTTTTGTTCTAGCCCGAAATGCGGAGTGTTACAATATCTAGATAATTCTACAAGATATTTATTCAAGATACTACACTAGGATATTCTAGAAGTTTCAAAAAAATATCTAATATTTAAGAGTTTCTAAAGAAGTCTCATTTCCTAACAAATATCAAATGAAAGCATTAAATGCATTTTTAGTTAACTCGTTCAAATTTGACCCAACCTACTCATTTGACATTAGTCGATAGTGAGTGTTGGAGTTTATTCAATTGTTTTAACAGTCGAATTATTAGGTTTCCGAAAATGGGCAGACGGACTACAAGTCTGCAACTAGCAGCTTATATCAAAATTGTGAAAACAAATTATGATCTGTTCCTAGCAAAAGTTACTAAGTAAAAATTAAGGTGGGATATGAGAATTTAACATGGTAGTAGAGATAAATAAAATATTTTTTTTAGAATACAACGTCAATTATTATGATCACAAAGTTGGATGAAAAAGGCAAATATGTTGAAGACTTGAGGATTTACCCGTAGGAATAAATATGATTTTTTCTAAAATACAAGGACAAATATAACTCTAAAAATGGATAAAAAAGCAAATATATTTAAAAATATATATATATAATGACAAATATAACCTATTTGTAAAATTAAAAGGACAAATATGATATTTTCCCTAAAATTTATTTAGCTATTGGTATAACACGGATGGCTTTGGCAAGCACCACAGCATCATGAATGGAAAGTCTAAAAAAATTGGATTTATTTTTTAGGAGAAAAAGTCAATAAGCCCCTCAATTTTTAATCCTTTAGTAAAATTGGATATAATCAAAATTATGGCAGAATATTCAACGGGGCTTCTTCTTCCTAAATGGCAACAAGTGACTACGGAAAATTACAATTGTTATTGATTCTTGTTTTCCAAACAAACAAACAAATTTTTGCGAAAAGTTGAAATTATTTTCAATCTCAATGAATGAGAGAAGTCTAGCTGTGTTATCATTGAAGAAGAAATTACTTGGATATTACATATTTTACAGTGGAATTTGAGCCACGGGCTGGTATTCTAATGCAGTTCGAAGAGAAATTTGCTAATGCTGAATGAATAATAGTCAATGAAAATCTACCAGTTGAGTAGGTCCAACACCAATCTATATTTAGTACTATATATAAGTGAGGATGACCCTCTTTGGTCGTCCTCACAATTAATTTAATAATACTAAATTTTTGCTTCAACCTCTACTACACGTGGACCTATTTTTTGTTTTGCTCCTGTTTTTTTCCAAACTCCAGTCTTATCTATTGTATTTTTTTGTGAAGGTTTACCTTGTCCTTTCTTCCCTCTGTTCATGGCACTATTTATATTACATCATGACATTTGAGGTTTCAGCAGCAACTTTATATGAAATGTTACTTCCTTCCCCCTGTTCATATTATAATATGGTATGTTGGGTTTCATATTTAATTAATTAAAATATTTTTTTCTACATAATTAAAAACTGTATTAGTAAAAGATCTCAAATTTATACACTTATATATAAGGGAAGATAAAAGGTTTTGGCCTCACAAAATTTTTCATCCTTTCATATTGCTTTATTTGACTCTTTCATTTGTCTTTTTTATTTTTCTTTTACAATTTTTTTTGTTTTTTCCTTATTTTTTTGATACTCAATTCTTTTTTTTTAAGCTTATTTTTTACATGAATCTTTATAATTAGTGTATTTTGGGTCTTTAACATTATTTCATTTCAAATAAAATTTTTAAATTTTGTGATTTCAAATTAAAGATGTACTCTATCTTATATTCGTTGTCTACTAGCCTCTTCATATGCTCTTACATAATCATAAATAAGAAGAATAGTTTTATGAACTTCTTTTGATAAATTTATAAGCTTGCATACACTTCAAAAAGAATTTCAATTGTAAGGGTAAAATAGAATTTTTTTAATTAACTCTCTTTTGTTTTGTAAATTGACAAATAATTTGGGGCTATTATTTTTGGTAATATAGACAATTAATATGAGATGGATGGAATATGTATTTTTTAAATCTTGTGGTGTCACGTAGAATGTTAAAATTGAAAAAACTTACTAAATACAGATAAAACCTCTATTTTTGGAACATATAAAAACAGTAAGATATTTACATTGAGATAAAGAAGTAGCAAATTTTAAAATCAAAATTAAGACAGTTGAATTTTTACATAACCAAAACCTTATATTAAATTGGTACTATTTATTAAGATAACGTAATGAAGATTACTTTTTATTTATAGATGAAAATGATTTTATAAGGAGTATATCACAACTAAAAATACTATAACTATGAATATGAAAGCCAATTAGATTACTCTTTATAATTTTTTGTCTAATAGTGAAATTTATGAACAATTCATTTTGACGTGTCATAGGTTTTACTAATTATGCGTTAAAAAAATATAATATAAATTAAAATTTTAAATTAAAATATTATTATTTTATATTTAGAATTTGGGTTCGAATTTAGCACGGGCAACAGATAACTAGTATATATATATAAAGGAAAAACATGTCTCTGCTGATGTGGCATGCTTCAATGGCCAGGAAATAGATTTATCTTTTTTCTGGTTTTTTTGAGATTTTTTTTCATTTTTAATTGTTTTTGTTTTAACAAATAACCATTTATTACCTCAATAAATTCATCATAATTGTCATTTATGAATTATTCTTCCTCAATTATTTCAACAGAAAAGGAAAAGTCATAGCTAATATTCTCTTAATCATTCTCTTTCTTATTTGTTCATATTTTCTTAATTAGACCATTATTCTTTTCCTTTTCTATTTCTCAATTAAATTTTGTGTACCATTTTAAACATTAATGAATCTTAAGGGACACCCAAATTTATATAATATTATAAAAATATACTTAGTATCAGAGCCATGTCATTTAAAAAATGTACAAGTAGATATATGTTAATTATGAGAAATGTTAAAAATGTTTACTTAATTGTTAATATTATTATTACGTTATCATGTTAACTATGTTGTTATTTATTTGTTAAATATGAGAACACCATTTAAAAATACACAAGCTTTAGAGAAATTTAAAAAAATTTAACTAGTTACTACCCAGAAAATAAGAAGTTAAATAAAACAAAAGAAAACTCCCACAGATTAGCTTAATTAATTACCTTAATATCTACCAATGTGGCAAAATTAATAATTCATTTAAAATCTAGAAGAATGAGATACATACCACCTAATTATGATAAAATCAGATTTCGGTATCCACTAAAATATTATAAATATTGTACAGATGAATAACGTAACAAAATCACAAAAATATAAAGAACAAAAACAAATAATATCTGAAAAACGAAGAGAATTAAAAATAAGAAAAGAAAGACTACAATATAACATGATTGTTGGAGTATGCCAAGAATCAATAAAAGTACAAAAAGAAGATATATCATATTTAGAATCACAAATAGATAGTCTAGAATACATATATCAACATAATCTATACACTATCAAGTAGATAAAATGAACAAAAAGGAATTTATAATAGATGAAAAAATATATGAAAATCATGAAGGATTAAAGCTAAGAATAGTATTTCTAATTTAGGAAGAAGATATAAAAAAATAGGTGAACATTTATACTTAATGTTAGAAAAGGAAGAATTAAAATTAGAAGATAAATTAGCAGCTATGGTAAGAATAGCAAGAGAAAATAAAGAAATAGAAAGAAAAATAAATAGATAAAATAAAACAAAAGACTACAACAGAAATACGAAAAATATAAGAAACTAAAAATAATAGAATTGCTGAATTAGAGAAAGAACTACAAATCCTAAAAGATCTGTATGAAAAGAGACAGAAAGAAAAAGAAGAAAAGGATAAAGAACAGAAAATTTTAATTGAGATAAATCAATTTAAAGAAAAATTAAAAAATAAGGAATTAGAAACTAATGAAATAGAAATAAATACAATAGATGCTGAAGAAACAAATAATTATGATTCAGAAGCTAGTGAAACATATACAGAAATCTTAACAATTATAGAAAAACTAGAAATTAACGAAAAACAAGAAGTAATTAATAAAGAAAACTTATAAAATACAAACACGAAAATAAACACTCTTGATAAAAATAAAAAAAAAGACAATGAAAATATAATACCTAGTTCATCAGAAATAAGAAAACCTACATATTATTATAAAGATAAGTTTAAAAGATATAACCTAAGGGATGAATATAACATATGGACACCAAAATAAATAATTAATAAAAATTATAACTTCTTAGACTTAGAGTGTGTAATAGATGTATATAAAACTATACAATTATGGATGTGATATATAAGAAAATAATTATTAAACAATGGTATAAATGCAACAGATACACCAGAATTTATAGAAAGAACACTAATAGGAACAACAAAATTATGGTTTTTAAATTTAACTGAAGATAGTAAAAAGGTATTAAGGGCTGATAAAAAAACGGAAGGAACAACAGTAACTAAACGAACACCTATAGACATATTGAAAAAATATGAAATAGATATAAAAGACGAATTTAGCAGTATGGCAACAGAAGAAGAAGATCAAAACAAAGAAAAAGATACAAATAGGAATTTAATGTTAAAACTAGCAATATGTAATATGTGCTATATAGATGAATATACGTGTGCATTTAAAGAATACTACTATAAGGGAGCATACAATACCGAAGAAAGTAAAGAAGTAAGAAGATTATATTTTAGTAAATTACCTGAATCATTTAGTTCAAAAATAATAAAGAGTTGGGATGAAGCAAAATAGTAGATACCCTAGGAGTAAGAATAAAATTTCTACAGCAATGGTATAGAAATCTATGTGAAAAATACAGAGAAGAAATAAAAATGAAAAAAACATTAATAAGAAATTTAGCATGTTGCAAGGATAAAATTTCACCCAAATTTGAATGTGAAGAAAAATATTATTAGAAAAGAAAAAGACATAGGAAATATAAGAAGTACAGAAAGTCAAAATATAAGTATAAGAAACCAAGAAAAAGATATTATGTAAAAAATTATAAATATAAAATACCATATAGGAGAAAGAAATCTATAAAAGAATGTACTTGTTATAATTGTGGAAAACTAGGACATTTAGCTAGAGTTTGTAAAATGTCGAAAGACCCAAAAAAGAAATGAATATCAGAAATAAAGATAAAAAATGCAGAATATATGTAAATAGATTATATAGATTACGAATTAGAAAGTGACGATAGTATATATGAAATTTCGGAAAATGAAATACATAATGAAATAGATAGTAAATCAGATGAATCAAATGACTGAAGAAGATATAAAAATAATAACAAAGGAAGAATATTTAATGAAGAAGGAACAAATCAGAAAATAATATTTGATAATAATATATTTGACGAGATAAAAGGAAAAGAATTTGATTTAAGTGTAGAAAAAATATTTAAAATACTAACAATAAAAAATATATTTAGTAGACGAAAGGAAGAATACTACGTAGTAAGCCAAAAGGAGCATATAATAGACTATAGATATGCAAAAGGTAGAGCTAGTATACCACTAGTAACAAAAAGAATAATTAATAAAGAAATAAATAATATAAAAAGTACACCTTGGAGTAATGGAAATATTAATAAAAACATGTTTTAGAGAAGGAATAGATACACCAATAGAATTATATTTAGCAAATGATAAAATTATAAAACCAATAGAAAAAAGCATAATAACTGCTATAAGAGAAAATTTAATATACCAAAAATTTAAATTTATAATAAGTGTGAATTATTCAGTAGCAATAACAGATAAAAACATAAATAAATTATTAGTATTATATTGTAAAATATCTGGAATAGAATCAACTCCAGGAAGTAAAATATTTACAGCAAGATGTAAAAAATCTATATGTATTAACAACAAAACATAAAATAACGGAAAAAATAAAATTAATAAAATACAAATAGAAAGTCCTTTTGAATAATTTGTAAAAACAATTGATAACAATGATTATAGTTACAAAGACATGGATATAGAAGAAGATTTAGAAATAATAAATGATAGAATAAGTACAACAAAAAGGATAGCTTTTGAAAAACCAGAATCATCAGGATCATCGAAAAGAACAAATTATGAAATAACTTCAATAGTTAATTTAACTCAATATATATAACAGGAACAATAAATGAAAAAGAATATTTAATACTGCTAAATACAGGACAAAAAGAAAATCATATAGCAAAATACCTAGTGAAAAATGAATAAATAAAATCTAATAGTAATATATGCCTAGATCTACCAAGAATTTTAATAACTATTAAAGAAACAACAGAAAAGCAAATAATAATAGAAGTTAGAAAAATAAAAATAGAATTTGGAATAAAGGAAGATATGTAAAAAGCACACATAGTATTAGGAATAAAATGGTAGAACAAGTAAAACACTACAATATAGAACATACACAATTAACCATAATCTACAATAACCTACCCAGAGGTCGAGGGTTCGACCCTGGGTATGGACAAACCCTCTGTTGGGAGCTCCCCCCCCTCCCAAATGGGGCCCGACGCGGGGCGAATTCGGATATAGTCGAACTCCTAAAAAGTGGGTACCGGACACCGGATGGTTTAAACAAAAAAAAAAGCATAACCTACAATAAGGAAAGATAATTAATAAAGAGAGCTTTAACATGAAAATATATATACTTATGAAAATAATAGTAGAAGGATATTATAATAGATATTATACACCTATGATAGATACAGGAGCAGAAACCAACTTATATAGATATAACTGTTTACCAGAAGATAAATGAGATAAGCTAAAAACACCAATAGTAGTCAAAAGATTTAATAATTAAGGAAACTTAATTACCTATAAAGCTAGAAATGTAAAAATACAAGTATGGGATAAGATATTAACAATAGAAGAGATCTATAACTATGAACTAACATCAAAAGATATGCTTTTAGGAATGTCGTTTTTAGATAAACTATACCCACATATAATAACTAAAACACACTTGGTGGTTTACAACACCATATAAACAAAAGGTAAGAGCAAAAAGAGTTATTAATAAAATAAGAAAGAGAACTGAATGGATAAAAGAAAGTGAAAAAATCACACAAAAATTAGAAAATATAAAAAATACTGAAGGCACAATAGAATTAGTTATATTTTCAATAAATAAAGAAGAAATAACTATATTTTTAATAGATAAGGTAGAAATAATAAAGAAAAAATTAAGACAACTATACAGTGAAGATCCATTAAAAGGATGGGAAAAATATAAGGCTACTGTCAAAATTGAGCTAATAGATAAAAATAGTATAATAACCCAAAAACCATTAACATATAACTTTGATGATTTAAAAGAATTCTAAATGCATATAGATGAATTATTAGAAAAACAATACATACAAAAAAGTAATAGTAAACATAATAGCCCAGCATTTATAGTAAATAAACACAGTGAACAAAAAAGAGAAAAAAGTAGAATGGTTATTGATTATAGAAACCTAAATGCAAAAACTATGACATTTAATTATCCAATACCAAATAAGATATTAAAAATAAGACAGATACAAAGATATAACTATTTTAGTAAGTTCGATTGTAAAACAGGATTTTACCATTTAAAGCTAGAAGAAGAATCTAAAAAATTAACGGCATTTACAGTACCACAAGTATTTTACGAATAGAATGTGTTACCATTTGGATAAAAAAATGCACCAAGTAGATACCAACACTTTATGAATAGTTATTTTAAACAACTACGTAATTGTATAGTATACATAGATGATATACTACTACATACAAAAACTAAAAACGAACATTTAAAATTACTAGAATAATTTGTAGGTATAATAGAAAATTCAGGAATAAGCTTAAGTGAAAAGAATGCCGAAATTATGAAAAATCAGATAGATTTTTTAGGAATACAAATAGATAAAAGTAGAGTAAAAATGCAACAATATATAGTACAAAAAATAATAAATTCAAGAGAAGAATTAGATACAAAAAAGAAATTACAATCATTTTTAGGATTAGTAAACCAAGTAAGAGAATATATACCAAAATTAGCAGAAAACCTAAAGCCATTACAGAAAAAATTTAAAAAGAAGGTAGAGTACAATTACAATGAAGAAGATAAGAAAAAAGTTTAGAAAATAAAAATACTTTGTAAAGAATTACCAAAATCACAATTTCCAGATGAAAATAAAAAATTTACATATATAGTAGAAGCAGATGGAAGTGAATATAGTTATGGAGGAATACTTAAATATAGATATGAAGAAGAAAAATTAGAACATCATTGTAGATACTACTTAGGAACGTTTAATGAAACAGAAATAAAATGAAAAATAAATAGAAAAGAATTATGCTCATTATATATTGAGCCATATATTGTATATAACAAGTTTATTGTACGAACAGATAATACACAGGTACGATGGTGGTTAACAAGTAAAATAAAAAATTCAGTTACAACAAAGGAAATTCGGAGATTAGTATTGAATATATTAAATTTTACATTTACAATTGAAGTAATCAGAACTAACAAAAATGTTATTGCAGATTATATATCAAGACAACTCTACACAAACTGATATAATAGAAGATAATGCTTTAGAAAAAAATACTCAAAACCCTTACTACACTTTCACTGAAAGTAGATAGTATGGGTAATGAGATAGAAAAGCTAAAGACTGATGAAGTTAAACTAAAGTCTGAAGCTATGGCTCAGATAACTCAGCAGTGTACAGAGCTATGTTGATCGAAAGACAATAAAATTCCAGAGATAAAAGGAGACGTTAGGAAACTCAATAAAACCCATAACGTTTATAAATCTACAACTGCAGGTACACGCAAAGGAGTTAGTGGACAAAGATATCAGAACATGAACATGAACAAGATATTTGAAAAACCATTTATACCAAAACACACAAAAAGACTCCTTGTTCATACCCCCACAAACTACCACATATCGAGAAAGTTTAAACCAAGATAAAAAAGCCTATAACCATATAACTCGAGCATACATAGAAAATATACACAAAATACAGACTCACCTAAACCTTAGACCCAGAGCCACAAATATCCAAAACCAAACACAGACTATATAACCCAAAAACTACAAGGATACAACAAGTTAATCGAATTACCAAAAACTAACCCAAATTTAGTTAAAACCCGTTTTAGTTATTGAATATTAAATACCATATATACCTAAGAAGGAGATAAATTAACAGCTATACTAGAATTATATAGAGCATTCGCCACTTATAAGAAAATAACCAAAGGAAATCTATTTTTTTATAAAGTTTTATACTGCACCAGTAGAGTTATTATATGACGAAATTAAACCAGCTATACAAATTATAAAAATAGGATTAACCATAGATATGATTATATCGGAAGATATTGTTCAACAACCAGAGATACCTAAAGTTGAGATACCTGATTTTTATGCAAATAAGCAAACTATAGGAATAGGTACAATTATTCAAGAACTAGCAAACAATTATCTCAATGGAAATCCCATATGGAGCTACTATTCAAGAGACTAATTAATGATCTATTCAAATTCAAGGGAGCTACGATAGTCTGATATGGAAGAAGTTAAACAATGGATTATGACGTTGCTCAATCTAGAAAAATAACTATCTATAAGAGAAATTAAAAAGGAATTTATTTCAGAAGAGTTATTAACCAGATATTGCAAATTAATAGGACACAAATATCCAGACAAGTTCAACTAGAATAAAAGAAGATAAGGACGCCAGCTGAAAGATAGAAAAAAGATAGAAAGATAGCAACAGAGCAATGAAGAAATAAAAAAGAACAAAGAAACAAGCTTTGAAAATGACATAACAATGAAATATGAATAGTCTTTTTGACTTAAGATAGGTAAATAATTGTGTAACATTATTAGTCTTTACTATTTTTGACTTTTCTTAGTTTTTTTGGAACTTGTCATTATTTGTTTTTCACTTTTTGACAAATGTAAAGCTAAGACCATTGTTAGTCTTTTACTTTTTGGCTGATGTAAAGTTAGAAATAGTGTAAATAGCTTACGCATTTTCATCTTTTAGGATTATAAATATGTAAGTCATACGGCAAATCTAAGGCAAGACTTTCATGTGTTGAAAAAAAGCCTTCTCTCTTTTACATAAAAAAAAACTTTTGAATATTTAATAAAAACATGTATATTTCTAAGGAAAAGCTATAGATGAGAAAATCACAGGTTTATCAAATCTACCAGAATAGGTATTTTCATTTATAATTATGAATAGCTAAATTCATAAATTTTTGACAATCATGATATAATAAAATAAACTCATATTAGTTACTTTATAGTAGAATTATTCGAAGAATAGCATGTTAAAAAGTTTATTAGAAAAGTGGAAAAGGAGAAAAATTTTCAAGAATTATGTTGTATTACCCCGGAAAATTTTTCGTTGAAATTTTGAGCATAAACGTGTTGGGTACTATCTTCTAGAATGAATTATAAATTTTCCTTGTGGAATGTCTTAGATTATGACCCACCATTACGTATAGTATCGAATAAGCTTTCCAATGATATGTGGATCATCCAAAACAGACACCCGAGCGATGAGTTATGAACATTCCGATCGAACCGTGAATAGTAGTGAACAGTAAAACGTGCAGGAAAAAGTACTGAGGCCTGGCGTTTTTTTTCTTCAATGTTAAAAGATCATAACTCCTTGTACATAATGATCTGGGTGATCTACTATATATCAACGAAAAGCTGTGCGAGTCCTCTTTCCAATGAAATTGGTTTCATCCAATTTGTCTATTGGAGGAAAAAGTTATGGTCGATCTACTTCAGCCTATCAAAAGTGAATTTTTGGGTCAACTTCAAACGATCATAACTCCTTGTACAAAATGATCTGGGTTAGATACTATATATCAACGGAAAGATATGAGAGTCCTCTTTCTAATGAAATTGGTTTCTTCCAATTTCAATAACGATGTAAAACGTTATGGTTGATCAACTTCAAACTATCAAAACAGTCCATCAAAGGACAAATTTGAGAATTATTAGATTTTTAGGGGCGTTTTGGTCATTATCCCTCACCCAAAATCCATCCAATCCCTATATTAAAGCCTATTAGAAGAATTATGAATTATATTTCATCAAATTCCCTCAAAAAGAAAACCCTAAGCGCTTACATCCAACTTCAAGAACCCCCAAAGTTCACCATTAATTCTGTAAAATTTATTCAAGATTCTAAGTTCCTAGTTCAAGAACTCCAACGACAATCATTCAAAGGCACGATTAACATCTCAAAAATGAGTATAGATCTAAAGTTCATCATTCAAGGTATGTGGGGTTTTTCAACAAGAACTCTCTTTCGTTCTTGTGCCCAAAAGTAATTTTCCTTACAAAGGCATGATTTTTATTTGACTTTTATGAATTTGAAGCATGAACCCATATATTATGATGATTATTATGAAATCTTGATGTTTATGATTTTGAAAGATGAATTCACATGTGTGGAGATATAAAGCATGAATCTTGAATGATATTTATCATGATTTTGATATTTGGGTCATGAATCCCTATTGAAAATTGTATTTTTTTAGAAAGTGTGTGTTATAAGCATGTTGATGTTGAATATTTGAGATATTTTGAATGATTTGACCTTTTGGTCTTAATGGAGTTGTTTTGAACTCGAGTGTGAAAGAAATTCACAACATGGTTGATTTTGATAGATGGGAAGCATGATGGCTCACGATGTATATTTATATATTACTGAAATTATTTTGTTATGGATTGTCTTTGAAATCATCTGAGCTAAGTCTGGGAGAAATATTTAGCACCGAGTGGGAGGTATAAAGTGACCTTACTTTCCTAGAACTACGTGCCCCCGTAGCAGTGAGCCTGAGGCTGATTTATATAGTGATCACTAGTTTGTGTGGATTTGATATCAATAGTCCTAATCCGATGGCAAGGATAGGACGACTCTCCCTAACGTGGGTTGAACGTTGGACTCCATGTAGCTCACATGGTGTATGTCAGTTATAGGATCTCCTAGTATGTGTGTGTTTCCTTGTGTCTATGGTGAATGGTGAAGTGATTTGACAGTGGAATTGTGAAAGTTATTCTTTCAAAAGATTTAAATGATATTTACACTATGAGAATTGATATTCTTGATGAACTAAAAGTGTTTGACAAATTATATGATGACTCACATGTTTTATTGTACTTATTTCATCCTTTCACGATTATGATGATTTTTTTCAGGCTATGTGAGTCTTTTATACATCCTGCATATTTCTTATAAATACTTATAATGATGATGTTTATACAACTGCATACACCCTCATATACTTAGTTCCTTTCCATGGTACTGACCCATATCTTTGGATGTAGGCTGTATTTTCTTGAAATATAGGTTCAGGTGCTCAGTTCTAGGTTCGACAGTGATTATTTGGGCACACTGTTCTACATCCTCTGTTGTGGTGAGTCCTCATGTTTCGAGGACGTGATATCTGATGTTGCTTTCACAAAATTATTTATATTTGATAACTGAGTATGAGTCAGTTGGAGCATGTCTCAATGGCTCACTGATTTTATTGATTTTCTTAGAGGCTTGTTAGACTAGTATAGATGTTGGGAGTTGAATAATAAGTCGTATTTTTTTATCTTTCTAAAATTCTTTTATTCTTGGATAATGATTACTCTATTGATATTTGAGGGTTATTTATGGAAACCCTATTGATTTGTGTTGAACTGAATGAAAATGGCTCAAAGGGTTAGCTTGGGGCTACTCTTAGCCTCAAGCACCATGTGATGCTCTAGGCCCATTTTTCGGCTCAGATCCTATGGTTTTAAGGTATCCTAGGGAGTCTGACAAGCCGCGTTAAGTAGAGTCTTGATCATCGGTGTGTAGCATGCCACATCTATCAGCAAGAGGCTACAAGACGTTTTAGGAAAAAGTGTGTTTTTTCTTTCAAAAGTCTAGCATGCTTAAAGTGTCTCTCTCTGCTATTGATTCGTGCTCTCCTCTTTCAGAAACATTCCTCCACATCGAGCGAGAAGAAATAATGATGGTCAACAACCTCAACCCACTGACCCATTGAATGAAAACGTGTCTCATGCTAAATTTCGGGCAGTCTTTCAGGCGATAGCCCAAGATGTTACTGCAAATATTTAGGCCAACCCAACCCGACTCCACAGTAGCACGGAGGTGATTCAGCTGTTGCCAGGATCCGTGACTTCATGCGGATAAATCCACTAGAATTCTATGGGTCCAAGTCTGATGAGGATCCACGATTGTTTTTAGAGGGGGTGCGGAAGATTACTTAGGTGATGTATGTATCTGAGGAAAATAGTGTGGAGTTCGCTGAATATAGGTTGAAAGACCTTGCTTATGACTGGGTTGTTTCTTGGAGGAAAGGTAGAGGTGAGGGAGCTATCCCTACAACTTGGCAAGAGTTCCAGTATCTATTCCTGGATAAGGTTTTCCCTTTGGAAATGATGGAGGCGAATGTGGAAGAGTTTATGAACCTACGATAGGGCTCTATGACTGTTAGGGAGTACTGTCTAAAGTTCAATTAGTTGGCCAAGTATGCTCTTGACTTAGTGGATGATAATCAATCGGGCTAGTATGAGTAAGTTTGTGACTGAAGTGTCTACTTATGTGGTTAAGGAGTGTAGGTCTGCTATGCTGAATAGTGAGATGAATCTTTCAAGGCTGATGACTCATGCTCAATAGATTAAGGCAGACAAAATTAAGGAGAGAGATAGAATGAGAGGGAATAAGAGAGATAGGTCCGAGCAGCACGGACAGGGTTAGACTAGATTATAGGGAGGGAGTCGCCCTCAGTATCAGGATCGTTCGTCTATGCCAGCACTGTTACCTACCAGTGCTCCCGTGCCTAGAGGTAGGTAGGACTAAGGTAGTAGGTCATACGCATCCAGGTACTAGTACAGTACTGGCAGTAAGCCAAATCGTCCCTTGTGTCCTAAGTGTGGTGGGGCTCATTCGGGTGAGTCTTAGGGTGAGAAGAGGGATTATTTCTGGAGTGGTGACATGGGTCACAGAGTTAGAGATTGTCCACAGAATGGACAAGGGCATCGTGACTATCGCCCTCAGACCC
Source organism: Capsicum baccatum var. pendulum (assembly GCA_030864225.1). Classification (NCBI taxonomy): domain Eukaryota; kingdom Viridiplantae; phylum Streptophyta; class Magnoliopsida; order Solanales; family Solanaceae; genus Capsicum; species Capsicum baccatum. The sequence goes on along the minus strand of CM061561.1, from coordinate 232,075,197 downwards.
AGACTCAGACTATTAGTGCTCTAATTCTAGCGACTCGCTCAGCCTCAGCTCAGGCCACCTCTTCTAGCAATGCTGGTGGGAAGCGCCAGAATAGATTCTATGCTTTACCCTCCTGCCAGGAACAGGAGGACTCTCCCGATATTGTTACTGGTATGCTTTGTATATTTTGATTTGATGTGTATGCTTTGTTGGATCCTGGATCCAGTTTCTCATATGTTACACCTTTGATTGCTGTGAATTTTGAAATGTTTCCTAAGATTATTCCTGAGCCTATCCTAGTTTCTACCCCAGTGGGTGATTCGATTGTTGCCCAGAAAGTGTATAAAAAGTGTCCTATTACCGTTCTTCATAGAGACTTGTTGGATGATCTAATTGAGTTAGACATTGTAGATTTTGATGTGATTCTGGGTATGGACTGGCTGTATTCTTCTTATGCCTCTATTGATTGTCGGACCCGAGTAGTCAAGTTTCAGTTTTCGGGTAAAATACCAAAGCTGTTAGAAATTGGCCTAGACCTATTTCTCCGACTGATATCCAAAGTTTCTTGGGTTTAACTGGATATTACTGTCATTTTGTTGAGGATTTCTCCTCGATAACGTCTCTTATGACTCGATTGACCTAAAGGAAAGTGAAGTTCTTGTGGTCCGAATCTTGTGAGAAGAGTTTTCATGAGTTGAATACTCGACTCACTTTAGCCCCTATTTTAACTTTTCCTGATGGTGTTGATGGTTTTGTGATGTCCTGTGATGCTTCGAGAGTTGGGTTGGGTTGCATATTGATGCAGAAGGGTAAAGTGATAGCTTATGCTTCTAGACAGTTAAAACCCCATGAGAAAAATTACCCCACCCATGACCTTGAGTTGACTGTTGTTGTGTTTGCTTTGAAAATCTGGAGACACTATTTGTATGGTGTCCATGTTGATGTTTTCACTGGTCATAAGAGTCTGCAGTATGTGTTTACCCAGAGAGAATAGAATCTTAGGCAGAGACAATGGTTAGAATTGTTAAAGGACTATGATATAAGTGAGCTGTACCATCCGGGCAAGGCCAATGTTATGGCGGATGCCCTAAGTAGAGTGTCCATAGGTAGTGTTTTGCATGTTGTTGAAGGTAAGAAAGAGTTGGGTCGTGATGTACATCGTTTGGCTAGATTGGGGGTTAGGTTGTTTGACTCTGCTGAAGGTAGTATAGGGGTTTAGAGTAGTTCCGAATCCTCCTTGGTTTCAGAAGTGAAGGAAAAGCAATACTTAGTTGCTAGTTTGGTCAGACTGAAGGAGTCAGTCAAGGACCAAAACGTAGAGGTTTTCTTCTAAGGGGGAGATGGTGTGTTTAGATTGCACGGTAGATTGTGTGTCCCGAATGTTGATGATATGATAGAGAGGATTATGGATGAAGCGCATGGGGCACGATATTCTATTCATCCTGGTGCCACCAAAATGTATCGAGACTTGCAAGAAATCTATTGGTGGAGTGGAATGAAGAAAGATATAGAAACGTTTGTAGCTAAGTGTGCAACATGCCAACAGGTTAAGGTTAAACACCAAAGACCTGGTGATATGATGCAAGAGTTTAGTATTCCCACCTGGAAGTGGGAAGAGATAAATATGGACTTTGTGATTGGTTTACCTCCTTCCCGAAGCCTTCATGATTCAATTTGGGTTGTGATTGATAGGTTGACTAAGTCTGCTCATTTCTTGGTTGCTCATACTTCATATACTACTGAGGATTATGCTAGATAGTATATTCAAGAGCTAGTCAGATTGCATGGATTTCCCTTATCTATCATTTCGGATAGAGGTACTCAGTTCACTTCGTAATTTTGGAAAGCTTTTCAGAAGGGTCTTGGTACCTAAGTGCTTTTGAGTTCTGCTTTTCATCCGCAGACCGATGGTTAGGCTGAGCGGACCATCCAGACCTTAGAGGATATGTTGAGAGCTTGTGCACTTGAATTTTAGGGAAGTTGGGATGATCACTTACCGTTGATAGAGTTTGCTTACAATAACAGTTTTCACTCTAGTATTGGCATGGATCTGTTTGAAGCCTTATTTGGGAGGAAGTGTATATCACCCATAGGTTGGTTCGAGGTAGGTGAAGCGGCTGTGAGTAGTCCTAATTCGGTATTTGAGGCTATGGAAAAAGTTAAGTTGATTAGGAAAAGGTTGAAAACTGGGCAGAGTCGTCAGAAGTCATACTCAGATGTTAGAAGGAGAGACCTTGAGTTTGAAGTTGGTGACCTAGTGTATCTAAAAATTTTACCCATGAGGGGGGTGAAGAGATTCGGAAAGAAGGGGAAGCTTAGTCCCTGTTATATTGGTCCTTACAAAATTCTTAGCCGTGTTGGTAAGGTATCTTATGAGGTCGAGTTGCCTTCCGAGTTGTCCTATGTTCATCCAATATTTCATGTCTCCATGCTTAGAAAGCATATTAGCGATGCTATGGCAGTGGATTTCTCTGTTAGTGCTAACATTCAAGAAAATCTTTCTTTTGATGAGATTCCTATTGAGATTCTTGATTTCAGTGTCTGAAGACTAAGGAACAAAGAAGTTCTCTTGGTCTAGGTGTTGTGGCGAAACCAATCTGTTGAGGGTGCAACTTGGGAAGCTGAGGCAGATATGCGATCCAAGTACCCGCACCTATTTTCCGTGAACTTCGATCAATCCGAAGGTACCGTTCTTTCCTAAATATTACACTTTTGATAAAAGTTGCAGCAATTCAGCTGCCATTTATTATGTGTTCAGTTGTAGTTTCTTAAACTTATGCATTCTATGTTGCATTCGAAGTGAGAAACGATGTGGTGATGAGTCTAACGATTGGTTTCAGCTATATGCTCTATTCCCGATCTAATCTTGGCATGTCTAGCGTCATTCGAGGATGAATGTTTCCAAGGGGGATGATGTAATACCCCAGGAAATTTTTCGTTGAAATTTTATGCATAAACGTGTTAGGTTCTATCTTCTAAAATGAATTATAAATTTTTCATGTGGAATGTCTTAGATTATGACCCACCATTGCGTAGAGTATCAAATAAGATTTCCAACGATATGTGGATTATCCAAAACGGACACCCGAGCGATGAGTTATGAACATTCTGATCGAACCATGAATAGTAATGAATAGTAAAACGTGCAGGAAAAAGTACTAAGGTGTGGCGTATTTTTGATCCAAATTTAAATGATCATAACTCCTTGTACATAATGATCTGGGTGATCTACTATATATCAACAGAAATCTCTGCGAGTCCTCTTTCCAATGAAATTGGTTTCATCCAATTTGTCTATTGGAGGAAAAAGTTATGATCGATCTACTTCAGCCTATCAAAAGTGAATTTTTGGGTTAACTTCAAATGATCATAACTCCTCGTACACAGTGATCTGTGTGAGATACTATATATCAACGGAAGTATATGAGAGTCCTCTTTCTAATGAAATTGGTTTCATCCAATTTGGATATTGGAGTAAAATGTTATGGTTGATCAACTTCATATTATCAAAATAGTCCACCAAAGGACAGATTCGAGAATTATTTGATTTTTAGGGACGTTTTGGTCATTCTCCCTCACCCAAAATCCATCCAAACTCTATATTAAAGCCTATTAGAAGTATTATATGTTATATTTAATCAAATTCCCTCAAAAAGAAAACCCTAAGCTCCTACATCCAACTTCAAGAACCTCCAAAGTTCACCATTAATTCTGTAAATTTGTTCAAGATTCTAAGTTCCTCGTTCAAGAACTCCATCAACCATCATTCAAAGGCACGATTAACATCACAAAAACGAGTATCGATCTAAAGTTCATCATTCAAGGTATGTGGGGTTTTTCAACAAGAACTCTCTTTCGTTCCTGTGCCCAAAAGTAATTTTCTTTACGAAGACATAATTTTTATTTGACTTTTACGAATTTGAAGCATGAACCCATATCTTATGATGATTATTACGAAATCTTGATGTTTATGATTTTGAAAGATGAATTTATATGTGTGGAGATATAAAGCATGAATCTTGAATGATATTTATCATGATTTTGATATTTGGGTCGTAATTCCCATTGAAAATTGTCTTTTTTTAGAAAGTGTGTGTTTTAAGCACGTTGATGTTGAATATTTGAGATATTTTGAATGATTTGATCTTTTGGTCTTAATGGAGTTGTTTTGAACTCGAGTGTGAAAGAAATCCACAACGTGGTTAATTTTTATAGATGGAAAGCATGATGGCTCCCGATGTATATTTATATATTGCTGAAATTATTTTGTTGTGGATTGTCTTTGAAATGATCTGAGCTAAGTCTGGGAGAAATCTTTAGCACCGAGTGGGAGGTATAAAGAAACCTTACTTCCCTAGAACTACGTGCCCCCATAGGAGTGAGCCTGAGGCTGATTTATATAGTGATCACTAGTTTGTGTGGATTTGATATCGATAGTCCTACTCTGATGGCAAGGATAGGACGACTCTCCCCAACGTGGGTTTTACGTTGGACTCCATGTAGCTCACATGGTTTATGTCGGTTATAGGATCTCCAAGTGTGTGTGTGTTTCCTTGTGTCTATGGCGAATGGTGAAGTGATTTGAAAGTGGAATTGTGAAAGTTATTCTTTCAAAAGATTTAAATGATATTTACAATATCAGAATTGATATTCTTGATGAACTAAAAGTGATTGACAAATTATATGATGACTCACATATGTTATTGTACTTATTTCATCCTCTCATTATTATGATGATTTTCTTTGGGCTATTTGAGTCTTTCATACATCCTGCATATTTCTTATAAATATTTATGATGATGATGTTTGTACAACTGCATACACCCCCATATACTCATTTCCTTTCCATGGTACTAACCCACATCTTCGGATGTGGGCTGCATTTTCTCAGAATGTTTGTTTAGGTGCTCAATTCCAGGTTTAACAGTGATTCTTTAGACATGCTATTCTACATCCTCTGTTGTGGTGAGTCCTCATGTTCCGAGGACATGATGTCTGATGTTGGTTTCATGGAATTGTTTATATTTGATAACTGAGTATGAGTCAGTTAGGGCATGTCTCAATGGCTCGCTGGTTTTATTGATTTTCTTAGAGGCTTGTCAGACTAGTATAGATGTTGGCAGTTGACTAATAAGTCGTAGTTTGTTATCTTTCTGAAATTCTTTTATTCTTGGATGATGATTACTCTGTTGATATTTGAGGGTTATTTATGGAAACCCCGTTGATTTGTGTTAAACTGAATGAAATGGCTCAAAGGGTTAGCTTGGTGCTACTCGTAGCCTCAAGCACCGTGTGACGCTCCGGGACCTATTTTTCGGAGCGTTACATATGTTATCCTAAAGGTGAAACCGGTGAGGCAAAAAAGCCATGATAGGGGAGTAACCAGAGTAAAGGCATTGTTTAGGGAAAAAGTAACCGAAGAACATGTTATTTTAGAATAATCTAGTATATAGTGATCTAAGATGACCATATTTTGTTATGTATATGATTGGAGGGAATATTTTGAAAATAGCATCATATGAAGAATGAATATTTACTTATCTGATGAAATGATAGATAATTTAAAATACTTATTTTGTATATACTTAAGAATATAGAAATGGTAGATATAAGAAAAATTATATACGAAAAGGTATTTCATTTTAATGAACAGTTATTAAGTTCTATAGAAAATTTACACATATATAATGATAGATACTGCTCATATTTAGATAGTTATTATTCACACGGATATTATATAGATTAAAAAATGATATATATTAGAAGAGTTAGAGAAAAACAAAGTTGGTTATATAAAGAAATTAATTACAGGAATCAGCTTCAAAGAGAAAAAAGACAATTAGAAGAAAGATTATTTAGAATAAAATTAACTTTAGAAAAAGAAGATACAAATGATAATTTATATAATATTATACTTTTTTCTTTTTCTCTCTCTCTCGTGTTTCATGGTACATATGTACACTTCAAAATAGATATTCGTTTTCAGAATATTTTTTATATTTATTTTCAGTTTGAGATTTTTTTTTGTTAATTAGATGGCATCTGCTATCCCCATTTAGCTATCATCAAAATATATTTTTTTGGATGTGCACCTAACATTGAATGAATGACATCTTTTATGCTTTTCATAATTTTATTATGCATATTTTACCTTTTTATGTTCATGTTTTTTATATATTTAATTTTTTTCGATATTGATATTACAGGTGGACAATAGAGAAAGTAGTGAAGAGAGCTTTTAAGGTATTAGGCACTTCAAAAATATATCATCTAAGTAAGCAGCGGATGCCTATGGTGATGAAGATATCTCTACATTTTTATCATGAATTCATGATATAGAAATAGCTAATGTTAAAGTATATTCTTTGCTTTTCATTTTTCCTTCATGTTCTTATTATTCAACTTCTTTAAAAAGAATAAGCAAAAAAAATAGAAGTAAAGGAAATGTAGAAGGAAGGGAAATGTTTGTTGAGAAAGTTGTTTTTATTGATTTATGTCAGTTTGGATAGGCTTAAGCTTAAAACCTAGAAGAGTAAGTCATGCTTTAGGATTCTTTACTTTTTCCCTATTAATGTGTGTATTGTTGTTTAAACTTGCAAAGAAAGATAATTGTGTACTTAATTTTGTTTAATTCTAAAGTTAATTTGTTCGGATTCTTTTCTTGTATTGTTATAATTAAAGTAGAGAACTAATGAGGGATAGTTTATAATATTTCTTATGCTTCTTGCTCTTTTATTCTTCGTTCATTTCAATCAGAAATTTTGAAAGACAATTAGGTTTTTCTTTAATTATAATTTCATTATATGACTTTTAAATATCTTAGTTGCTAATTATTGTTATTTATAGTATTTTTACGTAGTTTTCAAATATATTGTAAGGTTTGTGTACACTCTACCCTCTACGAGGTAGTGGTAGAATTTTTAGTAAACAATCTCTCTATCTCCACGAGATAGTGGTAAAATCACATCCTACCTTTTTAGACCTCATTATGAGATTTCACTATGCATGATGTTGTTTAGAAATTTTATTTTTGAAAACATAAAAGCTTCTAGGGCGTTTGGGCCACAGGTGACAAAGGAGTTTTAAAATGAGGTGTAGGTGACATAAGTCTTAATTATTAGGTGGAGGTAACAATTACTTTATTATGGATTAAGAAAGGTGGAAAAATTTGAAAATAACCCACTAGTTTTTAAATTTACACTTTGATCCAAAGTGTTGTGTGATAAGAAGGTACCGCCCAAGCTTAAAGGCAAATTCTACAGGGTGGTAGTCCGTTCGGCCATGTTGTATGGAGCGGAGTGTTGGCCAGTTAAGAACTCCCACATTCAAAAAATGAAGGTGGCAGAAATGCGGATGTTACGTTGGATGTGTGGGCTGACTAGAGGGGATAGAGTTCGGAACGAGACTATCAGGGATGAGGTTGGTGTGACTCCAGTGGAGTATAAGATACGGGAAGTCCGATTGAGATGGTTCGGACACGTGATGAGGAGGGGCATGGATGCCCCGGTTCGGAGGTGTGAGAGGCTAGCTTTGGATGGATATAGGCGTGGTAGGGTAGGCCGAAGAAGTACTGGGGTAAGGTGATTAGGCGGGACATGGAGCAGTTACAGCTCACCGAGGACATGACCCTAGATAGGAAGATCTGGAGGACGGGAATTCGGGCAGAAGGCTAGGGCCAGTTTGGGTCGCTAGTGTAGGAAATTACTTGGTGGGGGTATTATTCTTGTTATGATACCTTGTTTCATGTTTTATTACGAATATGTTTGCTTTTCTCTGTTTTTATTACTTATGGTGGTCGTATTTATGTTATGACATCTTATTCTATGTTTTACTATGTATTTGTGTAGTATCTCGTGTCTCGAGCCGAGGGTCTATCAGAAACAACCTTTCTACTTCTTTAGAGGTAGAGGTATGGACTGCGTACATCTTACCCCCCCCAGACCCCATTAAGTGGGAATACACTGGGTTTGTTGTTGTTGTTGTTGTTGATCCAAATGTTAGCCTATATAACAAAAAACGGATGGAAAAAAAGACGTCTTTCTCTCTCTTCTCACCCTTTGTTGATTTCTCTCTCTTAGCGATTTTTGTTGTTCATTTTGCTGCTGCTTCATTCATTATCTTCTGCTTCATTATCATCATCTTTTACTTTATTATCATCTTCATCTTGTTCTTGTTGACCATTTTTTGTTGTTGTTGTTACCACTACTGTTGCTATTTGACCAATTTCTTAGGTCAAATTTTGTTTTTAACATTACTTTTCACTTTGGCATTACTTCATAGGAGACGTTGGTAAGTCAAATTATGATTTTTAGTTAAATTTGTCATCTGGGTAACTGCTATTATGTTGTTGTTTTCTAATAATGGATAGAACTCAATCATGAATCCAACATAAGATCCATCTGTTTAAGCAGATAAATCATCTGTTGCGATAGATGAGACATCTGTTTCAACGAAAGACTGATATGTTGGATTCATGTTTAAACAGATGGGTCATCTATTGCAAAATATGACATATCTGTTGCAACATATTATTTACCTATTACAACAGAGCCTGAACACGATTCCAACATAGGTTACAACAGATTAATAACCTATTGCAACAGGTAAGTCATCTGTCGCAACATGTTAATTATCTGTGGCAACTATCACTTATCTGTTGGAATCAGCTACAAAGGTGATTTAGTTGTAACATCAATTCCAACAGGTGCTTCATCTATTGCAACAGATATTAAAGATCGTAATATAAATCCCAACAGGTAAGAATTTGTTGCAACTTATCTCTTACCTGTTGCAACAGATAACATATCTGTTGGAATTCATTCACGGTAGTATGAAATCACTATCAACTTTTTTTTAACAAATGAATTTATTTAGGTACCACTAATGGATGGATTAATAACAATAGGGGTGGATTGTCATGGTCAATGGGCCGAGAAGAGTAATCAATATGAATGGCGTTAGAAGGAGGGTGAAATGCTAGAGATGATAGCTATGACAGTCCAAAGTGATGTTTCATATGATGATTTTGTGAACTTAATCATCAGCTTTTGTGGACTGAATTGTCAACCGGAAGAATTCGCCATCAGCTACATGCACAACCTCTTTAAAAATCAGAGGATACTGCCTTTCAAGATAACCGATCAGGTTTAGTTGCGTGCTTATCTAAGTGATTCAACCAGGCCGGTGTTAAGGGTGCACATAGTTCAAAAGACGAGAGAGAATGAGAACTAGAATGTAGAAGAAGAAGAAGAAGAAAAAGAATTTTTTGATTATAGGTTGGATGATCTAGACATGAATATTCCAGATGATGATCAAACACCTACGCCCGTTGACACAACTAATACGATATGCAGTTCTTTTCAATTGACACAATCTGGAAATCTTCAAGATGACTGGATCGACTTTTTTATTAGAATGTCATTCAAGGACAAGAATGAACTATCTAACACTTTGTTTATTTCTTGCTTGAAAAATATTTTGGAATAAAGAAGGTGATTAATTTGAGCAGTGTCTTTTGCTTTAAATGTGATAATTCGAATAGTAAGTGGTGGTTGAAAGTAGTGAAGTACGCAAGTTCTGACAGATTTATCATTCATAAACATGAAAAGCATCACACATGTGGTTCGGAGCATATCTCGGGAAAAAATCCTCACGCCACGACAAAGGTCCTCGGTGAACATTTAAGGAGTAGTTTCCCCGATGGCAAAGGTCCTTCAACAAGGCTTATGGCCTATCAACTCCTTACGGATTTGGGTGTACTAGTCAGTTATTGAAAGGTATATACGACCATGGGGATTGCCAAGGACCTGGTTAGGGGGACACTCGAGCATAGGTATAAAGTCATGGATGCTTACCGTTACATGATTGAGTTCACAAATCTCGAAAGTAAGACGACATTGTATCTAGATGAAAACAGAAAGTTCAAGTACTTTTTTGTATCATATGGTGCTTGGATTCAAGGTTTTCGACATTTGAGAAAAGGCATAGCCGTTGACGGTACCTTATTGAGAAGTAGGTATAATGGAGTTCTACTAGCGGCGGTGGCACAGGATGCGGAGAATCACATCTTTTCTATCGGTTTTTGTGTAGCGAACAAGGAATGTGATGCCACTTATGAATTTTTTTGAATAACTGCAATGCTGCGTCGAAGATACCGAAGATTTGTATTTTGTATTGGATAGGAATCCAAGTATTCCAGAGATGGGTTCACTTTTCTTCACTTCAACTTACTTTGGTTATTGCATCAGGCATCTTGGAGAGAACATTCGAAACAACTATCACAACGAAAGGGTCGTCACCCTTTTTTATAGAGCAGCTAAAGCATATAGTAGAGAGGAGTTTTTAGACCATTTCAATCAAATAGCGGATATGAATCCCAAGGTAGCATAATTTCTCACACGTGTCGGTTTCGAGAGATGGAGCCCTGCATTCTATCTAGCAAATAGGTACATTCTTATGAATTTAATATCTTGTTTGATTTACAAGTTTAGTTTGATGTCGTACTAAGTGATTCTTTTCTATAGGTATAGTATTATGACATCAAACATAGCTGAATCGGTGAATTCATTGTTTGGAGATGAAAGAAAATTTTCCATTAAGGCTATGTTTGAAAAAATAAGTGAGAAGTATAGCGATTTTTTTAACGAAAGGCGTGTCCAGTTCAAGTGCCAAGAAAAAAGAACCCAGTTTGTTCTCGAAATCGAAAAGAAAATATCAATGAACATCAGTTCGGGGAATAGGTTATTCTCTCATAAAATAGTAAATTACAAATTCCATATTAGCGATCACGGTGATGCTGCCGCGGTCGATCTTCAAACAAGATCTTGTACGTGTAGAGTTTTTGACTTGGATAAAATACCTTGTCCACATTCTATGGCAGCCCTTCGAGCTCAATACGGCCATAAATATGGACCTGAAGTTTACGAGAACCCCTCTCAATATTATTAGGTGGAAAAATATGAAATGGCATATAGTGGGCATATTACTCCGGTGCCTCCCAAAGAATCTTTGGTTGTTCCCGTAGAGCTTATGGCGAGATTAATACCTCCTCCATATATTGACCTGAGCACTATCAAACTGGGAAGAAAGCCATATAAAAGGATGTGTGGAGTTGGAGAATCATTTTCATCAAGAAGAAACAAGTGCTCAATATGTAAGTGCGCTGGTCACAAAAGACCTACATGCCCTAATCATAATACACCATGATCGTTGTAATTGTAGAAACTTGTGTTGTTGTTTCTTTGTTAGTTGTGGAATTTTATATATTTAACTCATTGTTGTGAACCTAATGTTATCATTTATTATATATAAAATATATATTTTTTTTAAATAACTTATGCATCAATAAAAAGAGGCAAAACATGAACTAAATAATACAGCAGACCACAATTATTCTCAACAGTTGCACAAACAACTGGAATGCTTTCCTCCAATAGATGAAAAATTTGTCAAAACAGATAGATAATCTGGTGAAACCCAACAGATGACCAATCGGTTCCAACACATGGTCCATCTATTGAAAGAGCTCAAAAGCCAAAATTGCTAGTTCTACTGGATTCAACATTGCCGCCAACCGTCGATATCTTAACATGTATTAGATTAGAAAAAATAGACAGAAAGAAAATTAAATAAGAATTAAAACGTCAAAGTCTGACAAAAGGTAAATTTTTCATTAAATGAAAAATAAAATACATTAGGTATAGATCCAATATAGAAAAATTAAAATACATACGCTGAAAGAAAAAAACATTCTAATTATTATTATTATTATTATTATTATCATCATCATTAATGACAACCAGCCAATCAACTCGCAGCAACAGGGCTCTCATCAGCCTCTGCATCTCTCTGAACATCGTCGCTCTCACAGCGACCAACTCGCTATGCAGTTCATTAACCTGCCTTTGAAGTTCCCGTACTTATCGCGTAGAATAGCAATGTCTGAAAAAGGATCAGCCATATCTAGAACACACATGAATTGACAAATGTAACGAAAAAATTTCAAAATGTAATACAACATATACAACCAACTGGTAAATTTACACCATAAAAAAACTTACCTCAACAAGAAAGGAATATGCTCTTTGAAGAGAAGTGGTTGAAGAGGTCACACGAAAGGAAAAAATGCAAGAAATAAATAGAGTTGAATGAAGATCAAGGAGAGACCTATAATTTGGACGTGTAAGGTCAAAAGGCATGACTGTTCAGCTCCATTGTATTAATTACATTCAAACTGGTGGTATTTTGTTTTCTCTGAAAAGTCACAACTTTTTCTTCTAGACTAATTACTTCTCACCTTTTCATAGTGGTTTGAGACTCGATAAAAACCATTATTATAGGGATATTACAATAGATCATCCAATATTTTTAACAGATTTAGCATCTGTTGCAACAGATAGATTGAATATTCAACAGACTACTTTTAAAATAGACTTAACATCTATTGCAATAGATGGTTTGTATATGCAACAGATAAGGCATCTGATGCAACTTATGTTTTATCTTTTGCGACAGATGGACAGTTTAAGTTGGAGGAGATGTTATGATATCTTCTAACAGCTGATTCATCAGTTTCAGTTTCAACAGATAGATTATTCAGTTCATTAATTGTTTTGATATTTGTTAGATAAAAAGTCTTCACCTCTTTTTAATAGTCCCTCTATTACTTATTAGTTGGGCCCTATGGGCTTGGCACACCAATTAATAAAAATATAAATTACGTGATTATTTTACCAAATTGGCCTTATTAATTATGATTTGGAAGTATAAATGTAAATAATATAGTTTATGTAGTCAGTTGGTACTTTATGTAATCTTGGAAGAATATAATAAAATTGTACTGGTTTTATAAATAGGAAAACTAAATTGAAACAAACATTTTTAGCAAGAACTAATCACATGCGTGCAGATGAATAAAAATAAAAAAGTCTGGTATATCGCAACAGATTTACTATCTATTGCAAGATATAGATTATTTGTTGCGACAGATAGACCATATGTTGGAGGTGATGTTTTGATTTCTTCCAACAGCTGATTAGTCAGTTTCAACAGATGAACATTTCGATTCATCAACTGTTTTGAATGTGTTAAGATAAAAATCCATGACTCTTCACACCTCGATTTTATTAGTAGTCATCACATTCGTACAAATGAATAAACAACACTATCTGACATGTCCTGATGGGGTAGAAGGAATATGGTGCATGCAATGGATCCCATTTTCATGCGTGCGAGTTATGTATATTATTGATCAGGCTACCATGAAGAAACACATAAAGTGAAATGATTTTGTTAATAGTAGTCATCATATTCGTGCAGATGAATAAACAACATTGTCTGACATGTCCTGATGGGATAGAAAGAATAAGATGTGTGCAATGAATCCCATTTTCATACATGCGAGTTATGTATATTATTGATCAGGCTACTGTGAAGACATACATAAAGTTCAATTTTGTGAATACAGTTTTTTACCGATTAGACACTGATCCTTCAAACAAGATCCTTTATTGTACAGTTTAGTTTGATAGGTGTGAACTGATAAGGACGAAGGTTCTAAGATGGTGGTGTCGATACCCCATTACAATTTAATGATGATTCATGCACATGTTTTTGTGTCAAGTTTTGGGAAGGTTTTAAATTTTTAGCGGCAGTGTAAATATCCAATAGTGATTGGACTGGTTTTAATGGCACAATGGATTTCTTGAAAGACCTCCAAAGCCTCACAATGCAACAAACAACGATAGAACCAATAGAAATTCCCCTGGTTTAAATTTATATGGATGGATTGGTGGAGAAGACCTTTTTATAACAGAAGGTGCTTGGGAGAATACCTATGCACAAAGGGGGAGGTGGAGAAGGCCATATATCATTTTAGACCTTGTTTAAGAGGAAACACAAGGTAGGAAGGAAAGTGTAGCGAAATTGGCCAATGAAATTCACATGAGAAATGAAAAAACTGGATGAGCTTCAAATATGGAAGGGTATCAAAATATAAAAATCTGTCAGTCGATAAAAAAATAAAGAATGGTCAATAGGACTGGAGATGGACACTTTGCTCGAGAATGCAACTAGCGAGCGTGGCCTCAATAACCAGCTCAATTCCTCTTGACCATTCTTCTTATTCTTCAACGACTGATGGATTTTCATTTTTGGATACATTTTCACATTCGCATCTCATCTAGTTTTTTAATTTTTTCATGTCAATTTCATAAGCTAATTTCGCTATAGTTTCCTTCCGACCCTGTGTATCCTCTTAAACAAGGACTAAGATGATATATCGCCTACTCAACCTCCCTCTTCCCGCATAGGTTTTCTCCCAAACACCTTCTTCTATATAATAGTCTCCTCCAATAACCCATCCATATAAATTTGGACCAAGAAACTTTCTATTAGATCCATCATTATTTTTTACAGTGCGAGGCTTCAAAGTCCTTTCAATAAGTCCATTTCGCCATTAAAACCGGTCCAATCACTATTGGATATTTACACTGCCTTAAAAAACATGAAACCTTCCTCAAACATGACACAAAGACATGAGAATGAATCATCATTAAATTATAATGGGGTATCGATACCATTGTCTTGGTCCCTCAGCCTTATCAGTTCGAACCTAACATACTTAACTGTAAAATGCCATTTCTTATTTGAAGGATTAATGCCTGATAGGTAAAGAACAAACATTCACAAAATCATTGTACTAGATGTGTGTTTACATGATAGATTGATCAGTAATACATACCTCCCACATATGAAGTGGTTCCATCTGGAAGCAGCTTATTCCTCCGAACCTATCTTTACTCTAGCCTTTAATGTTGGCCAGGAAAAAGTGGATCCAATTTCGCTTCCTTTTGTCTGCAAATAAGAGAAATACATTTGATGTCAAACAAGAGAAGAACAAAAAGAACATTACAAATGAGTAACACAAAATTGAGTGAATCAACAGATGACCAATATGATGCAATAGATTACCCATTTGTTCAATCGATGAGGGATCGTTTGCAAAGGATGGATGACATGTTGCAATAGATGGGTCATCTGTTAGAATAAATCAAACCAACCTTGATACTGGTTTGATTTCTTCAAACAGTTGCTCAGTTTGTTCCAACAGCTGATTCATCAGTTGCAACACCACCACCAACAACATCAACAACAAAGAAACAAAAAAATAACACCATATGTTCCAACACCATCCACAACACAAATATCACATGTCTAACACAACCACCAGCCCTAATAACAGTACTACCAAAGTAACAAACAAAAGACATAAAAAAACTATACTGATAACAAGGCTTTTTAAGTTTTCCCAACATATGACTTTTTTCGCATATTTTAATAAAAATAATGGTTTGCTCATTCAAGACTTAAAAGTCACCTTTCCTTTAATTTTCTCAATAAATAGAAAACTGGTAATGGGTAAATCATTAATAGAAACAGATGTAAATATTTAATTTAAATGACATATAAAGAAGAAGACGAGATGAAAAGAGCAACATTAAACCATACCTACAATGTAAAAAAGTAAATGGATCAGAACATCCAGTTCAGTCGAGAAAAGATATTGATTAGTTGAGATCCTAAAGGATCCTCATCCGAAAGAAGAGAGAAAAGAGAGGAAAAAAGGAAACAACAAAGATAATTGAAAATAAAGAATAAAGAACAGTAATGAGTTGAGTCTAGACTACTTTATGGCTGAAGGAGAGAGAGTTCTAGATATGGGGGGTTTTAAATATTCATTAATAACTTTTGAGGGGTACGCGGAGACGGTGACATTGAAAAGACCAGATAAGAATACTCACTTAGGAGATTTTTGAGTTATCCAAGTATTACCCAGTAATATTTTTTACCACCTTAGTATTTTGACTATTTTATCTCAGACAAAAAATACATAAATATCTTTATAAAAAAGGATCTAAAAATATTTAAGTGCAACAGATAACTTAATCTGTTTGATAGTTTACAACAGATTCATGATCTGTCATAACAAATAACGTAATCTATTTGATAGTTTATAACAGATGCGTAATATGTTGCAACAGATTACCTAATTTGTTTGATTTGATTCAACCGAAAAGACATATGTTGCAACAGGTTGAAAATTTATTTATATATAATTTCAATTGAGTTCATATGTTTGACTAATACCTTAATTGAATGTGAGTTCTCATAGGGTCAAATACAACTTTAATTAAGTCTTTTGGCAATTGTATAATGAGACGGTACTGCGTTCTTCCCGACCAGAGTCGTTGGTCGATCACTCTGAGCCGAACCAATTTTTACTACCTTATATGTTCAACTAATACCTTAATTGATTAATCTAGGACTAGGGGTGAGTTCTCATAATGTCAACTACAGTAGCTGACAATGCCTATTTGTTAATTTACAACAGATGGGTAATCTATTGCAACATATGACTTAATTCATTTGATAATTTACAACAGATTGGTAATCTATCACAATAGATGACTTAATTTGTTTTATAGTTTAGAATAGATTTGTGATCTGTCGCAACAAATAACGTAATCTGTTTGATAGTTTACAACAGATGCGTAATATATTTCAATAGATAACATAATCTGTTTGATTTGATCCAACAGAAAATACATCTGTTGCAACAGGTTGAACATTTGATTATATATAATTCAATTGAGTTCATATGTTAGAATAATACCATAATCGAATGTGAGTTCTCATAGGGTCAACTACAACTTCAATTGAGTCTTTTGGCAATTATTACCTAATCTGATTGATAATTTACAACAGATGAGAAATATGATGCAAAACGTTTCATCATTTCAAATCTCGAGGTTTTGCTCTTTCCCTCTCATTCTCACTCAACAATACAGTATATACAACAACTAATCAACAAATTTGCTCAACCCGCCACAACAGATCACTTTTCTTCTCATTTCCAACCATATAGGTGTAATTTTCGACTTCATTTTTGCTTGTCTCAGTCATTTTATTTTTCTTCATAGGCAACATAGTTTGAGAAGAGTTCTATATTTGTTATTTTTTTCTAAAAAATATGGGCTTTTAAGTTAATGATGAAAAATAAAACTTTTAGTTGTATTATCTTCAAGAATGGGTTTACAATTTTGAGTTTTGATGGTAAAATTATAGGAAGAACCCGAGAAATCTCAAGTTTCCGTCGTAGTGTTCGGTTGACTGTCGTGGTATTGTTGGATGGTGCTGATGGTGGTGGTGGTGGTGGTGGTGGTATTTGTGGTCGTCATGGTGGCACTAGTGGTGGCATTGGTTGGTGGTGTTTGTGGTGGCTGTCGGTGGTATCGGTATTCGTGGTGTTTATTTGTTTGTTGGTATTGGTTGGTGGTATTTATGGTGGTGGCTGTTGGTGTGTCGGTATTCATGGTGTTTGTAATGTGTTTTTTAAAATCTATGTATACATCAATTGTAATATAATTTTTGTTTTTCTTTGTTTGTAGGTAAAACATGTCTCCCAAAAGAAAATAAAGTGAAAGTGGATCAATGTTTGATCACTAAAAAAATAGGCTACAGTACAGAGAGATTCAGAAGAGCTTCCTGAACAATCTCAGTTAGGGAAAAGTGAAGCTAAGAGATATGTGAAAACAACATTGTGAGAGGTGGACAAGGGTCCATAAATAGTGATGAAGAAAATGAAAATGAAAAAGAGGAGGAATTGGAGAGTGAGAAAGAGAAAGAGGATGATCATCAACATGATGATAATGGATCACCTATGTGGCATGAGTTAATATTGACATCTAAACATGATCCTTTCAAAACTTTTAGTATTGACAGGTTTCAAGTTGCGTTGCCGATAAATGACCCAGAAGGAAAACAACTAACTGGTCAAATTGTACTTAAATGTCAGATGGGGGGAAATTTTGAACAGTTTATGAAAATTATGAAGAACGAAGACATAGGTGGACTTTTTAAGAAGAGATACTTTGGATGCTTTCTTGAGATGCCTGAGGACCCCTCTTCCCATATTTGTTTCCCTATGATGATGGTATATGATTTTCTCAAGCGTAGGTCAAGTACGCAAGGGATGATAAAGATCTGGAGGAGGGGGATAAAAAGAAGATGGATGAAATATGGATTAACTACTATGGCATACATATTATTTTAGCTTGCAAGAGTTTGCCATAGTGACGGGATTGAGATGCCATCGTCCAGAAGAACCACCATCCCGCAAAAGATCCAAGGCAAGAAAATGCAAGGAAAAAATAGATGGGTTGTTTTACATTGCTTGACATGGCTACAAAGCATCGAATTTGTTGACAGATCTCGAGGATAAAACCATACCATAGCAGTACAGGGAGCAATTGTGCTTATTTTAGTTTGCCCATTCGATTATATTGGCAAGAGATGTCAATAAGGTCATAGAAGATGATTTGTTGGTGCGTGCTGAGGATTTTGATAAATTCAACAATTATCCCTGGGGATATGACAACTTTTACTTGACTGTCCAATATTTAATGACAAAGCTATCCTCAGGGACGACCACATTATATGGCCTTCCTTGGGCTTTCATGGTAAAATTAATCACTTATTTTACTCATCCATTAATTTATATTGAATATAGTTATAATGATTTTTTTTCGCTTGCTTCCTATTTATATTTTTTAGGCTTGGGTATTTGAAGTCATTCCTCCCCTCCAAAACCAGTTAATGGATTACCCAGATGAGGTTTCTCATCCAAGGATATTTAGGTGGTTGGTTGAAAAGAGCAATACAAATATTAAGGAAGATGATCTCTTTTACCCTCTGGATGATGCAATATGTCTTCTTCAAGTAAAATAATTCTACTCAAAGATAAGAAAGATATTGAACAGATGTTATATCTGGCATAACAGATGTTATATCTGATGCACTAGATGGGACATCTGTGGTGATAGGGTATATCTTACATCAGATTACCCATATGTTTCTTTGGTTCTCTAAACCCGAATCTTAAAAGAATAACCATCTATTGCAAATTTTGCATCAGATGTTTAATCTGATAACATATTGTTCATCTGTTGCAACATACAGATCATCTGTTGCATAGCAAATTACCCGTCTTGTGAAACTGTTGCAACATATGATTGATATTTTACATTAGATATCCATGTGTTGCTCTATTTCTTTGAACTAAACTCAAATGGATTTTAACCATATACTGCAAGCTATGCAACAGATGGGTCTTTTTTTAAAATATAGCCCAACTACAAAAATTATTATATTATATGATTTAAATGTATCTGTCTTTTTTTTTTCTTTTTATAAGCTGTGCATCCATGGATCGTGCCTACTGAGGAGGAGCCAGTGATAACTTCTTATATTACTCTAGGTTATGTTGAAACTATAGCAGACCCAACAGTGGAGTTAATAAAGAAGGAGTTAGCTGAAGCAACAGCCATAAGAAGAGCAGTTAGGCAAGGTCAGCCTAATGTTGAGGCTCTTCATGACCAACCTTTTACTAAGGCAGATCCGGGTGCTTCTTCTGGTAGAGTTGTTAGTGTAGGTGGCAGGCATGCTAATGCTGCTACCACTCTTTATGATGAGCATGTTGATTCTTAAGAAAGAATAAATATGTTTGAAAACACCCCTTTTCGCTCTTACACAGGTCCCTCTCACCCCTTTTTAGCCTCGTGTTCTTATTGCGAATGCGATGAGTGAAAGGACAAACAGGATAAAATCTTTGAAAAATTAGAGGCTATTTCTAAAGATATCAAGGAATTCAAATCTAAGAGGTGTGTCATACCATCCAAGAAGGTGAGGGAGCCATACACTCCTACAGTGTTGGTTAGGAGAAAGAAAAGAGCAATTAAAGACGTACTCTCCACTTGGAAATCAAAAGAAATTACAATTCCTCCCTCTCCAAAAGCTGTTGAAGTTCAGGGGCCAGTCAAGAAGGTGTAAATATATACGGAACTTGGCGCCGAAGAGAAGAGGGATCTGCGAAAGGACAAGAATTCCAAGCCAGGCACACCAGATTACCCCAGACCTTTCTTTCCCCCCTGAGACTTCCAGACTATGACTGATATGCATATGTCGTACAAGAATAAGTCAAGTTTATTTTTCCTAACCTAGCCCTTCTAATCTACCCTATGAAGAAAAAGCTATAAAAAAGATTTCACATCTGTTGCAACAGTTGGGTATACTGGTATAATTAGTAGTGGTTTTGTTGCAACTTATTATCCATCTGTTGCATAAGTTACATTGGATTATTGATTCATATAACCCTATGCAACAGATGGAACATCCATTACATCTTTATAATTACTAACCTATTTAAAAATTTACTTCTTATCTCACAGCATGTTGACATAATTCTCTGCCTCATGAGAAAAACACAATTAATGTACCGGAGATCTTATGACATTGCCGATAGGATAATGGAGATCGACTTCTGTAAGAAGCTCAAGGATAGGTAAGATTAACTCACTGATAGGTGTAATCCCTTGGTGTGGGACTTGATTTCCTAGTTTCTACGTTAGTCTTGGATGAAGAAGAAATGATAAAATATGTTAGAGAGGACAGGCCAAATCCACACGGCAAGAGCTGTACCGACGCAAAAAAGGATTCTTACAGTCATTAGCATGAACGACATGTGTTATCGGGCTATTGAGATACTACTCGAGGAGAAAAATATCAATGTTTATGACTCCAACATACCTCTCGTCGACGATTTCGATCTTTTTCTCCTCGTGAAGCCACTGATGGTGCTGTTGCCCATCTTGTTGAGGCAGAGTAAACTTATGAATCATTTTTTAAAGGAAGTGTTGCTGAAGAAATCATGGGATTTTGAAGGTCGAAATAGGGGAATGATCCTTTGAAAAGATGATGCTGCTAAAGCGAGCGGCTCGTACATTCTTGTACACATCGAATGTTTGCTGACCGGCAAAAAAATGGCTGAGCCAATGAATTTCTGTGTGATAATACTGTGGTAAACCTGCAAGAGGTCTGGGCTTATAGGGTACTAACTGGACGCTTGAAGCTTGTGAATATAGAAGAGCCTGTGAAATAAATTTTTTTAGTTTCAAGTGACCCTTCACTTTATTACATGTACATGTAGTGGCAATAATTTTTTTCTGATGAAAGTTGAGTTTTTAATAATGCAATAGATTAGGTTGTCAATCTGTTGTAAAATATATTTAATCCATTCTGGCAGATAGTTTATCTGTTGCAATAAGTTGGTCATCTGTTACATTACGTTCATGTTATTTCTATGAATAAACTAATAATCTAAGTCTAATCTGTTGCAACAGTGGGAAGACCTATTTGATAATTTCCAATAGATGACCTAAATTTTACAACATATGCCAAAATCTTTTTGATATTTTCCAACAGTTACACTTGAATTTCCATGTGCTCGACAACACCAAACCAGTAGAAAATACACACACCACCATAAAAATTTCAAAAATTAGGATTGAATATCCATGTGCCCAACAACACCAAACCAATAGCAATAACGGCAACAATGTAGTATCTTCTTGCTCGATTTTATTTCTATTCAGAAGCCTTAACTTTGTTCAATAAAGCCCAGATTACACGATTTGCTTGTCAAGGGTGTCGTTCTTCATACCAATCAAAGTAATAGCATCCACCGAATTTCTATAAAAAAGAGAACACAATTACAAAATAATTACAAGTCAATAATTAATCAACTAATTAAATAAAAAAATATTACCTTTGAAATCTTACAAGTAAAAATTCTACGACCCGGATTTTGTTGAGTCCAAGAAGTCTTTAACAGAGCTTCATGACCTCATTTACAATATCAAAAATATTCATCACAAAAAATAGTGGAAGATGCGCTCAACATTGTCAAGCTTAGTTGGAAAAAATGAAAGAAATAATTTGAAGAATTTGGATAGATAAAAGAAGATGACAATGAAAAGAAGATTTGGGAATTTATGGTTAAATTTTAGGGGGAATATGAATATATAAGAAAATGGGGGAAAAAAATGACCGTTGGGTACCAAGTGATGGCAAGTCAGCGAAATGTGGCAGACTGACACTGACACATTTGATGCCTATTTTATTTTACGTGTTTAAAATGAACATTGTCTACTTGATGCCTATTTTATTTTAGGTGTTTGAACTGAACACAATCGATGGGTTGCACCTTTTTTATTTTAATTCAATTCACTTTAACCTTTTTACATAGTGGCAATTTTTTTATGTCCAACGAAAGTTGAATTTTTATAATGCAACAGATTCTCCATCCGTTGTAACAGTTATCCTACCTGTTCTGACATATAGTTTATCTGTTGTAATAGGTTGGTCATCTGTTATATTATCTTGATTTTTGTATCTAAAGTCCATCTGTTGTAATAGTGGGAAGACCTGTTTCATAAATTATAACAGATCACCAACCTGTAGCAACATATGTCTAAATCTGTTTGATTTTTCCAATAGATTTATTGTCTGTTGCAACAGATATATTATCTGTTGCAATATTTGAATCTAGTATTCTTTTTTAATTAATAAGTTCAAATCTAAGGAATAAATAAAATTCGTAGACAAAATAAAATAAATCTAAGCCTTCATAAATTAGCTGAAATAAGTCAACGAATAAATGAAATATAAAATTTTGTTATGGGTACAGATATCAACAAATACATCAACAACAATTTAAGTATACTGCCAAGGATTGCTTTGACAGGCTCAGGCTATAAAGATCTAGTTAGTATGGATAAGTTGTTCTTCATTCGGTGCTATGAAATTCGGCTTTGCTCGTCGTGGATCTTTATTGTCGCTTACGTACGGTTTTTGCACTTTATGTTCCCCGTATTTCCATAAAAAGAGTAGCATATTGTCAATGTTGTTCAGTAGTAGCTTGTTCTACATCCACCTGGAAAGCCAGAATTGGTCAATGCTAATCACGGAGATACAACAAAATAGAAAAGGATAACTCATATCTTCTAGCAAATCAAACACGTCTTCCTCCCTTTTTACATTATACCAAATAAATTATATTTATGTTGCAATAATGAATCAACTGTTGGGACAAATTTCTACATGAGGAAGACCCTGTGTGATAATTTCCAATGGATGAACCATCCATTTCAATATATGAATCATCTATTGCAGCAGATAGGTCATCTGTTGGTACAAATAAAAGAGGTACGAAGAGCTGTTTGATTTGTTAAAAAAGATGAGACATATGTTGCACCAGATAAAGTATCTGATGCAAAAGGTTAGTCAACTGTTGCAACAAATGTATATATCTGTTTGATAATTTTCAGTAGATGTGTCATCTGTTGAAAAAGATATGTGTCTGTTTGTTTTGTTAGTTGGAAGACATATAATATATTCACCTTCTTTAGCTTGAGCTTCTCTCCTTTGGACATTGTATGTTGCTTAGTGCAATATACAGACAGAGGAGTTGCAATTTTACTTTTTTGGATGCTTGATAATGCCCTAAAAATCACTCTCCTTCTCCTCTTAGCCCTAATCTCTAATGGAGTGGATGGAAATAAAATCCTCTTTGATGGAATGAGACCCCTATTATATGTCAATTCCTTTACAAAAGCAGTTAATGCATTAATAGCATTAATCACTACATCATGTTTCGCCCCGCAATCTTGACATTTGCATGCAGAACATTCACTGGGAGAGGCAAAATCTGTATAACCAGTATGATCATACTCATAATGGTTTATTTTAAATACTGTAATAGGAGCATCATTAGCACCAACAGCAACACCACTACCACCAACAACAACTTCATGACCACTAAGACCATCAACAACAACAAGCCCACCTTCCAAAATTATTTTTCTTATAATGACTGTTGCTCCAAAAAATTCCATATTTATTTTGTCGATGACCTTAGGATCCGATAAAGTTTGCACAAATCGTAAAGTAAGAAAAAATGGCATCTTTAACTCTCGATTGGTCGAAACTAGCGACGGATGCACAATCTTACATATATCATTACACATATTAGAATGATGATTAGATCATTCAAAAAAATCATTAATTAAAAGAAAAATTAATTATAATTATACTTACTGCATCCTTTGGGGTGTTGAAGAGATCAAGAAATTTTGTATTTTTATCAGTTTTGGTCGACAACCATCTCAAGATTCTTGGATAGAAAACTCCTTCCTAGTAGTTCACTTGTTGACTCAAATAAGGAATGACTTCAAATGCCCAAGCCGTACATCAAAACCATTATTGAACGAAAAAAATGAATGATAGCATAATAGAAGAAAGAAACATTTACCATGAAAGCCCTTGGGGAGCCATATAAGTTGACTGTCTTTGGCGCTAACGGAGTCAACAAATATTTGACTGTCATTTTGAAGCTTTCATACCCCTAAGTATATCTGTTAAACGCCTCAAGATCCTCGGAGAGCTTTATTAAACCAAGTCTTATATTGTTGTTAACGTCTCTCGCCCAAAGAATATTATTTACAAACCAAACCAAGCACAATGACTGCTTGTGCTTCTTTGAAAGTCCTTTACCTTTCAACGCTTCTATCAATTTTTTGTTTTTGAAGCTTGGACCAACAATGGACACCAGGTCATTACGATCACACGACTTATCTTTGCCTTTTTTGGGTGGGTGCTTTTTTTGGGTAAGAATAGGTATAACTTGAGAAGGAGGATAACATTTTAGTCCAGTAACTATGACAAACTCCTTCCAACCAAAACAAACAGGCATGCCACAGTAATTTATCCATACCTCATCCATCTTATCTTTGTTTTCATATATAAACCTACGCTTGAGAAGTTCATATACCATTTTTATTTGGAAACGAGCATTGTTGTCCTCCGGCAAATCAAGATATTTCCCAAACCAACTGTCCCTGAAATAAGCATCCAATTTTTGTTCTCAAAATATTTTTCTAAAGGCGTCGAAAGATTTTCCCATGGCTTACTTAACCACGAAATCACCCGTTAAATTTGTGGAACCATCACCCTACATTCTCACAGGATAACGATCAATACTGAAGGCTTTGACCAACTTTTTGGTGGAAAAGCTATTAGCATCTGCATCATCTCTTTTGAAACATTCCTCCCCCCGTCATATTCTACTCTCGATTGAGATAATGCTTGTAAAGCAAGCTCATAGAGTGATGGATGTAGCCTAGCTACTTCACTTGTTTCTTTACTTGGACTTGATTCAGTTTATGTTCTTTTGGAAACCATATTATCTAAACTTAACAGAAACATACAATAATATATTATTATTGATTAATGCATCATTAAAAAAAGGATAACAGTAAATCAAACAAGCAAAACAGTAAAATAACAGTTGCAATAGATCACTGATCTGTTGCACTATATAGTATATTTGTAGCAGCATATAACAAAACTGTTGTAGCAGATGAGTAATCTGTTGCAATAATACAAAACATATCACTCATTTTTTAAGACAGATGAATGGTCTGTTAAATAGATTACACAACTATTGTGACATCATCTGTTGCAACATATGAGTGATCTATTAGAACAGTTAAATAATTTGTTGCGATAATACAAAATATATCACTCATCTGTTGAGAAAGATAAATGGTTTGTGCAATAGATCACACATCTGTTGCAACATATGAGGGATCTTTCAGAGCAGTTAACTAATCTGTAGAAACAGCTGAGTAATCTATTACGATAATACAAAATATATAACTCATCTATTAAGAAAGATGAATAGTCTGTGAAACAGGTCACATATTTGTTGCAACACATGAATGATCTGTTAGAATAGTTATCAATGGTCAATATTGTTTAGATTTCTTCCAATATAGGGTCATCTATCACGGCACATGAATGATCAGTTGGAAAAATCAAGTCTTGGACATTTCCTGTAGGAAGAGTTGATAGGATTTTATCCAACAGGAGGTTCATCTCTTGCATCAGATCATTAATCTGATGGTTCTTCCATTGTACCAGATGGTTAATTAGTTGCATCAGATTTTTTTATCTGACGCTGAATCTGTTGCACAATATGGTAAAGATGTTGCATCAGATAGTTAATTTGTTGTATCATATTATTAATCTGTTGCATCAAAATTGTAATCTAATGGTTCCTCTGATGCATCAGATGGTTGATCTGTTGCATCATATGATAAATCTGTTGTATCAGATAGTTAATATGTTGCACCAGATGAGTAATCTATCGGAGAAAATAAAAAATAGTAGCACGATTTTTCTCAACAAAAATAGCAATTTCACCATTTTTACCAAGAACAAAAACAGAACAAATCAAACCAAATTATCATTTTTATTTTATAAACACAAACAATAAAAATTAAACTTCAAAAAAATGCAACAAACAACAAAATATCATAATTCACTTCAAAAATAAAAGAGAAGAAATATCAAAAATTAGGGTTTTATTCAGACCGCATTTTAAATTAGTGCAACAAAATTGAAATTTTTAACCAATATTATAAGAGAAGTTGGCTCAAGTTCCTCGTTTTCTTCAAAACTTAAAAGGCCAAAAAATTTTACCTATGAAAGAAGAAAAGGAACGATGAAGAATTCAAAGTTGTTGTGGCCGGAGAGCAAGGCTGTCACGTTGATTGAAGGTTGAAGTCGAAAAGGAACTCGAAGCCCAACTATTTGTAGTCGGATGTTGAAGTCGCCGAGGATTGAAATGAGAAATTTGCAAAACAGTTGGTTGGAAGAGAGTTGAGAGAAGCTGTCGAGAGAGGGATGAGAGACAAGTTGATTGAATTGAAGAGGGGAACTTGAAGCCCAACTATTTATCGCCGGAGGTAGAAGTCATCAGGAGTTGAAAGGAGAAAAGAGGGGAACTCGAAGCCTAACTATTTATCGCCGGAGATAGAAGTCGTCAGAGGTTAAAGGGAGAAATTTAGCAGAACTGTTAGTTGGGAGAGAGTTGAGAGAAGCTATCGAAAGAGAGGAGAGAGTGGTTGATTTGGATTGAAGAGGGGTGTGGGTTGGGTTGATTTGTATTTTTGAAAAGATTAAAAAGTTTTGAAAATATTAATCAAGTCCAGAATTAACTTAATCAGGTTTTCTAATGATGTTTGACCTTATCGGTTGGTCAATGTCACCAATCCTTCATTCAAGGCTTAAAAGACACCTTTTCTTCAATTTTCTCAAGCTTCTATACATGAATTGACAGTCAAAGTTTGAAAGTTTGAGTCTCAAAATTTTAGTTGTCCCACATAAATTAAAACAAAGAGCAATTTCTTTTGTCAGCTTTCAATGATTGAACACTTTGAGAGTTCTCTTTAATTGACTATTTTATTTCAAATAATTATTCGGACTTAGAACAGAATTATTTACTAAAAAAATCAACAAAATATGATTTGTTCGTTAATTAGCAAGGTTCAAATTTAAATTTTCAATAAAATATGAAAGTTATCTAATCATTTTTTTTTGACAATGATTTTTGTTGACAAGTTATGAATATATAATATTTGTGTTCAATTCAATTTACTTTTATTATTTTTTGAAAGAAAGAATAAGAGTTTAATAACTTAAAATTCATAGATTAAGTCTAATTATTGCCAAATTAAATTTTTTAATTCTATTTTAAAATACTCCATTTTAAATAACACCAATTACTAATTATATTGTTTGATCCCTTGTGTTCCTTGGAAAGTATTTCTTCTCCACATCGTTCTCTCACTGTAATTTAATATTTATAGTTTATTTTTTTTAAAAAAAAAATAAGTGGAATTATTTATATTTTTTATTATTGGTTTTATATATTTGTAGTGGTATTAAATTATAATATAGAGCAATAAAAATAACTGTGAAGCATTTGTTGGAAAAGAAATGTACATATTTTCTTCATTTTTTTAATTTTAGAAGCATATTTACTATTTTCTATGTTGATAACTCTATAATTATTTATAAACAGTTATATGACTTTGTGAGGGATATGTACTATTTCTTTAGAATTTTAGTTGTGTTATAATTATGAGAGAGATGAATAAATAATTGTATTATTTCATTTTGTAATGTCGAATATATGTGTGGCACAGTTAAAATTTTGTGGACATTCCAAAATTCAATTCTTTCGAGTAAAAAGCTTCAGTTAAAAAATTAATAAATAAAATTTATATTTAATAATTTGTCTTATATATAAGCGCAAACTTATTCACTAGTAATTCATTGAAACTTTTCTTATTTGAAGTCCTATATATAACTTTGTCCATCTTATTCCCCAACATAATCCATCAACACTTATCTTTTTCTTCACAAATTTTAACAACTTAACTGAATTCATGGCATCAACTTCTTCTTCGAGTAACTCACAGTACCATCCTCGAGGAAAGTACATGTCTTCTTAAGTTTTAGAGGTGAAGATACTCGTAACACAATTATGGGTTACTTGTATGAATGTTTGACAAGGAGGGGAATAATCACCTTTCAAGATAATAAAAGACTAGAGCATGGCGATTCGATCCCAGAAAAAATCTTGGAAGTTATCAAAGACTCTCAAGTTGCCCTTGTCATTTTCTCAGAGAATTATGCTACATCGAGATGGTGCTTGGATGAACTAGTGAACATCATGGAGTGCACAAAGGACAAAAATGGAAAAACAGTCATACCGGTTTTCTATGGTGTGGATGCAACAGATGTTCGAAACCAAAGTAAAAGCTTTGCTGAAGCATTTACCAAACACAAATTAAAGTATAATGATGATGGTGAGGGAATGCTGAAGGTGCAAAGATGGAGGACTGCGTTAAGTGCTGCCGCAAATCTAAAAGGATATGTATTCCCTTATGGGTTAGTTAAATGCGCGCACGTGCATGCACACACACCCATATATATATATATATATATATATATATATATATATATATGTTTATTCTTCTCTTTTTTGTTTCTAAGTAGCAAATCTTTTTTTGTAGGGTTGAATCAGACTGTATTGAGCGTATTGTTGACGGCATTTCGACCAAATGCAAGAAATCAGTATCTTATTCGTACAAAGTTGTGGGAATCGATACTCAATTAGAGAAAGTGGAATCCCTATTAGAGGTGGAAATTGATGATGTTCGGATTGTGTGGATCTGGGGAATGGGGGGAGTTGGTAAAACGACAATTGCAAATGCTATTTATAATAAACTCTCGTCCAGCAAATTCAGAGATGCTTGTTTCGTTGAGGATATTAAAGAAAACAAACATAGAATGTACTGTCTACAAAATATCCTTTTCTATAAACTGTTAGGGGAAAAAGAAAATTGCGTGAATAATAAGGAGGGGAGAAGCTTGATGGCTCGAAGACTTCGGTTTAAAAAGGTCTTAATCGTGCTTGATGATATAGATCACAGAGACCAGTTGGATTACCTGGCAGGGGATCTTGGTTGGTTTGGCAAGGGAAGTAGGATTATTGCAACCACTAGGGACAAACGTTTGATTAGGCAAAACGACGCAGTATATGAAGTTGAAACACTACTTGATTGTGATGCTATTGAACTTTCCAATCAATATGCTTTCATGGAAAAAGTTCCAGATGAGTGTTTTAAAGATCTAACGCTAAGAATAATAAGTCATGCTAAAGGTCATCCTTTAGCCCTGAAAGTGTGGGGTTCCTTATTACACGGAAAGGATATAATTGTATGGAGAAGTTCTCTAGACAGAATACGGGAAAACTCTGGTTCAGAAACTATTGAAAACCTCAAAATAAGTTATGATGGGTTGGAGCCTGAAGAGCAAGAGATATTCCTCGATATAGCATGTTTCCTCAGAGGAATAGAAAAAGAAGAAGTCATGCCGATCCTTCAGAGTTGTGGTTTTCCAGCTGAATATGGATTGAGTGTACTAATCGACAAATATCTTGTGTTCATCTCTGACCATAATAAGATTCAAATGCATGGCTTAATATAAGATATGGGTCAATATATAGTGAAAATGCAAAAGCATCCGGGAAAACGTAGCAGACTATGGAATGCTGAAGATGTCAAAGAAGTGATGGTCAACAATATGGTAAGTAGGCTTAGCAATACAATAATATTCAATTTCTGGTTTCCATACAAAAGATATATAGGTCAGTCGATTCCAATTATTTGTTCCAATTGCTTCATATTCTTGCAAGCATACCATTGTCGTTGTTTACTTTAATAGGAGAAGCAAAAGTAATATTAGTTGCCTGACGCCAAGTAGCCACTTTGAATTAAAGATCCCAATCCGTTTATCTTATGTTATTATGCCTTATGTTTTTATCCAATTTCAATCTTTGGATTAACTTGTAATTTGTATGACATTTTGTACGTACTAACTCAACTCTTAAAATTTTAAGTTAGTAACACCCACATATTTACCCTGGGCAACTTTTTATTAATGTTGGTAAACAGATTGTACAAAACATCTAAGTTATGATTTGTTGACTCATGATCCTTTTACCAGGGGACCATGGCAGTTGAAGGAATCTGGTTTACTTTTATTCAAAAACTATGCTTTCGCAGAGAGGCAATGAAAAATATGAAAAGGCTAAGGATATTATACATATGCAGCTTCATCTCTCCAATTGATCGAGAAGATGCTGTCTGCAACTCCAATTGCCATGATGGCTCCATTGAGTACCTGCCCAACAACTTGTGTTGGTTTGTCTGGCATGAAGATCCTTGGAAGTCATTGCCAGAAAATTTTGAACCCCAAAGGCTTGTTCATCTTGATCTACGGTGGACTTCCTTGCGTGATTTATGGACCAAGGAAAGTACCGTATTACTTGAGATACTTTCTATTTTGGCAGAATTCAGTTGTATGTAGAGTTCATACAAACTCCGCAACTAGTATGATATTGTCCGCTTTGGGCCAAGCCTTCACGGATTTGTTTTTGGAGCATCTCCCAAAAGGCCTCATACCAGTGGATCTGGGTGAGACTCTTAAATATTGGAAATGCTTCCTCTATTTCTCCGATGTGGGATTACTTTGCTTCCCAACAATCCTCTTTGTGATCATTTATCCTCATGACGTGTGAGATCCACGAATTCCATTAAATACACAGATGGAACTTTATTACCTTGGGTAAATTTTTTTTTTCTTTGGATAAACATAATGAAATTTTAGCTAATTGTCAAATTTAAAAGGTTTTAGTTATTCTACCTTCTATTTATAATAATTACATTTTTATTTAGTTTCTGAACATGCAATTTCATATAAAAATGAGAATTAAAAAACTCAAATTTTCCTCAAAATATTTTGTTGACTCTCATAATCTAAGGGAGTAAATTAAACATTTACTTTCTGTGTCCTTAATAGGAGCTTTTGCCAACTCTACAAAGGCTAGATCTCGGCTACTCGAAAAGCCTGATGCGAACACCAGATTTTGCGGGCATGCCAAATTTGGAGTATTTGAATCTGAGAGGATGTACGAGTCTTAAAAGAGGTTCACCATTCCCTGAGATGTTGCATAAAACTCATCCAGTTAGATTTGTATCATTGTGATAGCCTTGAGAGGTTTCCATGTGTTCACGCGGAATCTCTTAAATATCTGGTTCTAGAGGGTTGCTCTGGTTTAGAGAAATTTCCAGAAATCCTCGGAAGAATGAAGCTTGAGTTAGAGATTCACATGCGATTTACATGGATAAGGGAACTACCATCATCTGTTATTCAGCACCAAGCTTGTCTTAGAGTGCTAGATTTGAGTGATATGAAAAACCTTCTAGCTTTACCAAGCAGCATTTTTAAGCTGAGAGGTTTGGTGAAGCTAGATGTGTCCTACTGCTCAAAACTTGAAAGCTTGCCAGATGAGATTTGTGATTTAGAAAACTTGGAAGAGCTTCATGCCAGCTATACTCTAATTTCACGACGTCCGTCTTCCATAGTCCGCTTGAACAAGCTTAAATTCTTGACTTTTGCAAAACAACAATCAGAAGATGGAGTGCACTTTGTGTTCCCTCAGGTAAATAAAAGGTTACGGTCATTGGAAACTCTGAATCTCGGTTGCTGCAATATAATAGATGGAGGACTTCCGGAGGACATTGGATGCTTACACTCTTTGAAAAGGTTGTATCTCAGTAGAAATAACTTCCAGCATTTGCCTCGAAGAATTGCCCAGCTTGGTTCTCTTCGATCCTTGAACTTATCACATTGCAAGAGGCTTACAGAGTTGCCAGAATTTCCGGAGCAATTAGATACAATATATGCAGATTGGAGTAATTATTTGATCTGCAATTCGTTGTTTCGGAATATCTCATCATTGCAGCAGGGCATCTCTGTTTCAGATTCCTTGTCATTAAGATCGTTTACCAGTAGGACCGTTGAATGGCAGTTGCGGACGCCGACAATCCCAAGTTGGTTCCACCATCGGGGAATTGCTAAAAATGTGTCGGTCAATTTGTCTGAAAATTGGTATGTACCTGATAACTTCTTGGGATTTGCTGTATGTTACACTGGCAAGTTAATGTACGTGACAACTCACTTGATTCCCTTATGTTATGATGTGATGTCGTGGATGAATCTGAAACTGGACTTAGTCGAGCCAGACGGTAATTGTCGGCTATGTGAATACTCACCTGATCCCGTTACTCATTGTTTCTTGGTACCTTTTGCTGGGCTGTGGGATATATCAAAGGCAAATGGAAGAACACCAAATGACTACGGGTGCATTATGTTATCTTTCTCTGGAGATATGAGGGAGTATGAATTTCGTTTATTGTATGAAGATCATCGCATTGGGACAAGGAGGAGCAGATATGACAGTTGTAAACACAATGACTGTGACCAATGAAGCCAGTTGCTCCTCTTTTAAGAAACGCATGTCACATTTCTAATATTCAGAAACTTTGCAGCTCTTTCCCACAAGCCCAGGAATTAGGTATATAGCTCATGCCTTGTTTTCACTCTAATTGATAGTGAAATTGTGTTTTTGATAGGTACTCACAAGTCAAGAATTCTTTCCTTTAATTACATCCAAATCAAGAGTTGTTTTTGATAGGTACTTGCAAGTCAAGAATTTGAACCTCAAAATTAGTAAACTCTAAAATTAAATAATAATACTACAAATTGGGGAATGCAATTTAGTAATAGCCTACTATTTAAGTTATGGATGCCTTAAAGTTAGTTTTCCATTTTGAAAAGATATCATGGCAATTCTAATGCTGTCAAAGGAACATGAAAATCCTCAAAGTATTTTGTTTTCTTAATTAGTTTACTTACCTTTTTTGTAACACCCCGTAATTCAAGCTAGAATAAAAACCGTTGTTTCTATGCATAGATAATCCAAAAGCCATAAATCCTATTCAAATTTGGTATGTTAATCAATTATATAGTGTGTGAACCTATTTAAGCATGAATTGAGATCATAGAGGTCCCCTAACTCAAGGACGAGTTGAAAGCTTTCCTATCATTCGAGTTTGAGTGAGCGTCGAAACTTGGGTCAACTTCAATTGACCATAACTCTTTGTATATAATGAATTAGAGGGACTACTATATATCAAATGAAATCTCTTCAAATTAACTTTCCAACGATACCAATTTCGCCAAAATCAAATCCCTGAACGAAAAGTTATCGCAATTTTAGTGACTGAGACAGTAGCATCATGCGATAAGTGTGTGACGCACGCCCTATTGCACGCACCAAAAATTCAGGTTCTGTTTCTGCGTTTTTAAGGGCAAAATGGGTATCTTCCATCCTTTATCCAGCTATAACACGGGATTAAACTCCCAAAACACCAAAATATGATTCTTTTCTCTCAAATTCTCTCAAAAACACTTCTTAGGGTTTCAACCTAAAGATCAAATTATCTTAAGATTTCACAGTGGGTTTTCAATTATTCTTTGAGATTTGGAATCCCCATTGCGAGGGCTACAAGAAGCACCCATCAATTGTTCAAATTTCATCCCTAAAGCACGAGTTCATTCAAGAGTCATAAATTAAGGTACGTGGGGTTTTCCTAAAAATCTCATTGACATAAAAATCATGATTTTAAATAAAAGGATTTTAGATTTATGATTTATAATCATGTTTTAGAAGTCTTAATGACATTATTTTGGTCTTTAGGCCTTTCCCCAAATTGATTTGAAATTCTATATATATGTATACATATGTTTAAGGATGAATATTCAATTAAGAGCATGAATTATAATGAATCCCTCTCTTGTTATGATTTTCCCATCTTTCATATGATATGAATTGTTTTGAAATGCATCTTGAAAAGTATGGTATGAAATGTCTTGATTATTGCTATGACTTGAATATGATTTTTGAATTGAAAAGAGAGGGTTGTTTGTATTGATAAATATTGAATATTAATATCTAAGGGAAAGAGTTGCATGGTTTGACAAAGATTTTAGAACCATCACATTGTTATTGAAAGAATGATAATCTTTGCATAGTTTTGACTTGTGCTTTCGGAACATGAAATCTCTTATACTATTTGCATGTTTGGGTGGTCTGAAGTGAGTTTTGATGAAAGCATCATGCATGATGTATTATGGCTCAGAAATAGGACTTGCAAGTCTTGGTGTGACGACACTAACTCAGATAATGCCATATTAATTCAGAACAAAATAGAATGCATGTTTGAAATCAAATTCTCAGATTTTGAAACTAGAA
Organism: Capsicum baccatum var. pendulum; assembly: GCA_030864225.1. Lineage (NCBI taxonomy): Eukaryota > Viridiplantae > Streptophyta > Magnoliopsida > Solanales > Solanaceae > Capsicum > Capsicum baccatum. The sequence goes on along the minus strand of CM061561.1, from coordinate 232,040,753 downwards.
TGATGCATGTTTCAGAACAGACTAAAATTTGGCATAAAGAGAGCTTAGGTAGTTTCCCGAGGAAGACACGAGTTTAGACAACTCATTGTCCAAAACTGTGATTTGCCGATCCAAGTATATTATTATATGTTGGCCTAGTGCCCTGTGGCGTATCAGAGTCAGACACTCCAACCCTTGCGCACACTTGGGTTGGGGGCTTCCCCGCCGAGTCAATGGTGGATTCCATATAGTCTGTGGAATATCAGACTTGTAGGGGAGTGCCACCTAACTCAGAAGTAATACAAAGATCAAAATTGCATTGACATAAAAGTTTTATGATTATAAAAAATGTCCATATGTTTTGAAATGATATCTTTCATGATAATTATGAAAATCTCTCAACTATTTTATTTATATACAAGCTTTATTTTGGATTTCTTCGCGTACCAGTACATTTGTATTGACCACCCTTCCTCCCAAGGTCTAAAGCTCAGTTCAAAGGTCCTGCTAGGCCGTAGAGTTTTTAGACAACAGTGATGTGTGCAGTTGGTGAGCCTTCTTTATTCCAGAAGGCCTATGTCTTTCAGATTATCTTATTTATTTTGGTTAGGTCCAATAGATACAAGCATGAAGAGCACAAAGAGTACGAGATATTGTCAAAGGTTCAAGTTGCGGATTGAAGACCCTTTTGGAGCTTTTCAATCCTTGTTCATGCAAATAGGAGCTTAGCCTTGTGAAAAAGAGCTTTTAATACACTCCAAGGCAGCCTTGAATATACTCCAAAGGTTCCTCAACTTAGGGACATTATGGTATTTTGACACTCCCTTTCTACACTCCAAAAGCGCACCCTTTATTAAGGGTATTTTGGTCATTTGGTTGTACTAAGTATAAATAAACCCTTTAGCTTGTATTTTTCTTAGACTTTGATGAATTGAAATTGAGTATTAGTCATAGTTTGTAGATTTAGTCTTGTAGTTGTAGCTCTTAGAATCGAAACTTAGTCCATGAACATTTGAAAGTTAGGGTTTTCACTTGTCTTGGATGATTTGGAAAGAAAGGTGTGCTTGAGGAAGTTTGAGTCCTTTGCGTCACCTAAGAGGAAGGTTTGAACTTTTATTTGTGAGGTGTGTTTGAAGATTTGATACATCTTCTAGTTTTAATCATATAGTGGAAGTAAGGGTCTTTCTATCTATCTTTAAATTTCAAGTAATATTCCTCTTCATCTCCATTCTATGTATTGTTTTCTCTTTGTTTGGTTGCTGGAATTTGCATCTTAGTAGCCAATTTTGTGTGTTTGGTAGTCTTTAGGCAATCATTTGGTATCAAAGCCTTGGTTAGGGTTGTTCCAACATCCCTAAATCTTGGTTTTAGTGTTCTTATATAGAAAATCTCATAACAAAAGAGTTGAAAATCAGAAAATACCAAAAAAAATTGTGTGTTGTCTTGTGTGTTTGTTGTAGATCCAAATTTTTCAAGTTATATCTACAAGTTTTTGTTTTGTTTTGAAGGTTTATAGTGCTAGATCCTTTCTCTTTAGCACATAGGGAGTCTAGATCTACTTTTAGAGTGAAGTTTGGTTGTTTTTTAGCTAGATCCACCATTGTTATGGCTTGTTTGAAGCTTTTGGAGACGGTGACATTTTTTGGATTGTGTTGGTGACTTGAATTGTGGCTGATTTTTAGTTGGTTGAGGTTGTTTTGGCATAAGGAACCTAGATCTTCAAAAAAAATCAGATTTGGTGTTCATTTGCTTGGTGGTCAAACTTTGGTCAACTCTTAATTATTCATCTTGTTCTTCCATGTTCATCAAGTCTTGCTAAGGAAGAATATTCAAAGAGTGTGTTTGATCCAAAAAAAGGAGAATAAAGAGAGAGTACTTGGTGTATGTGAAGGAATATTCCTTGGTAAATTCATAGTTATCCAAAAGAAAGAAGAGACAAAGGAAATAATCAAGTACAATTGAAAGTACAAGGGGGGACCAATCCATTTTGAATTCATTTGGAGTTCCAAAAGGGCTCCAAAACCTTCAATTTTTCCCTCCCACATGAAATTTCTTCTTCTCTTTAGTTTATTTGGCCGAAACAAGTTTATTGAGATTTGAAAATTTTGAAAAGTGATGTTCAATCACAAGCTGCCACATCATCACTTATACAAACAACCAAATTGAGTTCTAAAATTAGATTTCCTAGTTTTTATTTGTTGTTTCTAGTTGCTTTTGTGTTGATTCTATTATTAATTACTAAGCTAGAAATTACCTACTATTTTGGTTATTAGTTTAGAGTCTGTTGTTTTGCGTCTTCGATTTTTGTGTGCTTTTCTCATTTTCAAGTCGTGGTATTTTTGTTGGTTCAAATTTGTGCATCACTTATTTTAAGTCATTTCAAACGAAGATCCATTCCGATTCAAAGATTATCACCTCTTAAGTAACTTTCCAAGTATTGCCGGTTCTCCAACACTTGTGAATCCAAGTGTGAGGTGAGGTCGAGTGTGAGTGAAGTGAGGCTTTTGAACTAACTCGTTTTCTCATTTTGTAGGTTATTTTGCTTGCTGTTTTTTGCACTTCATAGGTACATTTTTCATAGAAACCGAAGGTACTACTTCCCAACCTTTGGGAAATGATGTTATGTGAGCTTTGATGGTCCAAATGGAGGCCTTGAGTCGAGAAATGAAGAGCGAAAATGATGCTATAAGGAGTGATATGGATTCAATGAGGGGTGACATGATTATGATTAGAGTGAGGGTTGATAGACTATGTCCACCAAAATCTCCAAAATTCTAAACACCTCAAGTCCAAAGATCCTATACTTCACAAAATCCAATGAATGCTCTCCATGAGTTAGAAACCAAAGAGAGTGAGGCCAAGCCTCAAGATGGAGAGAAAATTATTAGTGAGGTACCAAAAGAATGTGAACAAAGAAGGGAAAGGAAGGGAAAACCATGGGTAGTGAAGATGGAAGGAAAATAAATGCTTGATTGTGGATCTTGTCCACAAAAGAACCTTTTTATTCACTAACCCAAATACTAGAATTTTGCCTAGTATTTTATATTCTCATGTGCAGGTTCAAGACCCTAGAAGTCCCGAAGAAAATCCCAAGGAAGTTTTCTTCAAGCCCTTGGCCGAAAGTCCCCATTTTGGGATAAGTGAGAAAGAAGTGAATCCAAAGGGAAACCTTGACATATTCCCTTGTAATGTGGAGCATGAGGGATGCCATGTTGCGAAACCAAATGAAGAAAACACTTCTCATAATCTACAAGGTAACAAAACTATTTTCTACACTCCTAAAAACTTGAATTGTTGTGATGTGGCTTGTAGTAGCCAAAGTGGTGTAGTTTCGGATTGGATTAGTCAAGAAGTGTATGAATCTCCCTTTTGTGATAATCTTGGTGTTGATAGGTTGTATAAGGACCAAACTCTTGTTGTGAGTACCCAAGCACTAGTTGATCCTTTAGATGACAAAAACAATTTTTTTTGTAAGAATGATTTATTTCTATCTAGTGCTAGCACTTATAACTTGAATAAGGTTCCATTATCATGTGACAAAAGTATTCATAAACTACATGACCCTCTTGTAGATGATAGTACCTTGGTTGATGTCTTCATACTTGATTCCTTCCTATACTACCTCTTTGTCTATGGTGATAACCATGTTAATTTTGAATTGATATTATGTAGAGCTAGTAAGATTGGTGGCTGTTTTCATTTCTTGAATGAAGATGATTGTGAGTTTGATGCTCTAGTAAAAGGAATGGCTAACCTCTGCTTAGATTCTTGTATATTTCTTCCATTTGACCCCGGAATACTCTTGAAATGTGAAGATTATAGTTGCTGGTTGTGCTCACTTACTTTCAATATTGATGCTATTCATGTATTTGGTATCCTATATGCTAAGCTTTTAATGTCAAATACCAAGGATAAGTAGATGTATGTTAAGTGTGAACTACCTTGGAGTGATGATATAATTGTGGTACTAATGCTAACCCTCCTACCAAGAGGATTATATGCTTGTTTTCTTCCCTCTTTGGTTTTGCAAGGTGTGTATTTGAGGACAAATTCCTTTCAGGATGGAGAGGATGATATAAGCATGAAGAGCACAAAGAGTACGAGGTATTGTCAAAGGTTCAAGTTGTAGATTGAAGACCCTTTTAGAGCCTTTCAAGCCTTGTTAATGCAAATAGGAGCTTAGCCTTGTAAAGAAGAGATTTTAATACAATCCAAGGCAGCCTTGAATATAATCCAAAGGCGCCTCAACTTAGGGACTTTATTGTCTTTTGAGACTCCCTTTCTACACTCCAAAGGAGCATCCTTCATTAAGGGTATATTGGTTATTTAGTTGTAATAAGTATAAATAGACCCTTTAGCTTGTATTTTCCTTAGGCTTTGATAAATTGAAATTGAGTATTACTCATATTTTGTAGATTTAGTCTTGTAGTTGTAGCTCTTAGAACCGAAACTTGGTCCATGAACATTTGAAAGTTAGAGTTTTCACTTGTCTTGGATGATTTGGCAAGAAAGGTGTGCTTGAGGAAGTATGAGTCCTTTGTGTCATCTAAGAGGAAGGTTTGAACTTTTATTTGCGAGGCGTGTTTGAAGATTTGATACATATTTTATTGCTAATCATTAGTGAAAGTAAGGGTCTTTCTATCTATCTTTAAATTTTAAGTAATCTTCTTCTTTATCTCCATTCTCTGTGTTGTTTTCTCTTTGTTTGGTTGCTGGAATTTGCATCTAAGTGACCAATTTTGTGTATAGCCTACCTTTAGTCTATCACACTAGGGGCCTTGTCCTAGTTTCAGACAATTGTCATTTTTAGATGTAGTAGAGATTTCGCAAACTGGTTCAGATGTTGTGTAGTTGATATTGGATTTCATTTTTCATAGTTTAATTGAACTGAGAGTATGACCATGTTTCCATAATGATTTACAATTCCGTGTATTCTATTATATTTTATAAATATTGTGCATGATTACCAGATAGAGAAGGGCGTTTGGACCTTCATGGTTTGGGATGCTCGTCATGGACAGGGCCTCAGTTCAGGTCATGACAAACTTGGTATCAGAGCACAGCTCATGGTCCCAGGGTGTCTGCAAAATTGTGTCAGGTAGAGACTTGTTTATGGGTGTGTAACGCACCACACTTATAAGTAAGAGGCTACTAGGCATTTAGGAATATTTCCCTTTCTTCGTGTTCTAGTTCATGCTATGGAGTCAGGATGTTCCTCCTTCATACTCTAATTCGTGCTATAGTGTCACCCATACGAAAGAAAAGTTATCCTAATAAGTTATCTTAGGTCTTTTCTTTACAATAGTGTTATTAGATAAAGCTCTCAGATTTACTAACAGAAATTTCAGAAGTCACACAAAGGGATTGGGCTTGAGAGGAGCTCCCTAATGTGTCATAAGTCCCTCAAGTTTAAAATTGGGTCCTTATTCTTAAGAGATGTTCAGTTAAGACAAGAGTATGATGTGTATTCTTGGGTTATTAAATATTGTGTGTCAAGTTTTTATCTTTGGTAATCTTGATATCATTGTGTTGTTGAAACAAAAGGTCTAGTGAAGCCGTGTGGGGTTCTTTCAATTAACTAGCATAGTTGCTTTGTTATTCATTTCATTTTCTTATTCAAAACACAAAAATCAAAGTCTAGTGAAGCCGTGTGAGGCCAATTTCTATTCACTAGCAACTTGTTGTTCTAGTATTGGTTGAATATATGTATAGTCAAATCTTTTTGCATGAGATTAAGTTGGTAATAAAGTGATATGTCCTTGTGTGTTAGTTTAGTAAAAAGAAGAGAAGGAGTTATTAGTTAAGGTGAATTGTTGTTTGCTTGAAGTATGAAAATGGCTAGATGAGCCAGTAAGTTATAATTATAGACTCATGGTTGTTTGTGGAGTTTGAAGGTAGTCTAAATGTACACTAAGGTAAGTAAGTGTGATATGAGAAAGTCGTATAAGTAGATACGATTGTATGGGGTTATAATATAAGATTAAGGTTGACCATGTCTATTATATGACTTTACCCCCCTTGACCTTCTTTTCGTTGGTAGTTGTAAACTAGTATTAGAATGTATGTAGTAGATTTTTGAGGTATTTAGATAGAGTGTCCCAATTTGATGGACTAGTATATTATGTTGCCTTCTTCATTGGTGGTAAATGATTGATGCTAGACTATTGGCTTGAATTTAATGTAGGATGTGGATGTAAGAATAGTCGCTTAAGATTAATGATGAATGTTTTGTGAGAATTGTGTGTCAGGTTGAGTTGTAAATCATGTTTAGCACTAGACATTAAGTTTGAACAGTTGATGTCCATAAAGGTGGATATGATAATTTCTTGGTTAATGATACTAGTTAGATGGAAGTGATCTAATAGGCTTGAATGGTGCATGCAATATATTAAGTTTATTTGAATAGTAAAAAAGTATGATGTTGTATGTATGAGGTAGAAGTATGCCCAAGGTGATATAAAGTTGCGGTATTTTCTAAGACTATTACATGTTGCATGTGGTTAGTGGACATAGTAGTACTGTTGAGTTACTAGGTGGAGAAAGACTAGTAGTATGATTCATCAAAGGCTTGGTGATATCTATGATTAAGTGTTATAATCTAAGTTTGAATTTTTGAAGGTTGACCAGAAATAAGAGTTGAAGCGCTATAAGGTGTGTACTCTAACTACTCACGAGGATTCGAAGTTAGTAAGTGTTCAAGTATTATTTGATTGACTATTGGGGCCATAGAAAGATAGAGTGTGTCTCAGAAGGTAGGATTAGTAGTGGGCTTTCCCCTTTCAGGTGTATCCATTCAGGTTAAGTTCTATTAATTACGTGTATTGTCGTATTCCAGGCCCCAGAGTGCAGTGAGTGTAGTTCAGTTTAGAGTCTAGTAAGGTATCTCTCGAACGTAAGATGATGACTTATAGCTAAGGGGGAGATGATAGAACAAGCAACCAAGTTAGGCTCTCAGATTTTAGTAGTGATGTCAGTATGATATAGAACATCATAAAGTAAGGGTGGGACTCAACCCATTCTTATCTCAGTATTTTTCAGTGATACCAATACCTACTCATGCCTTACATTTTAGTTCCATGATCATAGTTTATGTTCATGTATATAATAAAGAATCACGTGCTTTTTTAGTTCTAAAATGAGGAGTTCCAGTTCATTCAGTAGTCGAAATCACATTCCATATGTTATGAACTACAAATTGAGGTCATGTAGCTCATGACTCATGTACTCATGCTTTATAGTGTGCTTAGTTCACATAATTCATGCTATACTCTTTATGATTAACGAGATTCGACTTATAGTCATGTATGCCCCAATTCAAATCACTTTGATGAATCCCTGATGTTGATTTGCTATTCCTTCGGCCTCAGTTAAGTGTCAAGTCTCGAATAATATGCTTCCATGCTTCAAGGTCTTATGTTCTAACCTTTTAGTGAATCCTCCTTATGTGATGATAGTGGTGATGAGTAAATGTTTCTTGTTAATGAAAGATCATAGTATGCTTGTTTTATATAAGGCCATAAGTGTGTAGTAAGATCTGGGGCCAAGTCTTTGATATATGTGGTGGTTAGTGGAAATTTATGTGTGTATGTTCTTGAGGTAGCGCATGGGAGTTATATTGATAGTGGATTAGAGAATATGTGAAGTCTTTCCTTATGGGTGTTTGCCTTGGAGTTCATATGTGGTTATAAAGATAGGCTTGAATGATATGTTGAGATTTTAGCAGAGGAACATAATATGCGCTAGTGAATCCATAGTAAGAGATCAGAGTTAGTCATTGAAGTGCTAAGGAACGATTGCTTAAGGTGTGATCTCTAAATATATATATATATATATATATATATATATATATATAAGATTGAATCATATGGTTTAGACTAGTATCGTGGTGTGGTATGTTGTATTTTGTGATTTGAAGTTAGGCTTGATCATGGTGAGAGGACTTATGTTACTTTAGGCATTAGTAGAAAGATTTATCAATGCCCATATAAGAATTCTAAGTTGAATCAAATGAGTATGGTATTTAAAGGGAATAATATAGTTAAGGTAGTATTTGAGAAGCACGCTAAGCTTGATAGTAAGAATTTGCATTGCCTAAAGCCTGGTAATCCTATCCTAGTTTATGAGTTATATGTCTATATTCCATGCTATAGAGTAGTGTCACTGTTGTGATTCCTTAGTTGGGTGTCTTGTGTAACTCATGTCCAAGATTCTTTGCTCCTGAATGCCACTAGAACTTCTTTAGAAAGAGTGTTGAAGAGATACTCCAATTAAGTATAAGTTTCCAGTATAATTTAGCTAGTATAGCCAGCAGTTCAGTTTAACAGTCAGGCAGACAAGTTACTGTGGTTTTCCACCTTTACACACAGTCTTACTATCCAAAGTCCTATGTGTATGAAAATCCCAAGAGATAATCTATTCCATCCATGTAAATTACGAATTTAGTTCAGTCCAAGCATCATGTTTCAGATTCATCTATTTAGTCATGACTCGGTTCATAAGAGTTCAGCGCATAATCTCAATTTTTTTCCAAGTATTTTAGCTTAGATAGTGTAATACCCCAGTACAGTCTAAGTCTTATTTCCTCATGATTTGTACTTGAACAAGTTATCACTTCTCAAATCAATATATATGATTGGATGACAAACACTTCAAGGGAATCCTAAATACTCAGCATGAATCAGCTCCTTATAGCTAGTAAAGTCAAGTCAGCTCAGAATTCAGTTTCATGATAGAGGTTTAAATGTTTCAGATTAGTTATATCATTTCTTATAATACACATAATGTCCATGTTATTCCATACCTTTAAGAATTCAACAATCCTACCCATTATTCGAGAATGAATGATCCCAAGGGGGAGATAATGTAACACCCCGTATTTCAGACTAGAATAAAAACCGTTGTTTCTATACATAGATGATCCAAAAGTCATAAATCCTATGAAAATTTGGCATGTTAATCAATTATGTAGTATGTGAGCCTAGTTAAGCATTAATTGAGATCATAGAGGTCCCTAACTCAAGGACGAGTTGAAATCTTTCCTATCATTCGAGTTTGAGTGAGCATCAAAACTTGGGTCAAATTAAATTGACCATAACTCTTTGTATATAATGAATTATAGGGCCTACTATATATCATATAAAATCTCTTCGAATTAGCTTTTTAAATATACCAATTTCTAATAAATCCGATACCTGAGCAAAAATTTATGGCCATTTTAGTGACTGAGACAGTAGCATCATGAGATAAGCGTGCGACGCACGCCCTATCGCACACACCAAAAATTTAGGTTCTGTTTTCGCATTTTTAAGGGCAAAATGGGTATCTTTCATCCCTTATCCAGCTATAACATGGGATTAACCTCCTAAAACACCAAAATATGATTATTTTCTCTCAAATTCTATCAAGAACACTTCTTAGGGTTTTAACCCAAAGATCAAAATATCTTAATATTTCACCGTGGGTTTTTAATTATTCTTCGAGATTCGGAATCCCCATTGCGAGGGATACAAGAAGCACCCATCAATTGTTCAAATATCATCCCTAAAGCACGAGTTCATTCAAGTGTCATAAATTAAAGTATGTGGGGTTTTCCTAAAAATCTCATGGACATAAAAATCATGATTTTAAGAAAAAAGGTTTTAGATTTATGATTTAAAATCATGTTTTAGAAGTCTTAATGACATTGTTTTGGTCTTTAGAACTTTCCTCAAATTGATTTGAAATTCTATATATATGTATGCATGTGTTTAAGGATGAATATTCAATTGAGAGCGTGAATTATAATGAATCCCTCTCTTGTTATGATTTTTCCATCTTTCATATGATATGAATTATTTTAAAATGTATCTTGAAAAGCATGGTATGAAATATTTTGATTATTGCTATGACTTGAATATGATTTTTCAATTCAAAAGAGAGTATTTTTTGTATTGATAAATATTGAATATGAATATCTAAGGGAAAGAGTTGCGTGGTTTGACAAAGATTTCAGAACTACCATATTGTTATTAAAAGAATGATAATCTTTGTATTGTTTTGACTAGTGCTTCCAGAACATGAAATCTCTTATACTATTTGCATGTTTGGGTGGTCTGAATTGAGTTTTGATGAGAGAATCATTCATGATGCATTATGTCTCAAAAATAGGACTTGCAAGTCTTGGTGTGACGACACCAACTCAGATAATTCCATATTAATTCAGAAAAAAATAGAATGCATGTTTGAAATTAGATTCTCAGATTTTGAAACTAGAATGATGCATATTTCAGAACCGACTAAAATTGGGCATAAAGAGAGCTAAGGTGGTTCCCTGAAGAAGGTACGAGTTTAGACAACTCATTGCCCAAAGCTGTTATTTACCGATCCGGGTATATTATTATACGTTGGCCTAGTGCCCTGTGGCGTATCAGACTCAGACACTTTAAACCTTGCGGAACACTTTTTCGGGTATTCCCCGTTAAGTCAATGGCGGTGTAAGACTTGTAGGGGAGTGCCACCTAACTCAGAAGTAATACAAAGATTAGAAATTGCATTGACAAAAAAGTTTTATGATTATAAAAAATGCCCATATGTTTTGAAATGATATCTTTCATGATGATTATGACAATCTCTCAACTATTTTATTTATATACAAGATTTATTTTGGATTTCTTTGCATACCAGTGCATTTGTATTGACCCCCTTCCTCCCAGGGTCTAAAGTTCAGTTCAGAGGTCCTGCTAGGCCGTAGAGTTTTCAGACAGTGATATGTGCAGTTTGTGAGCCTTCTTTATTCCAAAAGGCCTATGTCTTTCAGATTATGCTATTTATTTCGGTTAGTTCCACTGGAGGCCTTGTCCCAGTTTCAGAAAGTTGTCATTTTCAGATGTAGTAGAGATTTCACAGACTGGTTCAGATGTTGTGTAGTTGATATTGGATTTCATTTTTCATAGTTTGATTGAACTCAGAGTATGACCATGTTTCTGTAATAATTTACAATTCCACATCTTCTATTATAATTTATGAATATTGTGCCTGATTAACAGATAGAGAAGGGCATCCGGGCCTTCATAGTTCGGGATGCTCGGCATGGCCAGGGCCCCGATTTAGGTCGTTACATTTTTCAATGTGAATGAAGGACTAGGATTTCTCCTCAATAACTAATTATCACATTCATTCCGATATATCTTCTTCTTTTAAAGTATAAATACTTCAGTTGTTGTTTCCTTCATTCAAATTAGTTAATCAGAGTCTTTTATACGGACATATGTCTAAAATTCTTTGGCTTTGCTATGTGATATTTAAGTACCAAACACTATGGTTGGAAATAATGGATATTTATCAAATTATTTAGTACGTGTTTCTGTTCTGTAATCTCCATTCTTCCAAATAGAGTATCAATCCAAGAATGAGAGTCTAGGTGGAAAAATTCCAACATAGAGAAATTGCTAGTTCATTTAGAGTTTTAATCGCATAAGTACTTAATCATAGTATGTATAGTTGTTCTTTATAATTAACTACTATTTTGTTCCAATTTAAAGTAGAAAGGGAAAGAATTCTATCTTGAATACGTTTGGAAATTCTAAGTTGCTAATTTCTAAAGCCTGTAACATTGTATTAGGTCACATGAATCAAGTTGTGTGATTCAATCTTGTACAAAATATTTTATTTTGTTATAAGATTGAGTACCTCACAAGCTTTTCTTTTATATTTTCTTACTTTGTTTGTGCTGTGTTTTATCTGAAAAATTTTATTTGAATTTTTATGTATATGAAGGTATTGAATATCATTAGAGTCGAGGATGTTGTCAAAAGAAAAGGGACTCCTCGAGCTACAATGATACTGTAACACCCCGTAGCATTCTCGACTTGATACCATCCTTAGTAGCATGCATAGAGGACTTGCAACCTGAAATTTTTCTAAGTGTTAAAAGGATTTAGTCATATTTTAAGTTATTAACTTCAATGATTTTTAAAATGATCTTCTTGTTCCTGAGACGTAGATTTTTGAGTTGATTTATGTTCAGAGGTGTAAAGGGGATGTCTCCGGGAAGTGTCGTATTTTTTAAATGAGGTTTGAGACTTGTTTAGATTTCAAAAATAGTAGGTCACCGTAATTGCACCGTGTCGGTGAGCCTATAGCTATGGGACCTTTGTTGTGTCGCAGTGAGCTCCAGAAGCGGGTTTCAGTTACGAATTTAAAGGGGTAGTATCATCTTTTTCCTATAGTCCTAAGTCATGAAAACAGAAGATTAAAACATCAGTAGAGAATTATATGCTCAAAAGTATCCAATTTCTCTCAAAAACTAAACCCTACCTCTTCCTGAAAGATCAAGAGTTCAACCTTTAAGTTTAAGATTTCCAAGAAAAGGGTCAAGATTCGGTTTCCATTCTTTGAACTAAGTAATCTAAGGTATGTGGGACTACCCTAAACTCCATGGGCATTAGATTTACTATTTTATCAAGCTTAAAGATCCCTATTCATGTTTATAAAGAAGGGGTTTTGATACTGTTTCGAAGAGCAAGTATTATGGAATTGTTTTAATGAAAGCGTGGGTCGTCTTGAACTATTTTTCACAAAATTTAAATGTAACTATGTATATATATTATTTTGTTTGTAATGAAAAGTTTAATGGAAATCATGGCTTATGAGACCTCCCTCTAAATATGGATTTTACTTAATTTATATGATATATGGTATTCACTTTCATGTTTTGAACTGCATTTTCAATTGGTAGTTTCCCAAACTTGGGGTGATGTTGTTTGTGAATTGATGAGACAGAGTTATCTTGCCATAGCTAAACACTTTTCTTTAAAAAAAAGAATTTCATGAAATTGAATAATTTACATGGTCACTACATGTTTAAGTTATAACTCTTTTGGGTGGTAATTTGCATGTTTGGAATGAGAAGGGTTGTGAAATTGATATGAATGACTTACAAGTTTGGGTATGATGATACCCGGTGATAGTGTGCCCTTAATATAACATGTGTTGAATGTTGTGAAGGTATGAAGGATGGTTTTTAAGAATTGAAAATTTGTCTTAGCGTGAGTTAGTTGGTTACCTGAAGAAATCACGAGTCAAGAGACTCAATGCTGGAAACCGTGATTTGCTGACACGGGGTTACGGTACCCTGCTTTATAGTCTGGTGAACCTTGATTCAAGTGGTAAGAAATTGGGGTTAAGGTTAGGAGCCCTACTTTGTGGTCTTGTGCACTACCATGATATGTTGATTTAATAAGGGATTATGACACCCTGCTGTGTGTTCTTGCGTGTCTCCCTTACTGATACACCAATCCTTGTGACAAACTTTGACTGGGGTTTGGCTGCCAAGTCAAGGGCAAATCCCATATACCTTTTGGGATGTTTAGGATTGTAGGGTGTACCATCTAGCCTAGAAGTGAGTAGAAAATCAGTCATGATTTACAAGAGTAATTGAAGTTTATTTCAATAAGCCCATGTGTTTTCACTTATGCATTATGCTCATTGTTTATAAAAATGTTCTCATTATGTTGCATAAAAATATTCTATTTTGGGTTGTTTCACATACCAGTATATATGTATTGATCCCCTATATTTCAGGATCCGAGGCATAGTCTAGGGGTCCCGCTAAGTAGTAAATTGGTCTGTCAGGAGTTTGCAGTGAGCCTCCATTATTTTAGAAGGCCTTGTTATGGAACATTGTTATTTTATTTTGGTTCATGGTCCGAGTGGGGCCTTATCCCAGTTTTAGACAGATGTTGGTTTTGTATTGTTAGATATTTTGTAAACTGGTGTCATGTGTTTTAAATGCTATGAACTAAATTTTGTATTGTTCAGTTGAAGTAAGAGAATGACCTTGTTTCCATTTTGTTCTATTTTTTTTGCATTTTTTTAGTATGTGAATGGTGTAGATGATTTTCAGATAGAGAAGGGCGCTCAGGCCTTTATGATTAGGGATGCTCATCGCGGCCAAAGCCTTCGTCCGGGTAGAGTCCTATATATAGGTGCATAAAGCGCCACATTTATGAGTAGGAGGCTATAAGTCGTTTAGGAATATTTCTTCTCTTCATTGATCTAGATCGTTCTATAGAGTCTGAATTTTCTTTAATCTTTGTTTTCCTATATTTTGGAAAAATTGACAATGGCTCCCTGTATATCCAAAGAACAGAATATCCAAGATGATGATGTCCACCCTACTCATGGGATGTGGACCCATAATAGAGATTGCACACCAAAGTTTGTTGCTACTTCAAGAGTTCCTTCGGTCCAAACTAGTCCACCTAGGTCTCCTCGACATGGTGCCAACCGTACCCAACCTTATTCGAGGGAGGTTTCAAATGCTTATTTTCGGCAGTCCATGCATATGATTACTCAACTTATGGCTTCTCAGGATCATCGGACTGAAGATGTAGGTTCTGTGTCTAGTTCATCGAAGATCACAAGGGTTGGTCAATTCATAAGACTAAACCTATCCACGTTTACTAGTATGGAGGTTGAGGAGGACCCCCAAGGGTTCATTAATGAACTGGAGAAATTTTTTAAAGTTATGCAAACGAATGGGGTTGAATTAGCAGCCTATCATTAAAGGATATGGTCAATTAGTGGTATAATGAGTGGGAGGATTCAAAGGGTAGCGATGCTCAGCTTTTTGTATGGGGTGAGTTTGTGGAATCTTTCTTGGATTGATTCTTTCTACAGGAATTGAGGGAGTTAAAGGCTGAATAATTTATGAACTTAAAATAAGGAAAATTAAATATGTAATAGTATACGTTGAAGTTCACTCAGCTATCCCATTATGCTCCATAATTGGCGGGTAACATGAGAGCTCGCATGAGGAAGTTTGAATTCGGTCTCTCAGATAATCTGGTGTTGGAATGCAAGGGATCAATGTTGAATAAAAATAAGGATTTCTCTAGGTTGTCTGTTCATATGCAATAGGTTGAATAGCAGAAGAAAAGGTTAGCTGACATAAGGGAAAAGGAATGGCAAGCTAATAAAGCTAGGTCCACAGTCAAAATAGTGGTCAGCCCCAAGGAAACAATTGGGGAAATAAGTAGATGAAGAAAAATTTTCGGAGTAATGCTCAGTCTTCAGCTAGCGCCCTCACGCCAGACCTCCAGTTAATTAGTGGTTTCAGAATTTTTAGCCTAAAAATGGATTGAGAATGCATGGTACTCAATACCAGGAGAGTGTGGCTCAGTCATTTAGGCAATATCCTCATTGTGGTAATTATGGAAGAAGCCATCCAGGGAAGTGTTATTCTGAGATTCGATCATGCTATTCTTGCGGCCAATCAGGACATATTCAGAAGGACTGTCCTTCATATAGGGGAAATATTGTAGGAGCTATGTCCCAAGCCATATCTACAACCCTACTACCACCACCTAAGGGTTCTACTTCAACTACTGGAGGCGGTCATAATCGGTTGTATACTTTATCTAATCGCTAGGATGCAGAGGTTTCCCTAGATGTTGTGATGGGTACGTTACAAATTTTCTCTCATAATGTGTAAGTGTTACTTGATCCAGGGTCTACCTTGTTTTATGTGACCCCATATGTGGCCGTTAGTTTTGGTTTTGATCCTAAAAACACTCCAAAACCCTTCTCTGTCTCCATTCTTGTTGGTGACTCTATTGTGGCTAGGAGGGTGTATAGAAATTGTGTTGTGTTTGACTGTAAGCATGATACTGTGTCAGATCTTGTAGAGCTTGATATGGTTGACTTTGATGCTTTTTTAGGGATGGATTGACTTCATTCATGTTATGCCACATTTGATTATCGAACCCAAAAAGTCACTTTCTTCTTTCTTAATGAACGAGTGATAGATTGGGGGGGTTATTATTCAGAACCTAGGGGGAAGTTTGTATTTTATTTCAGATCCTATATGATTATATCAAAGGGTTGTTTGTATCATCTTATTCGGGTTAAATATTCTTGTACTGAAAGTCCTTCCTTCCAATCTATTCCCGAAGTTAATGAATTCTCGAAAGTCTTTACCGATGATCTCCTTGGGATACCACCTGATAGGGAAATAAATTTTGGCATTGATTTGTTGCCAAGCACTTATCCTATTTCTATTCCGCCATACAGAATAGCTCCTGCTGAATTGAAAGAGTTGAAAGAATAGTTAAAAGTCCTTCTTGATAAAGGCTTTATTCATCCTAGCATCTCTCCTGAGGGTGCACCTGTACTCTTCGTGCATAATAAAGACAACTCTCTCCATATATATATAGATTACCATTAGCTAAATAAGGTGCCTACTGTTTCTCCAAAATAGACCTTCATTTGGGGTTTTATTAGTTCAAGGTTAGGGAGGCTGACATCCCCAAAATAGCCTTCCGAACCCGATATGATCACTATGAATTCGTAGTTTTGTCCTTCGGGCTGACTAATACCCCTGCAACTTTTATGGAACTAATGAATAGGGTGTTCCATCAGTTTCTAGATCTATTTGTCATAATCTTTATTGACGATATTTTGGTTTACTCTAAAAGTGGGGAGGAGCATGCCAATCACCTCTGAATCATCCTTTATACCCTCATAGATAATGAGGTATATGAAAAGTTTTCCAAATGTGAATTCTGGATTAGTGCTATTGCTTTCCTGGGGCACATTATTTCTAGTGAGGGAATTAAGGTTGATTCCCGAAAGGTTGAGGCAATAAGAAAATGGCCCAGACCCATAACTTCAATCTATATTCAAAGTTTCTTAGGTTTAGAAGGGTATTACAGAAAGTTCGTAGAGTGTTTTTCTTCCATAGTTGCTCCACCTACTAAGTTCACTTAGAAGAAGTTGAAATTCTTGTGATCTGATTCTTGTGTGATTAGTTTTGAGAAAATGAAAGACACGTTTACTACAACACCAGTATTGACCCTTCACGAAGGTACAGAGGGTTTTGTTGTGTACTATGATGCATCCCGTGTGGGACTTACATATGTACTTATGCAGTATGTTATGGTAGTGGCTTATGCATCTAGACAGTTAAAAGTGCACGAAAAGAACTATCCCACACATGACTTAGAGTTAGCTGCAGTAGTATTCACGCTTAAAATATGTCATTATCTGTATGGTGTTCATATTGATGTATTCACTGATCACAAAAGTTTGCAGTATGTTTTCTCGCAAAAAGAGTTGAATCTTAGGTAGAGGTGGTGGATGTAGTTTTTGAAGAATTATGACCTAAGCCTGCACTATCATCCGGGCAAGGCCAATGTGGTAGTAAGTTGTCAATAGGCACCTTTCTCATGTTGAGAATGGAAAGAGAGAGATAGTGAAAGACATTCATCAGATAGAAAATTTAGAGTTCGACTCTTGGATTCTAAAGATGGAGGAGTGTTCGTTTATGATATATCTAAATCCTCCCATGTGCTGAAGTTAAGGAAAAATATGTTGAAGACCCTATCATGATGCAGATTAGAAGGGATATTGGTCAACAAAAGGTTATGGCATTAAAAATTGAAGGTGATGGAATTCTGAGGTATCAAGGTAGGCTGTGTGTGTCGAATGTGGATGGGTTATGAGAGAGAATTCTCGAAGAAACTTACACTTGGAGGTATGTTGTTCACCCAAACTCTACAAAAATGTATCATGACCTTAAGGCTATTTACTGGTGGAATAATATGAAATGTGATGTTTCTAACTTTGTGCCTAAGTGTTTGAATTGTCAACAAGTCAAGGTAGAGCATTTGAGAGAAGATGGCACTTTTCAAGATATAGTTTTTCCAATGTGGAAGTGGGAGATGATCAACATGGACTTCATTACGGGGTTTCCGATGTCCCAGAATCAATATTACTCCATTTGGGTGATTGTAGACCGGATGACCAAGTTCGCTCATTTTCTTCCTTTAAGGATAAATTATTTGGGGGATGACTATGCTAAGCTGTACATTCGGGAGATAGTCTGGTTGCATGGGGCCTATATTTCTTTTATATCAAATTGGGGTATGCAATTTTCTTTGTAGTTTTAGTGGTCTTTTCAAAGGGGTTTAGGCACCCAAGTGAACTTGAGTACCACCTTCTACCCCCAGACAGATGGGCAGGCAGAATACACTATACCTTAGAAGATATGTAGAGGGTCTGCATAATAGACTTCAAGGGTAGTTGTATGGATCATCGTCGTTGATAGAATTTGCCTACAATAATAGCTACCAGTATAGTATTTAGATGGCTCCTTAATAAAGTACTTTATGGGAGGATATAAAGGTCTCAAATTGGGTGGTATGAAGTGGGTAAAACTCAATTATTTGGGCCTGACCTTGTTCATCAGGCGATGGAGAAATTAAAGATCATTAGGGAGCGACTTAAGACAGCTCATAGTCGCCAGAAGTCCAATGCTGATGTTAGAAGGAGAGAGTTGGAGTTCAAAGTTGGTGATTGGGTATTTCTAAAGGTCTCCCCTATAAAGGGAGTCATGCAATTTGAAAAGAAAGGGAAGCTTAGTTCTTGTTATATAGGACTGTGTCGAATTTTGAAGAGGGTCAGTGGGGTTGCTTATGAGTTGGATTTTCTTATGAGTCTAGCTTCTGTTTATCCAGTACTTCATGTATCCATTCTGAAAAAGTGTATTAAATATCATTCTCTTTTGTTGTCTGTACAAGAGATCAATGTAAAAGACTCATTGTCATATAAAGAGGAACCCATCACCATTTTGGATCATTAAGTTTGGAAGTTGAGAAGTAAAGAGATAGTTTTGGTTAAGGTGTTGTGGAAAAATTAGAAAGTTGAGGAAGCTACATGGGAGTCAGAGGATGACATACATGCAAAATACCCGACTCTCTTTGAAACAATGGATGACGATATTGAAGGTCCGAATCATATACTACTCTCTCTCTATCTTTTCCTTAGTGTGTTTAACACTGTGGTTATCTATGTCCCGATTCATCATTTGGGGATGAATGATCCCAAGGGGGGGATAATGTAACACCCCATAGCATTCTCAACTTTATATTGAACTTAGTAGCATGCATAGATGACTTGCAACCTGAAATTTTTCTAAGTGTTTAACGGACTTAGTCATATTTTAATCCCTTAACTTCAATGATTTTTAAATTTATCTTCTTGACCCTGCAACATAGATTTTTGAATTGATTCATGTTCAGGGTTGTAAAGGGGATGTCTCGGGGAAGTTTTGGATTTTTTGGATGAGGTTTGACACATATTTTGATTTTAAAAGTAGTAGGTCACCGCGATTGCACCGCATAGCGATGCCTATGGTGTTGGGACCTCTGTCGAGTTACAGTGATCTCTAAAAATGGGTTTCAGTAATGAATTTAAATTTAAAGGGGCAGTCTCATCTTTTCCCTATAGCCCTAAGTCGTGAAAACAGAAGATTAAAATGTCAATAGAGCATTCATTATATGCTCAAAATTACCTAATTTCCCTAAAAAAACTAAACCCTACCTCTTTACAAAAGATTAAGAGTTCAATATTTAAGTTCAAGATTTACAAGAAAAGGGTCAAGATTGGGTTCCAATTTTCAAACTAAGTAATCTAAGGTATGTGGGACTACCCTAAAATCCAAGGGCATAAGATTTACTATTTTATCAAGCTTAAATATTCCTATTCATGTTTATAAAGAAGGATTTTTGATATTGTTTCGAAGAGCATGTATTATGGAATTGTTTTGATGAAAGCGTTGATCGTCTTTAACTATTTTTCACGAAATTTTAAAGTTACTATGTATATATATGATTTCATTTGTAATGAAAAGTTTAATGGAGACCATGATTTATGAGACCTCCCTCTCAATATGGATTTTACTTAATTTATATAATATGTGGTATTCACTTACATGTTTTTAACTTTGCTGTCAATTGGTAG
The DNA here is from genome assembly GCA_030864225.1 of Capsicum baccatum var. pendulum. NCBI lineage: Eukaryota > Viridiplantae > Streptophyta > Magnoliopsida > Solanales > Solanaceae > Capsicum > Capsicum baccatum. Next base: position 232,020,995 of record CM061561.1, on the reverse strand, counting down.
TTTCCCAAACTTGGGGTGATGTTATTTATGAATTGATGAGAGGGATTCTTGTTTCCATCGCTAAACTCTTTGCATTAAAAATAAGAATTTCATGAGATTGAATAATTTATATGGTCACTACATTATTAAATTATAACTCTTTTGGGTGTTCATTTGCATGTTTAGAATAACAAGGCTGTGAAATTTATATGAATAACTTGGAAGTCTCGTATGAGGATACCTGGTGATAGCGTTCCCTTAATAGAATATATGTTTAATGCTGTGAATGTATGAAACATAGATTTGAAAAATTGAAAATTGGGCTTAGAGAGAGTTAGATGGTTACTCAAAGAAAGAACGAGTTGAGAGACTCAATGCTGGAAACCATGATTTGCCGATACAGGGTTACAGTACCCTACTTTGTAGTCTAGTGTACCTTAATTTATGTCATCCCAAATTGGGGCAAAGGTTAGGAGCCCTACTTTGTGGTCTTCTGCATTACCATGACATGTTGATTAGATTAAGAATTATGACACCCTGCAGTGTGGTCTTGCGTGTATCCCTTAGTGATACACCAGTCATTATGGCAAATATGGATTCAGGGCTTGGCCGTCGAGTAAAGGGAAGATTCCATATAACCGGTGGGATGTTTAGGATTGTAGGGTGTACCATCTAGCCCATAAGTGTGTAGAAAATGAGTCATTATTTACAAGAGTTAATGAAGTTCATTTCAGTATGTCCATGTACTTTCACTTATGCATTATGTTCGTTGTATATGAAAATGCTCTCATTGTGTTGTATAAAAACATTCTATTTTAGGTTGTTTCACATACCAGTACATATGTATCGACCCCCTATATTTCAGAATTTGAGTCATATTGTCGAGGTCCCGCTAAGTAGTAAATTGGTTTGTTAGAAGTATGTAGTTGGTAAGCCTCCCTTATTTTGGAAGGTCTTGTTATGGAACATTGTTATTTTATTTTTGTTCCTGGTCCAACTGGGGGCCTTGTCCCAGTTTTAGACAGATGTTGGTTTCATATTGTTAAAGATTTTGCAGACTGGTGTTATGTGTTTTGAACGTTATGAACTAAATTTTGTATTGTTCAGTTGAAGTAAGAGAATAACCATGTTTCCATTTTTTAATCTTTTGTTTGTATTTCTTTTTACTGTATGAATGGTGTGCATGATTGCCAGATAGAAAAGGGCGTTTGGGCCTTCATGGTCCGGGATGATCGTTGCGGCCAAGCCTCGGTCCAAGTAGTGATAGATATAGTAAGGAGTGCATTACTCAGAATTTTATAACATAATTGTCTTAAATACTGAATATATAGAAAGCGACTTCTAATAATGCATGATCGGGGTGCTTCGATAACTTGTGAAGTATTCTATTTTTTGGAGTACCGAGTTCATATTTTGATTATGACTTTCATGTCAAAAGATGTATACGTTGTTAACTTTATAGTTTATTATTAACTATACTTGTTCTCCTGATCATTTCATCCTGTAGACGCATACCTTACATATATATATATTTTACTGATCTATTAGTTGTAAATGACGATTCATTTGAAGTTCTTCTTACTAAGCCCAGAGAAAAAGAGACAAAGGTTTGCTATTCTCAAAACTGTAATTGTGCTAACTTGTTGGTTACATCAATGCTAGATTTTTAAGCCAAATTTTTGGACTGAATGAACTAATTCATGATTGGATGTTGTGATCATTACGGATTAGGGATATACAATTATCTTTCTGTCTATTGATATTAACGCCGATCTTGATAAAATAAGACCAACTTTTTATTTTTGTTTACTTAAAAGTTTTTTTTAACAAGTTTTATTCTAGTTTTGGATTACTTTCTTGAGAGAAAACTGAGAACATAACTTGTGATTCTACCTGTGAATGACACATATTTATCTTATTTGGAAAGACGAACCAGAGTATTGGTCTGTGAAGTAAATTCACGAAACAACTTATTCTAAGTCCTTATTTTTGATGATTGACAAAGTGTATGTTGGGATCTGGTTCCTAAAGAATGTGTGATGACAAAGCTGCAACAACCTAGGAACCTGGTTGGGTGCCTCTGTCATATAGTTGGACGAAAGTACAAGGTTGGTGGAAAAATGTACTGTACTTTATGGCCTCAGCCAATAAAATCGATCCAAGGTTTTCTTGTGACATATATATTGCTCATCTTCAATGACAAGAAAACTAAGCTTCCATATACTCACAACAAATATCTTTCTTGAATATCTTAAATCAAAGCCTCATTCATAAAGTTGTATTCCATTTTTCTTGTTGTAATTGAGTCTTTTTATTATGTTTATAAACGTTGCCTACTGTTATTGTTATTAGTAGGTGTTGGTGTTCTAGTTCCCAAACTAATTGTTGTTATTTAGAATTAAATGATATCAAACCTAGAGTTAGTTAAAGTTAGTTGGGTAGTGATGCAGTAGAGTTACTACAAGTTTCTCTTTGTAATAGAGTTATTACTACGAAAAGAACGATTAAAAGTTTAATCCTTGAAGTCAAGGAGTTTGATTGAATATTAGTGGAGCTTGAGGAATCCCGGAGGCAGGTCATGGTTTTTCTTCATCGAGGAAAGATTTTACACATGAAATTATTGTGTCTCTTAGTTACTCTTCTCATATACTTTACTGATAAGTTTCCTTCTATTTAAGTGTGGTTGGGACCTGGTCTCAAAGTTGGAGTGCAACCCACTACAACTCTTCATTTGGTATTACAGCAAGGTCTTCTTGAAAAAGGCTAACACCTTGGAAGAATCTTGAACACGGCTGCTCCTCCAAATCGTTAAGAAGCCCAATCCACCACAAGACCACCCAGATTCAGTGAGAAATATTATGGATGGTGGAATACTAGAGTGCATTACTTCATTAAGGCAGAAGATTCTGATTTGTGGAATGTTATTGATGATGATACTTTCATTTCCACAAAGCCAGTAAATGTTGGTGAAGTGACGTCATAAGTTCCTAAGACTATAAAGGAATATGATGACACTGATAGGAGGAAGATTGAATAGAATTACAAAGCTAAGAAGTTGTTTTTTTATGGCACTGGTCCTGATGAGTACAATAGGATCTCTATTTGTGAGACTACCAAAGAGATTCAGGACTGCCTTTAAATAGCTCATGAGGGAACAGTCAGGTGAAAGAGTCAAAGGTGGACATACTAACTGCCGAATATGATATTTTCAACATGAAAAAGAGTGAATCTATCAAGGAAATGCACACAAGATTTACAACTATAACCAATGAACTACACTATTTGGGAGAGGATATTAGAACCACCAAATAGGTTTGAAAGGTTTTGAGTATTCTACTCAATACTCAAGCAATGAGAGAGTAAAGTAAATGCAATCATTGAAGCTAGGAACTTGAAAACTATGACAATGGATGATTTCATTGGTAACCTCAAAACATATGAGATCATGAAGATGCAAGACAATAACAAGAGTGAGCACAAGTTGTAAAAGAACCTAGTTTTTAAGGCAACAAAGGAGAACACCAGTGTTGAGGAGGAGAAAACAACCTATATTTCCAAATAGGTCCTCAAATCTTTGAGGAAGTTAGAAGCCATTAAAAGAAGAGGAGAATCCAATTGGCATATTAGAGATGGAAAAGAACATGACACTTATCACAAATATGGAAAGCTGGGTCATTACATCAAAGATTACTCTATGTACAAGGGTGAATATAAGGAGTATGTGAAGCAAGTTGTTAAACAGGAAAAAGGGTTAGGACCGGGTCCCTAAAAAGAATAATAGAAAGATAGAAGCTGACAGAGTTGCAAATTGGGTACTGACAACCTGGTGACTTGTCCAGTGATTCAAATGGATCAAAGTAAGGAGAAAATGTGTCCATGATAGTGAAGGAAGATAAAGTCTATGTTTTTTATTCTCTTTTTGATTTAGTGACATATTGAGATGATGATTAAGTTTATCAGGTAACATTCATGGATATCAAGGACAATCTTAAGGGTTACTCTCCTACGAGGTTGAAATCCCTTATTGTTGTTCTGGTTGATATTGTTAATGAGCACTCCAAATATAAAGAAACTATGAAGGTATATCTTTAAAATGTGAGAAACAAATCATAGAATTAAGTGAACATATGATTGAACTTTAAGCAACATGCAAATCACTTTCCCATGAAAATGATCTCTTAAATAAGAAACTTAGTGAAATGTCTAAGCTTGATTCAAAAAGGGAGAGCAAATGAATAAAGATATAATTTGAGATAGAAGAAGAATTGGCTAAGGCTAAGGCTGATATAACTACTTCACTTGAAAGAAATAAAAAACTTGAAAGGGAACTAGTTCGGGTTAAGGCTGAGCTTGCAAAGTCTCTCAAGCGGACTACTTTTGCTCAACCTCTAACTACTCTCACAAATCAAGATCAAGTAGCAGGAGAAGATTGGGGTATCACGGTAAAAATACTACATTTAACTCATATAGTAAACATGTTAATAATAATGAAAATCTCCTATACACCCACTATGGCAAAGATAGTCATACAGGAGGGGGGTGCCTATCTGGAATAATAGTTGAAAGAGGCATAAGAAACCTCTCTGCATTGAGAAGCAAGAGGGATAGATTGCCTGGATGGACCAATAAAATCTGATATTTACTTTGTCACCATTTTAGGAACTCAAGTTGAAATGGGTTCCCAAGACTAACAAATGGATGTTGATGCAGGGCAAAGAAAGAGGAGGCAGCCAACACATGTGTGTGGATGGTGGCAGCTCAAACCTTATGATTGTAGAAATTAAAGCCCTCCTACTAAAAAAGTCCTATAAAATAGATAATCTCTCCTTTGATAATGGATGTAGATGAGTGAATCAGTGGAGTTGAAAAGATATATGACAATGTCTTGAATGAACCTGGTCTTACACTATTCTGGTGGTGCTAACTTGTGTGCTAAATTAATAGAGTGTGTTGATGTTGTAGGAACTGAGTACCTGTTTTATAAAAATAGTGTCCCCACAATTCTAGAGAGCACATTAGTGATAGATCTACTAATTGGTAGGGAACATGTTTGGAAGAAACACAAAATAAGAAATGATGTGATCAAGTTGAATGCAGGCTGCTTTCAGAATCCTCCATACATGGATATGATTTGGTGAGCAAGTATCCTAATTAGATGATGTCTTACATGTATAATTTAGTCTTATATATTCTTCAGATATACACCCATGCCAAGGAGAAAAATATATGAAAAAGGAAAGTGAGACTACACAAAGTGATTGAGTTCAGAAAATCATATGGGGGCCAGGTACATAATCAGGTCAGTATCACATATTATTCCTTAACAGTGGATATTTTAAATTTGTAATGATATGTGTAACATCACTCTCCCACCTCTTCATAAAATATTCCTCCCATACTTTAAGCCCAATAGACATGTCTATCTGATCGAACACATCTTATCACCCATAACATTTTAAGAAATCTAAATTGTTCTTTCTTTTCTATTTAAGATCAAAATATATTTTTAATTTACAATTTTGAACATATTCTCTCTCTTGAAGCCTATTAGTTCCCAAACTATTTCCACAAACTTCATCTTGCTTCACTCTTCTTAGCCTACTAAATGTTGAAAATGTCGAATCCTTCAACCTTCTCTCAAAAGGATGAGCCTATTCCCTTGAGAGTACTTGATGCTTCTTTCATTCCCTCTGATTCCAAATAAGAAAATTCCTTTGCTATCACAAAGTCTTCCCCCTTCCTCTTAGTAAAATTTCTGAGGAGTTTACCAATCAAGAGAAGAAAGAGTCGTCTGGTGACCCCCTTTCTAAATATTATAATAAAGTAGATGTTGCCCTTGACCCCAAAATTAACCCATCCTTAGACAAAGAATAACACCCCAAGATGATCCTCCTAAGTACCCTACCCTAGAAATTATTCCTTAGAACAAAAATGACAAATACAAAATTTCTGACCAACCAGTTCCTTCTAATCAGGCTTTGGACCCTTTCTAAAAAATCCCTTCTTCTGAAAAGCCTGAGTCACCCAACATATCTGGGAGTGCATCTATAGATGGAAACTTATTTGATAGGGACTTGAAAACTTCCGATAAAACATCTTCCAACATTAGTCCATGAGTATAGAGATTGGGGTCCAAGGTCTCACTTCTCTGAGTGCAGAACCCCTTGGATGGGACACACCCCCAACTACACTATTCACCAGAAGGAAAAATGATCCTCTTGAGAATATTGATGATGAGAATTTGGTTCTACCCAATTTTCTTAATCTTTCTAGTGATGATAAGGATGTAGAAGATGATTCTGCTAGTTAGGAAAACATACCTTTGTCATGGAGTTGTCTAGGAAAGGATCATCTTCTTCAACCAAGACTTCATCAAGAACAGTCAAACCATAAGAGAACATGTCAAGTCTAAGGAATCAGATGAAGAAGGCATTGGATAAAAATAAAGACAATACTAAGAAAAGAAGGATGCTAAATAAAAAGAGTGTGGATATGGTTGAACCTGATATTGAAAAGGTTATAAAAGTTGATAAATATGATTAAGATACTGAGAGTCAGTTTGCTGACAGTAGTGATAATGACTTTGAATATATTTTTAGTAGCATGAGTGACTATGATGATGAGTTGGTTGATTATGATGTTGAAAGGGAAATGGTTGCTTTTAGAGGCAAGGTGGAAGAAAAAGGTGTTGCTTCTTCTAAGAAAAGAAAATTCAAGAGAATGATAATGAAGAAACCAGTGGCAAAATTTATTGGCTTTAGGAACCCCTGGGGCTTCATCTAAGGAAAATAGTTTCACAAAAAAGGCTTCTACATCTATTGGAATAGAGAAAGGGTTGTATAGGGAGGCAAGATAAGAGATCCTTAAGACCTAAGAGGTTTTATGGGAAGGGTTTGATCCATCTATTACTGGAATGCCAGGTGTGAAGAAATTTATTAACTGGGTAAAGTTCCAATATTAGGAACATTTGTTTGAAGAATTGGTCACTCCTCATAAACAGGAAGTTTATATGTTCTACAATAATTTGATATTTTATAAAGATGATACATATTTTACCTCTCAGCTCAATATGATGAATATTATACTAGACGAGAAGGTGATATCTGAAATTCATGGAGCACCAATAGAAGAGATTAACTCCCTAAGAGGTGAAAAGGGCTCTGTAAAATTTTTGAAGATCTGTGGGAGACTTAATGATATAAACATCAACAATGTGAGTAAAAAATCTCTAAAAAGTGAATACCAACTGCTTTTTGAGTTGGTAAACAAATCACTTCCCAAATTAGAAAAGAGGACCATTATGATAGGGCCTAACCTATTTCTTATGGGGATTCTGTCCAGGTATAAGAAGGTTAATCCACCTGTTATTATGATTGGACATTGCACAGTGTGATGAAAACTAAGGATGGCAAACATGGTTTGGCATATGGTTTCTGGTTGAACAGGGTGTTTGAATACTTTAGTGTTGTGTGTGGAAAGAGAAAATCTAGCTCAATCAACCAAACCTTCAACATTACCATTTTGGAAAACAATGAGTATGTTCTAAGAAAATAAGGTGGAAACTCAAAGTTTATTATTTTTTATTTGGTTGGTGTTCAGAATAGTCTGAGGGAAGATCTTGATGTTATGACAACCCTTGTGGCTCTGAAAAATACTGAGATTACTGACTGAAGGCAACATTTGTTAAAGGAGGAGAAGATGGAACCAGTTGAATGCTTAAAATATAGCCCTACAGGAAAGGGTGAAGAAGTTGTAAGCAAGAATTGAGGCCTTAACTAAAAAGAATGAAGATCTGACTCAGTAGATTCTAAAGGCTCATACTGCTAAACCCGAGAGTATGACCATACTCCTTAGGTAGTTGTCTCATGCTCCTGGTGTTTCTTTCTAGATTCTTCCCAACTTGGTCCTTACTCCATTAATCTCAACCTCATCCTAAGCCCTGTTAAAATTTGTTCTCCTAAATTTTTATTGACTCTTGTTGTAACTGGCACAATTGTTGTTACATTTTTATGGCCACTATTTCTAAATATTGTTTGATTCTGTCTGGCTTTATTAATGAATGAATGATCTTTGTGCCACTACTTCTCTTAACTTGTCTAATTTTTCTTGTTCATGCAAGTGTAGGCTGAATGGGTATAAATTAACACATGTGTTTATATATGCTTGATTTACTCTTTTACCCTTTGATAATGCCAAAAGGAGGAAAATGAGATATAAAAGGTATAGTCATGCATGGGTTGATGCAGTGTGTGGTGTATAAATGGAGTTGTAATTGTGGCATAGTAATTGTAATAAGGGGGCAAGATGGTGAATGAATAGGGTTCTCATGCTTAGAGGGAATATTAGGTGCTGATTGATAGGAGGAATAGGTGGAGGATTTAAGTAATGGTATAAATGACAGGGGGAACAAGTTGAAGCTCTCCAGTGATTGAAAATTGCAAGTATAAGGTGATATGTATAGTGTGGATTCTTGAAGACATGCATGGGTTTGTCATCATAAAAAGCGGTAAATTATTAAGTCCTTAATTTTGATGATTGACAAATTACATGTTGGGACCTGGTTCCTAAAGAATGTGGGATGACAAAGCTGCAACTACTTAGGGACCTATTTGTGCCTACACGTCACTATCACAGTCAACTACATAGCTAGACGAACGTACAAAGTTTGTGGGAAAAGTTGGTGCACTTTTTCCCATTAACTAATGGGATTCGTCCTAGGTTTTCTAGTTTCATATATATATTTCTCATCTTCCACAATAAGAAAACAAAGCTTCTATATACTCAAAACGTATTTTTCTTGATGCTGTTAAATCAAAGACTCATTTGCAACAGGAAATTAGTGGCTCACAAAGTTGTATTTTTTTGAATTTGAGTCTTTGTACTATGGTTACAAATGTTTCCTACCTTTTTCATTGTTATTAATAGGCGTTGGCATTTTTTCTTCAAACTTTTTGCTTTCATCTAGAATTAGATGAAATTAATGCTAGAGTTAGTTGTCACTCAGTTAGAGTTAGCTGAGTAGTGGTACAATAGAGTTACTGCAAATTTCTCTTTGTAATAGAGATATTACTAAGATAATAAGGATTAAGAGGTTAATCCTTGTTGCAATGGAGTTGTATTCAAGTTTATTGAATATTAGTGGAGCTTAGAAATTCTGGATGCAGGTCATGATTTTTCTTGAGCAAGGAGTTTCCATGTATAATTATTGTTTCTGTTATTTACTCTCTTTACGTAGTTTATTCTTAAGCTTTCTGCTAGTTTTTGTTGGTTGAGTTTGTTTGGGACCAGATCCTAAAGTTGAGGAGCAACCCACTACAACTTCTCAGGAATAAATAGATTACAAGTGCAAAAACATAAAGAACATCCTTCAATCACAATGGAACTCAACTGTTGGATGGTGTCAAATAAATTTGTTTGGATTATCTTTATTGATTAACTCTGTGGAAGACTGAGCAATATTTTTTTATATTAAGACTTTTTCAGCTATCATGGAAAATTATGACAGAAAGAACATTTTAATTGTGGAAATTTCTTAGGACGTCTTTTCTAAATCTTTGCCAGTGAAGAGAAAGTGTTAGGACTTGTGAAGTTTTCATGATTGACAAGAGGCCATGGAACAAGTAAGCGTAGCTGGTTCATGAAAAACTAATTCAAAAGAGTTCAACTTTGAAGAGAACTTTTTGTGGATAAATCCATATGAGAAAAAATAAAAGAAATAGAGTATATTACTTCATATAAACATTAGGAGATCATCATGTGCTGAAAATATGAGGTAGTGTTTGACTACAACACTCAAGAAGAGAGTTCAAGAAGCATTGGAGTCCTTGTAGAGTTTAAAGTCTACCTGGTTGTAAAGATAAATAGAAGTTATAAATATTCAAGGATTTTCAAAACAAAATTCATGCACAAATACTGAGAGGAAAAAAGGGAGAACATGAGAAAAAAAGTAAGAACAATATTTGAGAGAGTTATGCCTAGCTATCAAAGTGCAGTCTATTGCTGTGAACCAGGTTGAAGAACTAGATTGAACAACCTGTTCCATTTTTATGTCGAACAATCTTCTATTCTAGCTATTATGTATTAGAAAGTTTATTGACTTGTAATTTTCATTCTTTCTGAGTGCCAGTATGTTATAAATTGGTTTAGGATTTTAGTCTTTGAGTTGGGATAACTCAAAGACTTGGGAACATAAACCTTGGGAGGTTTATGTGTTTTTAGGAATTAGAGTTATTTACTAAGGTTGATATAGTTTTGTAATTTGATTTTGAAGTGGGGGAACTTGAAGTAGGTTTCAACAGTCTGGGGAGATTGTTAAACATTAGGAATTACAGTTTATAATTCCTTAGGTTATAGAGTTTGTAATCTTTTGTAGAAAGGCTCATTATGTTTGGTGAAGTTTCGGTTAAATCCTGTAGAGGTACAGGTCGTGGTGTTTTACACCTTTTATGAGTCAGGTGTTTTCTACATAAAACTATCGTATGCATTATTTACTGTATTTACTGCTTCTGTTGGAACACATTAGGAAACTTGGTCCACCCATAGGCATAAATTACGTGAGTTATTAAGAAGTGTAGAAATAATAATTGGTATCAGAGATAGGTTGTCTTGTGTAGGCTAACACTTTAAGATAGGATTAAAGATAAATTCTACAGTATCTCCTAGATACTATGAAGGACAAGACATCAATAAGCATCCGTTGTTCAATGGACAGTATTACGCAGGATGGAAAGAAAGGATAAAAGATTTCATTCAGGATGTGGACTACAAACTGTGCAATATAATTATCGATGGACCTCAATACCCCAAAAATAAGGAAGTATTAAAAGTCAAGAATGATTATGATAAGGCTGACATTAAATTGCTTGGAATGAATACAAGAGCTAAGTATATTCTTAATTGTGGATTTGAAATAGATGAATACAATAGGATCTCCAGTTATACCACCGCAAAACAAATTTGGGATACTCTTGAGGACACGTATGAGAAGAATATGGAGAACTTCAAAAAGGGTGAGGGAACTAAGGATAAGTCACTAGCATAAAAAACGTCTAACAGAGAAGAGTCAGATCTGGATGATAAAAAGCTTCTCAGGAACTTTAAGAGATTTTTTAAGAGAAAAAACCGACAAGATAAGAAAGGAAAATGTTTAAGGTGTTGTCCCAATGATAAGTCTCAAGTTGGTTGCTTCAAGTGTGAGAATATAGATAACATGATCAAAGATTGTTCATAATGGGAAATTCAGTGGGAAAAGAAAAGAGTTAAAACTAAAAGAGAAATCTAACTCCAAAAGGAAGGAATATTTTGCTATGATGGCTGCATGGGGATCACGCTCAAAAGAATTTCATAATGATGGATTTTATGAAATTTCACTTCTAGCTATAGGTGACTCATACATGGAAGAAAATAAAGTAAAATTTGAGGTAAGTCTATTTGATATTAAAGATAAATTGCATTTTTATTCTAAGAAAAGATTAATTTTAATGATGAATACATTGATTGATGATTTTCATGAGATCACGTCTGATAGGAATCAGTTATTCAGTGCTTTTTCAAAAATGTCACATCTAAGATCACGTTTGATTACATGGATCTTGAGACCTGCAAAAATGTCACAGATATAGAAAACTCCTCCTTAAAGGAACAGGTCTGTCAACTTGGTTCATCTAACCTAGATCTAATATCAAAAATTTTAAAGTTGGCAATTACGGGAAAAGGAAATGGAGCCCTGGGTGAAATCCATCAAAGAATTGAGTCTGAACTTAAACAGAGAGAAGATGAATTATTTTATCAAAGTGAAAAGGTTAGAAAGCTAATTCAAGAGAACTCTCGGATAAAAATTGATCTTTAAAGATCTAGCCGATGGACCAAATCATCTAGAATCGTTAAACATCTGAGTAGTAAGACTCAAAATGAGAGGGTTGGCATAAGTTTTCAAAAAGAAAATATTTCCTCAAAAGATATATGTTATATTTGTGGAAAACTAGGACACCCCACTGTTGAATATCCAAGAGCTACTTAAATTAGAAATAAAAATCTAAAATTGGTTGAAAAGAAAATTTATAGAACTATTAAGGGAATCAAGTACACCAACCTGCTGCCAACATGGGCAAAAAAAAATTTAATTCATCCATTTGATCATAAGAATAAATCCAAGCTTGTCTGGGTGCCTAAAAATAACATTTGATTTAGTTGCAGGCAAAAGTGAGAGGATGCAAATAAAATTAGTACATAGATAGCACCTGATCAAGACATATTTTGGAGATAAATAAAAAAAAATTTCTCACTTACTAAAAAAGGGAGTGAAAAAGGTAGCATGTGAAGAAGATTGTAGGATGAAGATATTGACACTAAGATGAGTACACTGGAATAGGTTGTGTTACCCGTTTCATTAGATAAACAAGAGAAAAAATCATTGATATGGGGAACATTACATCAATATGTAGGGTCACCAAAAACATCATCGCATGTTTACATGAGTAATCCAGGGCATTAAGAACACTAGAAACGTTATGATAAGGGGAACTACGAATGGAACATGTGAATAAACCTGGTCCATTGAAAGAATCTAATTGGGGACGAGTAAGATTATATATGTATCCCTCAATAATTGGTTAAATAACACTGTACAAAATGCACATTAAGTTTAATTTTAAGCTCAGTCTTGTACATTAATTTTACGTCTCTATACCATTTTCAAGTTTAAATGACTCATGCAATATAACATTATATTTGCCTATGTCACAGGAAAATGATTTGAAAAAGAAAACAAGATCAATCATTGTTATACTGATCGAGGCATGTGTACCAAAAGTTTTTTCAAATATTAAAAATGATTACAAAACACTTGTACCCCTTTCTTTCAAAATGTCCGAAACTGACAGACTCCTAAAAGAACTCCATAGCCATCACTTTTTCAATCATACAAAGTTCAAAATAATGATAACCTTTTTTTTAATTGTTAGTCTCATCTCATCACACCTCTTCTCAAAGACAAACTTAATTTATGATTGAGAAGTTGTTCATGTGAAAAGTAATTCTGAGATAATAGCTACTATTAGAATTATTATTCACAAAAGTGCTTTTATTATGTATGATTGACTGAAAATTTAGGTATCAAGTCAAAGGGAATCATTTAGACTGTAAAGTAGGAAGAATGTGTCTATGACACTGTTACTATTATTGAGGGAGTTAAGAAGGATGTATCTTGTGAAGGGGGATATTTGGGTGACCTCATAGTTGAATTAAATTCATCTTTTGAGCTCAATTTAATTAATGCATCTATATAGGAGGAATTATTTAAAGACCCTTCAGTAGAATCTAGTTCTCCTATTGAGCTCACTGTAGAAAAAAATTTAGGATTGGTGAATAAGAATGGATAATTAAGGGTTGGGTATAAAAAACCTGCACATATAGAATTGGTTGAGGCACATGGTTCTTCTATACCAATGATCAAATTTCTTGACAAGGGCACTATTATTTGCACATTAATTTTAAACAGGTGTGATCTCATCTCTTAGAGAGGAATGTTAATGCCTTAAATATGAACCCAAAAAAAAGAGTCTACAAACTCTGCAATATACAAGGCTTTGACTGACTCAAGAATGATTTCTCTTCATATCTCATGCTCCAACTTTACCAAAAGCCCAAACCTCTTATCCTTAGACTCTTCCAAACCTTTTTTACTCTCATCACAAGAGCTTTAATATTATTTTTAATTTTGTTAAAAATCTTTTATGCATCTTATGAATGATCAATGAAAATATGTGATTTTGGTGTCTTGATTTTAACTATTTCCTTGTCTTTACAAGTACACTGCTATATCTAACTGAGTTTTTGACTTTAAAGTGTTTGTATAGATAATAGCCCCAGTGACCATAAGTTTAAAATTTCTAACTTGAGAGACTTGATTTTACATAATTGATACAAGTTTTTTATGATACCAAAAGGCAAAGTGTGTATACCGTGTAATATTTATCACCCATGATTCTCATTTGGTTTATTTAACATGTGTCTTTTGAAACATTATTTAGACTCTAAACTATCTAAAATAGGTTGAGCATAGTACACAAGGTGTATTAGTTTGTCATCATAAAAAAAGAGGAAATTACTGAGCTTATATATATTTGATGATTGAAAAAGCATTGGAACACGTAAATGAAACGGGTTGATCATCATGTTCCTTCATCTAGAGTCTAAATTATATAATGAGTTTTTTAAAGAAAGAAAGCCTCAAGAAGAAAATACCATGAAGTCTGTACAAAGAAATATTCAACGCAAGAGTCAAAAAGTGTACAGACTCAATCTCAATTGAAGACTTTATCATGCAAGAGTTCTTACAGACTTGTAAAAACTGTATCCACATAAGAAGTTTACAAATATGAAGGCTCAAGAATCAAAGAAGATGAGAGTCCTTGCAAAAGCCCATAATTTTTTATTATTCATATGATTGAAATAATTTTTGATAATGTCAAAAGGAGGAAGAAAAGGGTTGTACAAATTTTATAATATTGTTAACTAACTGGCTCATTCAATTGGTCCATGCTTTAGCTTTGATAGGTCAAGATATCAGTGTTGAAATGGGTTTCATAAGAGCATGAGTTTTTATTCAATCATTCAATACTTTAGAGTTCACAGGTCAAGCTGTTGATATTAAAATGGAATGCACAAGGGCCTGAGTTTTTCATCATACAAAATAGGAAATTTGATAGGACTTGTGAAGTTTTGATAAGTGGCAAGAGGCCATGGAACAAGTAAGCGTAGGTGGTTCATGAAAAACTGATTCATAAGAGTTTAACTTGCAATAGGAATTTTTGTGGATAAATTCATATAAGCAAAAATAAAAGAAAGAAAGTTTGTTACTTCATATAAACATTAGCAGATCATCATGTGCTAAAAAGAAGAGTTAGTGTTTGACTAAAACACCCAAGAAGAGAGTCCAAGAATCATTGGAGTCCTTGTGGAGTTGAAAGTCTACTTGGTTGTAAAGATCAATAGAAATTATATATATTTAAGGACTTTAAAAACAAAATTAATGCACAAATATTTTGAGGAAAAGTAAGAACAATATTTGAGAGAGTTCTACCTAGCTATCGAAGTGCAGCCAGATTGCGGAACCAGATTGAAGAACCTAATCCATTCTTGTGTCGAACAATCTTTGATTCTAGTTATTATGTATTATGAAGTTTATTGAGTTGTAATTTTCACGCTTTCTTAGTGCCAGTATGTTATAAACTAGTTTAGGAGTTTAGTCTTCGAGTTGGAATAACTCAAAGACTTGGGAACATAAACCTTGGGAGGTTTATGTGTGTTTTAGGAATCATAGTTAGTTTCTGTTGGAAAAAATGTTTCATGGACACATAAAAATATACAAAGAAGAATACAAAGATGAAAATTATTAATATGAACATCGAAAACAGGATTAGAGGCTTGAAACACGCCCGAAACACTTTTCTTAAAACGATATTTTCTCCCTCTCCCCTGTAAAATTGCTATGGACTTAAACTTATATTGCTTATATATATAAATACTAGTCCTTAATTATTATATTATATTTTATTATATTATATTATATACATATTATATCTGCTTAATACATCTGTTTATTATTCTTATATCTGCTTATAATTTAAATATATATCCACTTATTATATATATATATATATATATATATATATATATATATATATTTATGATTTATATATCTTCTTATTATATCTTAGTACCTACTTATAATATATATATCCACTTACTATATCCTACTACCTGCTTATTATTGGTATCAGAGCCATAAAATTCTAGGAGACTTTATTATATGAATTATTCAAGAACACAAAAAAGAAAGCCTAGAACCTACGAGCGTTCAATAATATTAGATTCAGAATATTATTGGTCTTAGATAAGTTTAAAAGAACAACTTAAAAAATTATATAACGTCTTATTGGAACAAAGGAAATTAAGTATAAAATTATTTAAACTTTCTCCAACATCTAGAGAGGAAGCGTGGACTGAACTAGAAAAAGTAGATAATAGACTAAGGGAAATTAGAGAACAAATAGCTTTTAACAACCACGAGCTTTGGGTAGATAAGATTTTAAGAGATATGCACCCTTTTTATTTGTCTTAATGAATAAACCACCTAAAAATACAAAAACATTAAAAGAAATTGAAAATAATTTGTATTATTTATATATAGAATATAAAAGACTTAATACCACAAAAGAAGACCCTATAACCATAGATAAACTAATTACTACAATATCTGAATTAGAATATCATTTAATAAAACATCTTAAGATTAGAAATAATAATAAATGAAAAGACATCCTTTTGCTAATAATATACGACATAGATATTGACTTTTATACGAAGAAATAAAATAAAAGGCAGAGAAAGAAGAGCTAGAAATATTTTTAAGTATTTATTTAGATTTATTAAAATGTATACACACTTTACAATCAGAATTATTCAAAGAATATGTAAGTGAAATAAGTTGGGAATGACAGGGAACTGATATTGACATATTTAACCATAATAGAAGAATAAACTATTATAGAAGACGTTGTGACCAAGTAAATATTCCTTTAGGATAAAAATATATGAAAATGCATCCTTTTGCGAGAGAAATAGAAAGAGAATATATTCATTTATATAAAGAAATAAGACAAAGAAACGATATGTTACTTCACTGTTATAATACTAAACTCACTAGAATGTGATAAAAGGATAAAATTGTACATGTAATGATAATAAAAAGGTAGCAATGTATGAAGAATTACAAGATTTATTAGTAGTAGAAGAAATAGAAAAAGACGATACTTTAATAGAAATGGATACAGAACTATACAATTTTAAGAAAGGTCTACAATAGATAGGACTAATAAAAGATCAAAAAGACTTTGAAAAAATAATACAAATCCTAGATAAGCTAAAAATAATTGGAGAAAAACCTTTACAACATTGGGACTCCAATCAAATTACCTGCAAATTAGAAATAATTAATCCAGAATATACTATAAAAACAACATCTATAGAAGCTACAAATGAAGACCTTAAAGACTTTGAAATATAAATAAAAGAGCTACTAGAATTAGGAATAATTAGAAGATCTACAAGTAACATATAAGTATTTTACGAGACCGTATAAAAATCCTTCATTTTGAACTTTCACAATGAACTCATCCAATTTATAAGACCCAGCCAAAGAGTTCTCCATCTTCTTTAAAAATAAAAAAAACCCATTGTATCGCGTAATGATACAACTAGTCCAGCTCAAACGGTAGCTGGTAAAGACTTCTCAAATTCGTTAATGGGTATGCATTACCCAATGAATGCAGCAAGACCCACTATATAGGGTAATGATATAGCTAGACTCATCGAATTCGTTAGTGGCTGACACTTTGCCAAAAAGTGTAGGGAGAATACTCCCAACTAGTTGTAAAAATACCGGTACTCAGACAATAGATGAAGGAAGTTCTTCCCTGAATAAGAAGGGATTTTCATTAAGAAAAAAGAAAAATGAAAAAAGAAATATAGAAAAAATAATAGCAGACTCAATAAAAAAGTTGTTAACAAAACAATCGCCTAAGGAGATATCTATGAATCCAGAACCACTAGAACAAAGACCCAGAATTTCTTTAATTCCAAGAGAAGAGACAAGAACTGGAACAAGACTAGGATCATCAGACGGAGACAGTGATAAATATGAACAAGAATACAACTCAGCCATGAATCAATTTGCCCAAGACCCAAACGCAGACGACGATTCAGGAATGGAGTTTGACTCAGAGGCTTTACATAATTTGGATACGTAAGCAATGACGATATCTACAATAGACAAAATTATAGACGTATGTAATATCAGATACATGAATGGACGGACAATAGTTAAGAGCCGCCGGACCCACCCAACTTGCAAAGTCTAGCAAAAAATCTTCTTGAGCATATTTTATAAATGATTTGAAGTCCAAAAAATGACTATAAATAGCACCTAAAAGATGACTTCAAAAGGTGTACCAATGAGAGAGAAAAAATCAAGAGTGAAAAAGTTTTCATAAAGTTCTTAGCTGTTCTTAAAGTTCTTAGTTTCTAAAGTTTGTAAATTACTTCAAAAAAAAGAGTGTGTGAAAAGTGTAAAAAGTTTTCTTAGTTCTTCATTTTTTTTGTTGCTGTCAAGTCTTCAGGGGACTCCCGAAAGGGAAACCTCACTTCTTCCTTAAGGCATGTAAGAAGTAGTTACATAGGTCTTTGTAATTTTCTCCAAAGTTTGCAAATTATGTTTGAATTGATTAAGTTTATATTTTCCTTCACATATGTTTTATTATTAAGATTTGGATCACCGCCAGTTTTCCGGCAGTTTTCCTGATCTTATAAAATTTATAAATCACTTATAAAAATACTCTCAGTATATGGTTACTCTCTCAGTGTTTTAGCAATAACGATGAATTAATCTGTAAATTCCTAGGGATTTGAAAAGTCTGAAAAATATTGAAAAAATGACTGTTGTTATTCTCCCGAGGTGTGATTAAAGAAGATTTTGCTAAAATACCTAAAACTGAAGAGAAAGAGATGAACAGGGTATAAAAATTAAAAAAAAATTAAAAACCCAAAAAATGCAAAAATAATATATTTTGGGAGAAAATACACGTGGATCTTTATGACTTGGACACTTACACTGAACTAAGGACAACGAAAGAGGAAATACTGAGTAAAATTTTACACCTTATTAAAACAAACTCACAATATTTCTGCTTCAGTGTTTTGAATACTTAGCAATATATTGCAATAGAAAGAACAATTCAACTGGGGAAACTTCTCAGTAATAAAATTAATTAACTATGCATATCACTTTGCCCTTTTAGCTGTCCATTGTGCACATTTTACGATATAGTTTTCATGTGGGGAGGGTAGGTGATCTTCGAAGGAATTTCATAATACATTCTGTGACAGGACTGTTCAAAAGTAAACTCAATAACAATAATTTTAATAAACTGGAGTAGATATCAAGAAGCTTCACAGAAATTTCCTATCAATATTCAATGAAAACTTAAACAAATGATGTATATATATATATATATATTCAATTCAATTCAACTGGAGTGGAGCCCACATCTATAGAAGCTTTCATATTTCAACTGTGTACTTAAAAGTTATTGAAGAGTCTCAGGTTGCACTAGTTGTTTTCTCAAAGAAATATGCTACAACAAGGTGGTGCTTGAATGAACTAGTGAAGATCATGGAATGCAAGGAGGAATATGGACAAACAGTCATACCGGCATTTTATGACTTGGATCCATCACATGTTCGATACCAAAGGGAGAGCTTTGCAGAAGCATTTGCCAAACATAAAATAAAGTGTAAGGATGATGTTGAAGGGATTCAAGAGGTGCAGGAATGGAGGACTGCCCTAACTGCTGCCGTAGGTCTAAAAGGATACATCCGCTAAGGGTGAGTAAAAAAAAGTGTACTTTAGACATTAGAAATGCTTTATTTTATAATTTCTCTAGCCAAAATATCCTTTTATTTTATATATTTTTATCAGCATCCCCTTTTTCGTTCGACATCACTATTGTAGGACATAGTTTTCCACACTAGCTCTGCAATTATGTGCTTACAACCTAGCTATTTTAACTAACTCTAACACGTATATCACGTACAAAAAAGAATAGATTCATTACCTACAATAAATCTATTTACTATGCTAGTTATTTTGCTAGTTATCCGCACCCCCCTCCAAATGGTATCAGAGCACAGTAATTTAAAAGATACGGAAGTGATATACGTGTTAGAGTTAGTTAAAATAGCTAGGTTGGAATTAGTTAAATTAGTTAAGTTAGATTTAAATTTAGTTATGTTAGAATTAGTTATTTATTAAATTAATTATGAGAAGACCATTTAAAAATAGAGAAGCTTTTAGAAAAATTAAAGAATCGTTAGTTAGTAATTATTCAGAATATATAAGTCTAAATAAAACAAAAGAAAATCCACAAAGCTTAGCCTATTTAATTACATTAATATCTAGTATTGAAGCAAAATTAATAATCCATTTAAAATCTAGAAGAATGAGACATATACCACCTAATTATGATAAAATTAGATTTAGATATCCACCAAAATATTATAAACACAATTTAAATGAATAAAGAGCAAAAATACAAAGAATTAAAACAATTTATCTCTGAAAAACGTAAAGAATTAAAAATAAGAAAAGAAAGATTACATTATAATATATTTGCCGGAGTTAGTAAAAATTCAATAAATACACAAAAAGATGAAATATCAAAATTAGAATCCCAAATAGATAGTTTAGAATATATATATCAACATGAACTATTCACAATAAAATGAATAAAGAAGAATTTATAATAGATGAAAAAATATATGAAAATCACGAAGGATCAAAAATAAAAATAGTATTTTCTAATCTAGGAAGAAGATACAAGAAAATAGGAGAACATTTATATTTAATGTTAGAAAAAAGAAGAGTTAAAATTAGAAGATAAATTAACAACAATGATAAGAATAGAAAAAGAGAATGAAGAAATAGATAGAAAAAAGGAAATAGAAAAAATTAAACAACAAACTACGGAAGTAATACGAAAAATAGAAGAAACTAAAAATAGTAGAATTGCTGAATTAGAAAAAGAATTACAAATGTTAAAAGATTTATACGAACAAAGACAAAAAGAAAAAGAAGAAAACGATAAAGAACAAAAATTAATAAACGAGATAAATCAATTTAAAGAAAAATTAGAAATAAATAATATAGAGGTAGAAGAAACGGATAATTATGATTCAGAAGATAGTGAAACATATACGGAAATATTAACAAATATAAAAGATTTAGAAATTAACGAAAAACAAGAAAGAATTAATCAAGAAAACTTAGAAAATAATAATACAGAAATAAATACTCTTGACAAAAAAGAAGATGAAAATCTAATACCCAAAACAACAGAAATAAGAAAACCTATATATTATAAAAATAAATTTAAAAGATATAATGAATATGACAAATGGATACCAAAACAAATAGTTAATAAAAATTATAAATTTTTAGATCTAGACTGTGTAATAGATACAGAAAAAACAATACAATTATGGATAAGATATATGACAAAACAATTATTAGATAATAATATAAACATAACAGATGCACCAAAATACATAGAAAAAACACTAATAGGATCAGTAAAATTATGGTTTACAAATTTAACTGAAAATAGTAAGAAAGTATTAAGAACTAATAAACCTATGGAAGGAGCAGCATCAACAACAACTAAATTAACACCTATAGAATTATTGAAAAAAATATGAAACAGCTATAAAAGATGAATTTGATAGTATGACAACATTAGAAGAAGAACAAGATGAAGAAAAAGATACAAATAGGAATTTAATGATAAAATTAACAATATGTAATATGTGTTATATAGATGAATATACTTGCGCATTTAAAGAATATTATTATAGAGGAGCATATAGTATAGAAGAAAGTAAAGAAATAAGAAAATTATATTTTAATAAATTACCCGAACCATTTAGTTCAAAAATAATAAAAAGTTGGGAAGAAGCAAAAATAGTAGATACATTAGGAGCTAGAATAAAATTTTTACAACAATGGTATAGAAAGTTATGTGAAAAATATAGAGAAGAATTAAAAATGGAAAAAACATTAATAAGAAATTTAGCATGTTGCAAAAACAAAATAGCACCTCAATTTGGATGTGAAGAAAGATATTATAAGAAAAGAAAAAGACATAAGAAATATAAGAAATATAAAAAATCAAAATATAAATATAAGAAACCAAGAAAAATATATTATGTAAAAAATTATAAAAATAAAAGACCATATAGAAAGAAAAAATCTATAAAAGAATGTACTTGTTATAATTGTGGAAAGTTAGGACATTTAGCTAGAGATTGTAAATTACCCAAAAATCCAAAAAATAAACAAATATCTGAAATAAAAATAGAAAATACAGAATATATGCAAATAGATTATATAGACTATGAATTAGAAAGTGAAGACAGTATATATGAAATTTCAGAAAATGAGACAGATACTGAAATAGATAGTGAGATAGATGAATCAAATGACTGAAGAAGATATAAAAATAATAACAAAGGAAGAATATTTAAATGACGAAGGAACAAAACAAAAGATAATATTTGACAGTAATATATTTGATGAAATAAAAGGAAAAGAGTTAGATTTAAGTGTAGAAAAAATATTCAAAATACCAACAATAAAAAATATTTTTAGTAGGAAAAAAGATGAATATTATGTAGTATGTCAAAAAGAACATGTAATAGACTGTAGATATGCAAAAGGAAAAGCTAGTATACCACTAGTAACAAAAAGAATAATTAATAAAGAAATAAATGATATAAAAAGTAAAGGAGATCCGATAAAATATGTATACCTCGGAGGTACAGAAATATTAATAAAAGCATGTTTTAGAGAAGGAATAGATACACCAATAGAATTATATTTAGCGGATGATAGAATTATAAAACCTATAGAAAAAAGTATAATAACTGCCGTAAAAGGAAATTTAATATACCAAAAATTTAAATTTATAATAAGTGCAAATTATTCAGTAGCCGTAACAGATAGAAATATAGATAAATCATTAGTATTATATTGGAAGATATCAGGAATAGAATTAACCCCAGGAAGTAAAATATTTACAGCAAGATGTAAAAATTTATATGTATTAACAACAAAACATAAAATAACAGGGAAAAATAAGATTAACAAAATACAAATAGATAGCCCATTTGAACAAATTGTAAAAACAATAGATTAAAATGATTATAGCTATAGAGACATAGATATAGAAGAAAATTTAGAAATAGTAAATGATAGAATAAGTACAACAAAAAAAATAGCTAATGAAAAACCGGAGTCATCGAGCTCATCAAAAAGAACAAGTTATGAAACAAATTCAATAAGTAATTTAAACCAATATTACATAACAAGAAAAATAAATGAAAAAGAACATTTAATACTATTAAATACAGGACAAGAAGAAAATTATATAGCAAAATATCTAGTAAAAAATGAAGAAATAAAAAATGATAATGATATATGCCCAGATCTACCGAGAAGTTTAATAAATAATAAAGATATAGCAGAAAAAGAAATAATAATAGGAGGAATTAGAAAAATAAAAATAGAATTTGAGGTAAAAGAAGAAATGCAAAAAGTAGATATAATATTAGGAATAAAATGGTTAGAACAAGTAAAACCATATAATATAGAACATACACAATTAGCCATAACATATAATAGGGAAAGATTATTCTTAAGAAGAGCCTTAACATAAAATGAAAATATAGGTATTAATGAAGATAGTAGTGGAAGGATATTACAATAGATATTATACGCCTATGATAGATACAGGAGCAGAAGCTAATTTATGTAGATATAATTGCTTACCAGAAAGTAAATGAGATAAATTAAAAATACCAATAGTAGTTAAAGGATTTAATAATGAAGGAAGCTTAATTACTTATAAAGCTAGGAATGTAAAAGCACAAATATGGGATAAGATATTGACAATAGAAGAAATTTATAATTATGAACTAACATCAAAAGATATACTTTTAGGAATGCCATTTTTAGATAAACTATACCCACATATAATAACTAGAAATGATTGGTGGTTCACAACACCATGTAAACAAAAAGTAAGAGCAAAAAGAGTTAATAATAAAATAAGAAAGAAAACTGATTGGATAAAAGGAAGTGAAAAAATTACACAAAAGTTAGAAAATATAAAAACTGCTGAAGATACAATAGAATTAGTAGTATTTTCGATAAATAAAACAGAAATAACTATATTTTCAATAAATAAGATAGAAATAGTTAAGAAAAAATTAGAACAATTATATAGTGAAGATCCGTTAAAAGGATGGGAAAAACATAAAACTACCATAAAAATTGAATTAATAGATAAAAATAGTATAATAACCCAAAAACCATTAACATATAATTTTGACGATTTAAAAGAATTTAAAATGCATATAGATGAATTATTAGAAAAACAATATATACAAAAAAGTAATAGTAAATATAATAGTCCAGCATTTATAGTAAATAAACATAGTGAACAAAAAAGAGGAAAAAGTAGAATGGTTATTGATTATAGAAATTTAAATGCAAAAACTATAGCATATAATTATCCGATACCAAATAAGATATTAAAAATAAGACAAATCCAAGGATATAATTATTTTAGTAAATTCGATTGTAAATCAGGATTTTACCATCTAAAGTTAGAAGAAGAATCTAAAGAATTAACCGCATTTACGGTACCACAAGGATTTTACGAATGGAATGTAATACCATTTGGATATAAAAATACACCAGGTAGATATCAACATTTTATGGATAATTATTTTAAACAATTACCTAATTGCATAGTATACATAGATGATATATTATTATATACAAAAACTAAAGAAGAACATATAAAACTATTAGAACAATTTACATATATAATAGAAAAATCAGGAATAAGCCTAAGTGAAAAGAAAGCTGAAATTATGAAAAATCAGATAGAATTTTTAGGAATACAAATAGATAAAAGTGGAGTAAAAATGCAACAACATATAGTACTAAAAATAATAAATTCGAAAGAAGAATTAGATACAAAAAAGAAATTACAATCATTTTTAGGATTAGTAAACCAAGTAAGAGAATATATTCCAAAATTAGCAGGAAATCTAAAACCACTACAGAAAAAATTAAAAAAGGATATAGAATATAATTATAATGAAGAAGATAAAAAACAAGTTCAGAAAATAAAATTACTTTGCAAGGATTTACCAAAATTACAATTTCCGGATGAAAATAGAAAATTTACATATATAGTAGAAGCAGATGCCAGTGAATATAGTTACAGAGGAGTACTTAAATATAGGTATGAAGCAGAAAAAATAGAACACCATTGTAGATACTACTCAGGTACGTTCAACGAAACAGAAATAAAATGGGAAATAAATAGGAAAGAATTATGTTCATTATATAAATGTTTATTAGCATTTGAGCCATATATTGTATATAACAAGTTTATTGTGCGAACAGATAATGCCCAGGTACGCTGGTGGCTAACAAAGAAAATACAAAATTTAGTTACAACAAAAGAGATTCGGAGACTAGTTTTAAACATATTAAATTTTACATTTATAATAGAAGTAATTAGTACTAACAAAAATGTTATTGCAGATTACATATCAAGACAAAGCTACACAAACTGAAATGATAGAAGAAAATATACATGAAAAGATACTCAACACCCTGACTATGCTTTCATTGAAAGTAGACAGTATGGGTACTGAGATAGCAAAGAATGGTACTGAGATAGAAAAGCTAAAGCTAAAGACTAGTGAAGATAATCTGAAGTCTATAGCTATGAATCAGCTAACTCAGCAATGTGCTGAGCTATGTCAATCGGAAAACAATCAAATTCCAGAGCTAGAAGGAGATGTTGGGATACTCCATAAAACCCATAACGCTTATCAATCTACTTCTGCAGGTACAAGAAAAGGAGTTAGAAAAAATATGAACTTAAACAAGCTATTTGACAAGCCATATTCACCAAATATACCAAAAGACCCCATGTTTACACCCCCACAAATTACCACATATCAAGATAGCCTAAACCAAGACAAAAAGACATATAACTACACAACCCGCACATATATAGAAAATATCTACAACGTACAAACTTTCTTAAATAGCAACCCAAAAGCTACAAATATCCAAGAGCAGATACGAACTATATAACCCAGAAATTAACCAGATATAACAAGCTAATTGCCTTACCCAAAACTAAACCCAGCTTAGTAAAAACTTGCTACGAATATGGATTACTTAGTACCGTATATACCACAGACGGAACTGAGATATACACTATACCCGAGATATATGAAGCATTTACCATATTTAAAAGAATAACCAAAGGTACTTTATTTTTTATAAAAATTTACACGGCTCCAGCAGAGATATTATTTGACGAAGTTAGGAAACCTATACAAGTTGTAAAGATAGGAATGACACGAGATATGATTATACCACAAGATATTGGTACACAACCAGAGATACCCAGAATTGAGATACCAAAATTTTATGCGAACAAAAGAGTTATCGGACTATCTACGATTTTACAAGAACTAGCAAATACATATTGTAATCAAAATCCTATATGCAGTTATTATTCAAGAAACCATGTATTAATATATTCAAACTCAAAAGAGCTACGAGAAACAGATATGGAAACTATTAGGCAATGGATTATGACGTTGCTTAAACCAGAGATAGAACCTATCGCCAGAGCTATTAAAGAAAAATTTATTTCAGAAGAATTATTGACCAGATATTGCAAAACTATTGGACACAAATATCCATACCACAGATGTTCAAAATGTAATGGAGGAGATAATGACGTCCCAGCAGTGCAGTTAGAATAAAAGAAGATAAGGACGACAACTGGAAAGATAAGATCAGAACAATAATGGAGATACATCAGATATGACAAAATAGACGGAAGACTTATTTGCAGATATGGCAGATAGACGGAAGACTTATTTTGTACAAAGTTTACGTAAAGTTAATAAGCATTTAATATAATGTAAGACTTTAGTTTGAAAATTTGAAAACTTTAGTCTTTAGAAAGCTAAAATTAGTTAGCATTAAATAAAAAGTAAATGTAAAGATTGAAAAGTCTTTAGTTAGGTAGACTTTTGAAGTTTTAGTTTTTTAGTCTTTTTTTATTATACGGATGTAAAAAACTTTCTGTACATTTCTCATTCTATAAAGAGCTCAGGAAGCATTGCAGAGGCAAGCCTTCCTATATTCAGCCAAAATTCTCTCTATCAAAAATACTTTTGCCTAGTTAATTAAATATATACACTGCAATGGAAAAAGCTATGGAACAACAAACCTCAAAAATATCAAAGCTACCGGAACAGGTATATCTATTTACGATTATGAATAACTACATTCTTAATTCCCGACAATCATGATATGATAAAATAAATTCATATTAGTTACTTTATAGTAGAATTATTCGAAAAATAATATGTTAAGAAGTTTATTAGCAAAGTGGAAACGGAGAAAAATCCCTAGGAACTATGCCATCCTAAAGGTGAAACCAATGAGGCAAGAAGCCGTGGCGGGGAGTAACCAAAGTCGAGGCGCTGTTTAAGGGAAAAATATCCGAATTACCATGCTAGTAGTGACCGAAGAACATGTTATTTAAGAATAATCTAGTATATAGTAATCTGAGATGACTATATTTTATTATGTATATGGTTGAAGGGAATATTTTGAAAAAACAATTTTATGATAATGAATGATAATATATCTGATGTCATGGTAGATAAATTTAAGATACTTATTTTGTATGCACTTAGAGATATAGATGTTGCAGATATAAGAAAAGTTATATTAGAAAAAGCATATGGAAAAAATTATACGGATAGAATAAATTATATACCACACATACCTAACTACTCTTATAAATATTTATTATGTTGAAATTACGTAGGATTTTTAAAGATACGCAAAAAATACAGTTACTAGAAAAACAGATAACAATAAATATAGACAAATACATGGAAAATAAAAAATATATAAAATCTCTTAATAAAAATATGCAAAAATTACTAAGACTAAAACAAATAGCTATAAAATATCAATTTTAAAAATAGCCTATTTAGACTACCTTAGAATTTTAACCTTATATATACTTAAAGATATAGAAATAATAGATATTAAGAAAATGATATTAGAAGAAGTAATAAATTACGAAATAGAAATGATAAATGCCACAGAACAAATATACGAAGACATTTACCCAGAAGGATATTATTCAGACCAAGATTGTGGATGTTAGAATATATTAGAAAAACTAGAGAAAATCAAGATAATCTAAATAACGAAATTAATTATAGAAACCATATTAGAAAAATAATGGAAGATCTAAAAGAAAAGTTAATATGGATAGAAAAAACCTTAGAAAATTTAGAAAAAAGTACATGTAACAGTTTATATAATATAAAAAACTCACTACGAGAAGAACAACACAAAATAATAAATGACATAGAAAATCTAGAATTAGATATACACTATAGTACAGAAAGAATAAATTATTATACAGAAATTTGTAACTCAGCAGTTACTACAGGATAAAATAATAAACTAAATAAATTAATGAATACATCTCACAAAAAGAATAACTTATTAAAACAAAATCTAAGAAATAACCACGTACAAAAAAGAATAGATTCATTACCTACAATAAATCTATTTACTATGCTAGTTATGTTGCTAGTTATCCGCACCCCCCTCCAAATGGGTAATTTAAACCAATATTACATAACAGGAAAAATAAATGAAAAAGAACATTTAATACTATTAAATACAGGACAAGAAGAAAATTATATAACAAAATATCTAGTAAAAAATGAAGAAATAAAAAATGATAATGATATATGCCCAGATCTACCGAGAAGTTTAATAAATAATAAAGATATAGCAGAAAAAGAAATAATAATAGGAGGAATTAGAAAAATAAAAATAGAATTTGAGGTAAAAGAAGAAATGCAAAAAACAGATATAATATTAGGAATAAAATGGTTAGAACAAGTAAAACCATATAATATAGAACATACACAATTAGCCATAACATATAATAGGGAAAGATTATTCTTAAGAAGAGCCTTAACATAAAATGAAAATATAGGTATTAATGAAGATAGTAGTGGAAGGATATTACAATAGATATTATACGCCTATGATAGATACAGGAGCAGAAGCTAATTTATGTAGATATAATTGCTTACCAGAAAGTAAATGAGATAAATTAAAAATACCAATAGTAGTTAAAGGATTTAATAATGAAGGAAGCTTAATTACTTATAAAGCTAGGAATGTAAAAGCACAAATATGGGATAAGATATTGACAATAGAAGAAATTTATAATTATGAACTAACATCAAAAGATATACTTTTAGGAATGCCATTTTTAGATAAACTATACCCACATATAATAACTAGAAATGATTGGTGGTTCACAACACCATGTAAACAAAAAGTAAGAGCAAAAAGAGTTAATAATAAAATAAGAAAGAAAACTGATTGGATAAAAGGAAGTGAAAAAATTACACAAAAGTTAGAAAATATAAAAACTGCTGAAGATACAATAGAATTAGTAGTATTTTCGATAAATAAAACAGAAATAACTATATTTTCAATAAATAAGATAGAAATAGTTAAGAAAAAATTAGAACAATTATATAGTGAAGATCCGTTAAAAGGATGGGAAAAACATAAAACTACCATAAAAATTGAATTAATAGATAAAAATAGTATAATAACCCAAAAACCATTTACATATAATTTTGACGATTTAAAAGAATTTAAAATGCATATAGATGAATTATTAGAAAAACAATATATACAAAAAAGTAATAGTAAACATAATAGTCCATTATTTACAGTAAATAAACATAGTGAACAAAAAAGAGGAAAAAGTAGAATGGTTATTGATTATAGAAATTTAAATGCAAAAACTATAGCATATAATTATCCGATACCAAATAAGATATTAAAAATAAGACAAATCCAAGGATATAATTATTTTAGTAAATTCGATTGTAAATCAGGATTTTACCATCTAAAGTTAGAAGAAGAATCTAAAGAATTAACCGCATTTACGGTACCACAAGGATTTTATGAATGGAATGTATTACCATTTGGATATAAAAATGCACCAGGTAGATATCAACATTTTATGGATAATTATTTTAAACAATTACCTAATTGCATAGTATACATAGATGATATATTATTATACACAAAAACTAAAGAAGAACATATAAAACTATTAGAACAATTTACAGATATAATAGAAAAATCAGGAATAAGCCTAAGTGAAAAGAAAGCTGAAATTATGAAAAATCAGATAGAATTTTTAGGAATACAAATAGATAAAAGTGGAGTAAAAATGCAACAACATATAGTACAAAAAATAATAAATTCGAAAGAAGAATTAGATACAAAAAAGAAATTACAATCATTTTTAGGATTAGTAAACCAAGTAAGAGAATATATTCCAAAATTAGCAGGAAATCTAAAACCACTACAGAAAAAATTAAAAAAGGATATAGAATATAATTATAATGAAGCAGATAAAAAACAAGTTCAGAAAATAAAATTACTTTGCAAGGATTTACCAAAATTACAATTTCCGGATGAAAATAGAAAATTTACATATATAGTAGAAGCAGATGCCAGCGAATATAGTTACGGAGGAGTACTTAAATATAGGTATGAAGCAGAAAAAATAGAACACCATTGTAGATACTACTCAGGTACGTTCAACGAAACAGAAATAAAATGGGAAATAAATAGGAAAGAATTATGTTCATTATATAAATGTTTATTAGCATTTGAGCCATATATTGTATATAACAAGTTTATTGTGCGAACAGATAATGCACAGGTACGCTGGTGGCTAACAAAGAAAATACAAAATTTAGTTACAACAAAAGAGATTCGGAGACTAGTTTTAAACATATTAAATTTTACATTTATAATAGAAGTAATTAGTACTAACAAAAATGTTATTGCAGGTTACATATCAAGACAAAGCTACACAAACTGAAATGATAGAAGAAAATATACATGAAAAGATACTCAACGCCCTGACTATGCTTTCATTGAAAGTAGACAGTATGGGTACTGAGATAGCAAAGAATTGTACTGAGATAGAAAAGCTAAAGCTAAAGACTAGTGAAGATAATCTGAAGTCTATAGCTATGAATCAGCTAACTCAGCAATGTGCAGAGCTATGTCAATCGGAAGACAATAAAATTCCAGAGCTAGAAGGAGATGTTGGGATACTCCATAAAACCCATAACGCTTATCAATCTACTTCTGCAGGTACAAGCAAAGGAGTTAGAAAAAATATGAACTTAAACAAGCTATTTGACAAGCCATATTCACCAAATATACCAAAAGACCCCATGTTTACACCCCCACAAATTACCACATATCGAGATAGCCTAAACCAAGACAAAAAGACATATAACTACACAGCCCGCACATATATAGAAAATATCTACAACGTACAAACTTTCTTAAATAGCAACCCAAAAGCTACAAATATCCAAGAACCAGATACGAACTATATAACCCAGAAATTAACCAGATATAACAAGCTAATTGCCTTACCCAAAACTAAACCCAGCTTAGTAAAAACTTGCTACGAATATGGATTACTTAGTACCGTATATACCATAGACGGAACTGAGATATCCACTATACCCGAGATATATGAAGCATTTACCATATTTAAAAGAATAACCAAAGGTACTTTATTTTTTATAAAAATTTACACGGCTCCAGCAGAGATATTATTTGACGAAGTTAGGAAACCTATACAAGTTGTAAAGATAGGAATGACACGAGATATGATTATACCACAAGATATTGGTACACAACCAGAGATACCCAGAATTGAGATACCAAAATTTTATGCGAACAAAAGAGTTATCGGACTATCTACGATTTTACAAGAACTAGCAAATACATATTGTAATCAAAATCCTATATGGAGTTATTATTCAAGAAACCATGTATTAATATATTCAAACTCAAAAGAGCTACGAGAAACAGATATGGAGACTATTAGGCAATGGATTATGACGTTGCTTAAACCAGAGATAGAACCTATCGCCAGAGCTATTAAAGAAAAATTTATTTCAGAAGAATTATTGACCAGATATTGCAAAACTATTGGACACAAATATCCATACCACAGATGTTCAAAATGTAATGGAGGAGATAATGACGTCCCAGCAGTGCAGTTAGAATAAAAGAAGATAAGGACGACAACTGGAAAGATAAGATCAGAACAATAATGGAGATACATCAGATATGACAAAATAGACGGAAGACTTATTTACAGATATGGCAGATAGACGGAAGACTTATTTTGTACAAAGTTTACGTAAAGTTAATAAGCATTTAATATAATGTAAGACTTTAGTTTGAAAATTTGAAAACTTTAGTCTTTAGAAAGCTAAAATTAGTTAGCATTAAATAAAAAGTAAATGTAAAGATTGAAAAGTCTTTAGTTAGGTAGACTTTTGAAGTTTTAGATTTTTAGTCTTTTTTTATTATACGGATGTAAAAAACTTTCTGTACATTTCTCAATCTATAAAGAGCTCAGGAAGCATTGTAGAGGCAAGCCTTCCTACATTCAGCCAAAATTCTCTCTATCAAAAATACTTTTGCCTAGTTAATTAAATATATACACTGCAATGGAAAAAGCTATGGAACAACAAACCTCAAAAATATCAAAGCTACCGGAACAGGTATATCTATTTACGATTATGAATAGCTACATTCATAATTCCCGACAATCATGATATGATAAAATAAATTCATATTAGTAACTTTATAGTAGAATTATTCGAAAAATAATATGTTAAGAAGTTTATTAGCAAAGTGGAAACGGAGAAAAATCCCTAGGAACTATGCCATCCTAAAGGTGAAACCAATGAGGCAAGAAGCCATGGCGGGGAGTAACCAAAGTCGAGGCGCTGTTTAAGGGAAAAGTATCCGAATTACCATGCTAGTAGTGACCGAAGAACATGTTATTTAAGAATAATCTAGTATATAGTAATCTGAGATGACTATATTTTATTATGTATATGGTTGAAGGGAATATTTTGAAAAAGCAATTTTATGACAATGAATGATAATATATCTGATGTCATGGTAGATAAATTTAAGATACTTATTTTGTATGCACTTAGAGATATAGATGTTGCAGATATAAGAAAAGTTATATTAGAAAAAGCATATGGAAAAAATTATACGGATAGAATAAATTATATACCACACATACCTAACTACTCTTATAAATATTTATTATGTTGAAATTATGTAGGATTTTTAAAGATACGCAAAAAATACAGTTACTAGAAAAACAGATAAAAATAAATATAGACAAATACATGGAAAATAAAAAATATATAAAATCTCTTAATAAAAATATGCAAAAATTACTAAGACTAAAACAAATAGCTATAAAATATCAATTTTAAAAATAACCTATTTAGACTACCTTAGAATTTTAACCTTATATATACTTAAAGATATAGAAATAATAGATATTAAGAAAATGATATTAGAAGAAGTAATAAATTACGAAATAGAAATGATAAATGCCACAGAACAAATATACGAAGACATTTACCCAGAAGGATATTATTCAGACCAAGATTGTGGATGTTAGAATATATTAGAAAAACTAGAGAAAATCAAGATAATCTAAATAACGAAATTAATTATAGAAACCATATTAGAAAAATAATGGAAGATCTAAAAGAAAAGTTAATATGGATAAAAAAACCATAGAAAATTTAGAAAAAAGTACATGTAACAGTTTATATAATATAAAAAACTCACTACGAGAAGAACAACACAAAATAATAAATGACATAGAAAATCTAGAATTAGATATACACTATAGTACAGAAAGAATAAATTATTATACAGAAATTTGTAACTCAGCAGTTACTACAGGATAAAATAATAAACTAAATAAATTAATGAATACATCTCACAAAAAGAATAACTTATTAAAACAAAATGTAAGAAATAACCACGTACAAAAAAAGAATAGATTCATTACCTACAATAAATCTATTTACTATGCTAGTTATGTTGCTAGTTATCCGCACCCCCCTCCAAATGGGTAATTTAAACCAATATTACATAACAGGAAAAATAAATGAAAAAGAACATTTAATACTATTAAATACAGGACAAGAAGAAAATTATATAGCAAAATATCTAGTAAAAAATGAAGAAATAAAAAATGATAATGATATATGCCCAGATCTACCGAGAAGTTTAATAAATAATAAAGATATAGCAGAAAAAGAAATAATAATAGGAGGAATTAGAAAAATAAAAATAGAATTTGAGGTAAAAGAAGAAATGCAAAAAGCAGATATAATATTAGGAATAAAATGGTTAGAACAAGTAAAACCATATAATATAGAACATACACAATTAGCCATAACATATAATAGGGAAAGATTATTCTTAAGAAGAGCCTTAACATAAAATGAAAATATATGTATTAATGAAGATAGTAGTGGAAGGATATTACAGTAGATATTATACGTCTATGATAGATACAGGAGCAGAAGCTAATTTATGTAGATATAATTGCTTACCAGAAAGTAAATGAGATAAATTAAAAATACCAATAGTAGTTAAAGGATTTAATAATGAAGGAAGCTTAATTACTTATAAAGCTAGGAATGTAAAAGCACAAATATGGGATAAGATATTGACAATAGAAGAAATTTATAATTATGAACTAACATCAAAAGATATACTTTTAGGAATGCCATTTTTAGATAAACTATACCCACATATAATAACTAGAAATGATTGGTGGTTCACAACACCATGTAAACAAAAAGTAAGAGCAAAAAGAGTTAATAATAAAATAAGAAAGAAAACTGATTGGATAAAAGGAAGTGAAAAAATTACACAAAAGTTAGAAAATATAAAAACTGCTGAAGATACAATAGAATTAGTAGTATTTTCGATAAATAAAACAGAAATAACTATATTTTCAATAAATAAGATGGAAATAGTTAAGAAAAAATTAGAACGCCCTGACTATGCTTTCATTGAAAGTAGACAGTATGGGTACTGAGATAGAAAAGAATGGTACTGAGATAGAAAAGCTAAAGCTAAAGACTAGTGAAGATAATCTGAAGTCTATAGCTATGAATCAGCTAACTCAGCAATGTGCAGAGCTATGTCAATCGGAAGACAATAAAATTCCAGAGCTAGAAAGAGATGTTGGGATACTCCATAAAACCCATAACGCTTATCAATCTACTTCTGCAGGTACAAGCAAAGGAGTTAGAAAAAATATGAACTTAAACAATCTATTTGACAATCCATATACACCAAATATACCAATAGACCCTATGTTTACACCCCCACAAATTACCACATATCGAGATAGCCTAAACCAAGACAAAAAGACATATAACTACACAGCCCGCACATATATAGAAAATATCTACAACGTACAAACTTTCTTAAATAGCAACCCAAAAGCTACAAATATCCAAGAACCAGATACGAACTATATAACCCAGAAATTAACCGGATATAACAAGCTAATTGCCTTACCCAAAACTAAACCCAGCTTAGTAAAAACTTGCTACGAATATGGATTACTTAGTACCGTATATACCATAGACGGAACTGAGATATCCACTATACCCGAGATATATGAAGCATTTACCATATTTAAAAGAATAACCAAAGGTACTTTATTTTTTATAAAAATTTACACGGCTCCAGCAGAGATATTATTTGACGAAGTTAAGAAACCTATACAAGTTGTAAAGATAGGAATGACACGAGATATGATTATACCACAAGTTGGTATCCATTTGTCATATTCATTATATATTTTAAATTTATTTTTATAATATATAGGTTTTCTTATTTCTGTTGTTTTGGTAATTAGATTTTCATCTTCTTTTTTGTCAAGAGTATTTATTTCTGTATTATTCTTGTTTTTCGTTAATTTCTAAGTCATATTTTAAGAAAAAGAGCTTTTGGACACTTTATTAACCAAACATATTATCGTTTATTTTTTAGTTTTAGCACTTTAATCTAAACATGTGACAACGCTTATTTATTTAACCAGGACTTGGTATTTAAAAGCTACTTTCATTCAGCTAATGATACAAGCATGAAGAGCAAAAGGATTACAAGTTTATGTTGAAGGTCTACGTTTGGGATTTGCAAAGGAATTGATGACATTTTGTAGCCTTTTTCAAAGCCTTGTCCAAGCTTGGGAACTACAAAGACTACAAGGTGCGTTTATGAAAATGGACGCGATTGGGCATGTGTTAAGTTCATCCACAGGAGTGTATGTATTAAAGTCTCAAGACATGCCTTGAGTGTCTTAAAAACACTACAATCATCCCCATTTATACACTCCAAACCCACTACCTTCATTAAGGGTAAATGTGCCATTTTCCATCTCTTTTGTAATAGACTATAAGTAGGAACTCCTTAGTCTTATTTTCTTAGTTAGATCATTTTAAAATCACTTTGTAACATTGAACACCATATTTCCTCTCAAGAACAGAGTATACCACCAAACATTTTAAGCTACACAAGTGAAAGGTTCCACTTGTATGTGAGACGGCTAGAAACGAGAGTGCTTGAGTGAACCAAGTTCCTTTTGTGTTTCCGTAAGAATGTGGTGCTTGTTAGTGTGATTTGTAGAGGTTTTAGGGTTTAATACACTCTTTAGTTGATACATTTTATATTATCATGTGTCAAGTTATCTATCTCCTTATCTTTCAAGTTTGTGTTTTTGTTGTTTCCATTTGATGTCTTATACGTGTGGACAGTTTTTGTGAATTTGTGGACTATTTTGTGCTCTTGTAGATAACATTTGGTATCATTTGGTATCATATCTAAGGCTGATTGCATTCCTACACTACCAATCTTGGGCTCTCTAAGTCGAAAAAAAAAGTGTTGAAAAGCTGAAAATTCCAAAAAGAAGCAAATCTATCCATTCTTGTTGTCTTGGCCGACATTATGTCTTGTTGTTGTCTTGCCCGTGATTTGTGCCTATTTGTCTTGTGACTTTTGTGTGTTTTGTGTGTTATAGTGTTAGATCTTCATTTTCTCACATTAGAAGAGGTGTCCAAGGTCAAAAATCTTACAAAAAAAGGTTATTCTAAGGGTTGGGTGTCTTGGCCGAAGTGGTGCTGTTGTTTGACCAAATTTATGTCTAGATTATGTGTTATTTTGCTTGTATTAGTAGTTTCGTATGTAATATTGTTGTCTCCCTATCACACTTGAGTCTAAAGTCTAAGATTTGACCTTTGTTAAGTTGTTGTTGAAAGGTTGGACGGTTTAGATATTGTTATTGTTCAAAGTGTTCTTGTTGTTTTTCATGTTGTTCTTGAGTAATATTCAACAAAATGCCTTGTTTGATTTGAAAAATTGAAGAGAGAGGTAAGGAATTGTGTTGTCTTGGGACTAATTTCAATACAACGCTAAAGTGGCAAAGAAACAAAGACCTACCAAAAGCTTGCCTACCAAAAGAATATCAAAACATCTTTCAAGAAGGACCAAAAGTGGAAAGGGAAAAGACAAGGCAAAAATGTGTTTTGCCATTTTAGTGCAAGTTGGTGAAAGATGATGTACACCTTTTTGAACTTTGGAAAGAGAATCCAAAGCCTTGTCTTGTTACTCCAAAACCGAAAATTCATCACCAACAAACAAGATTAAACAACTTATGTCTTGAAAATATTATACTCCACATCAACAACAATTTCAATGACCAAAGAAAAAAATAACAATAAAAATCATGGGCCATGCCAACAACCAAAAAAAATCAAGTTCTTAGACAACTATAGTTTCCTTTCTTGTCTCTATTAGTTTTATTTTCATTGACTCCTATACTAGTTGACAACTAGTAAAAACCTATTAAGTGCATACAAAACTTCTATGAGTCTTCTAACCGAAATCCACTCCAACTCAAGAATAGGCTCATTCCTAAGCACTCAAGGATTGATAGTCGGCTTAAAACACTTGAAGGACCAAGTGAGGAAGCCGAGTGTAAAGAATGTGTGAGCGTATCATGAACTAATGCTTGCTTGTTTTCCAGGTACTATTGAAAATGGAACACAAAAATTCCAATGCAACCGTGGACAATAATGTTATGAATGCCCTCTTAGCTAGTTCTGAAACTTTGTCTCGAGGCATGGATAGGATGAAGAAAAATGTTGAGAAGTTGGTTTGGGATGTGGCCTCAATGAGTGAGAGGCTGGAGAGGGTGGAAATCCAAAGTAGTTCTCGATGTTATACGCCTAAAAATACCTCACCTACTATTACTCCCAAGACATTGCACCAAAGATTGTATCTACCAAGTGCTACAAACAAAGTCAATCTTAACTCGCCAAGCTGAGAACAAGATGGACCTAACATTTCCTCACTCTACCAAGTTCCACAAGATGGACTTGGAACCTAAATTTCATTCTTAAACCTGAATCCTCCACTCCAAAATCCTCCAATTAAAAGACCCTACACTTTACTAAATCCAATGTCTCCTTCCCAAGCTACACTAACCCGAAAACATACTATCCAAGTAGAAAAGGAAGGAGAGTTAGGATCCAAGGAGAATGAGGCCAAGACTCAAGATGGAGAGAAACTTAGTGGTGAGATACAAGAAGAATATGAAGAAAAAAGGGCTATGGAGAGGGAAATCATGGGTAGTGAAGTAGGAAAGGAAAAGAAAAATATGCTTGTGGGTTTACCCACAAAGAATCTTTGATACTCACTAACCCATATGCTAGAACTTTGCCTACAATTGATCCTTCTTATGTAAAGGTTATAGTTCATATGCTATCAAAGAACGATCAAAAATAGGTTCCATACTATAACATAGGAAATGAGCTAGTTACACCCTTAGCCGAGAGCTCCAAACAAGTGGACTGCCGTGGCATACACCGAGGTATAATAGCTATAATCTACACTTCCTTAGGATTGGTATATTGTTATAAAGATATTAGTATCCAATATGAAGTAGCTTCGGGTTTACATAGTGTAGAAAAGCATGAATCCTTCCTTGGTAATTCTCTTGTTGCATATGTTGGTTAATGTTATCTTAAGGATAGTTCACTACTTGATCATATGAGTGGTGTGATTAAAAATCCTCAAGTTAGAATTATTTTTGTTAATATTAACCATGATATTAGACCTATTCCTTTGAGCTTGTGTGATGCAAACCATGCTATAAGTTTTGCTCAAGGTAATCATATGCTTGGAAAACTTTTGAATAAAGGTGTTCTTGCTCTTAAGAGAAGACTTCTAGGCAATAACTCTTTAGTCTTGGATAATATCCTAGTAAAAGGATTGGTTATTCTCGGCTTATACCCTAGGTTCCACCATCTCTTTGATCCCAGAACACTAGCCGGTTGGAAAAGGAGTTACTTCAGCTTATGCTTATCTTTCCTTGATGATTATCTTATCCCTATCCTTTGTAATTTTCAAACTACATTTTTCATGGTAAATATAAAGGATCGCTGGTTTAATGTTAAAAGTGTACCCCCTAAGCAAGATGTCTTCACACTTGATTCCTTTCTATACTACCTCTTTACGTATGATGATGACCATGTTAATTTTGAATTTGTATTGTGTAGTAGTAGGATGTTTGGTGGATTGTTTTCTAGTTTGTATGATGGTTATATGTGGTTTAGGTGGATCTTAAGATCAATAGTGGCACTATATTTGATGAGGTTCTTTGTAGAGGTAATGAAACAAATGTATGTTATAGTTCCTAAGTAAAAGGTAGTCTTACCTTTTGGGTATAGTAAAGCCATTAAGACCATTGCAGTTTCTTTATATCTTGATATTTTCCAAAGCCACTTCCTTTGTTCCATTTAAAATAAGCTTTTCATGTCACACACAAAGGACTCATGGGTATATTCCGAATGTGAACAACCTTGGCTTGATGACATATGTGATAGTTTCAGATTGCACTCCTCTTTCCTTATGTGTATATTTGACATGTCCTTTGTGATATTTGTGGTATGTGTTTCATGACCATAATAAAGGATTGTTGGTTGTATTCTAAAAGTTTACCCCCTTGGCATGTCTATATAGTTTGTGGTACTGATGCTAACCCTCCTATCATAAGGATTGTGTGCTTGTTTTTCCTCTCTTTGGTTTTGCAAGGTATGAATTTGAGGATAAATTACTTTAAATATGTAGAAGATGATACAAGCATGAGAAGCACAAGGGTTACAAGTTTTTGGTCAGAGGTCTAAGTTTTGGATTTGCAGGTAAATTGAAGACCTTTTGAAGCCTTTTTCAAAGCCTTATCGAAGTGATGGAAGGAGAAGAAGTTTATACACTCAAGAGGTGCCTTAATTTAAGGACAATATGGAAAGGATTATATAGGTATCATGGGCTCGAAACCAATCAATAGGTGGCAAGCGCGGGAACTACAAAGGCTTCAAGGC
Organism: Capsicum baccatum var. pendulum; assembly: GCA_030864225.1. Classification (NCBI taxonomy): domain Eukaryota; kingdom Viridiplantae; phylum Streptophyta; class Magnoliopsida; order Solanales; family Solanaceae; genus Capsicum; species Capsicum baccatum. The sequence goes on along the minus strand of CM061561.1, from coordinate 231,980,909 downwards.
ACGTTTATGAAAGTGGACGTATTGGAGTCACCCAAAGAAGTATATGCATTGACATTTGATGAATTTCCTTAGGTGTTATAAAATACACCAAAACATTCCACTTTTACATCTTAAACCCACCCCTTTCATTAAGGGTAGTGTAATACCCCGGGAAATTTTTCGTTGAAATTTTGTGCATAAACATGTTGGGTTCTATCTCTAGAATGAATTATAAATTTTTCATGTGGAATGTCCTAGATTATGAACCAAGATTGCATAGAGTATCGAATAATATTTTCAACAATATGTGGATCATCCAAAACGACACTCGAGCAACGAGTTATGAACATTCTGATAGAACTGTGAATAGTAGTGAACAGTAAAATATGCAGGAAAAAGTACTGAGGCTTGGCGTATTTTTGCTCCAACTTGAAAGGTTGGACGGTTTCGATATTGTTATTGTTCAAAGTGTTCTTGTTGTTCTTCATGTTGTTCTTGAGTAATATTCAACAAAATGCGTTGTTTGATTTGAAAAATGGAAGAGAGTGTAAGGAATTGTGTTGTCTTGGGACTACTTTCAAGAAAACACTAAAGTGGAAAAGAAACAAATACCTACCAAAAGCTTGCCTACCAAAGGAATATCAAAACATCTTTCAAGAAAGGCCAAAAGAGGAAAGGGAAAAGACAAGGCAAAAAGGTGTTTTGCCATTTTAGTGCAAGTTAGTGAAAGATGATGTACAACTTTTTTAACTTTGGAAAGACAATCCAAAGCCTTGTCTTGTTACTCCAAAACCAAAAATTCATCACCAACAAACAAGATTAAACAACTTATGTCTTGAAAACATTATACTCCATATCAACAACAATATCAACGACCAAAGAAAAAAAATAACTATAAAAATCATGGGCCATGCCAACAACCAAAAAAAAATTCAATTTCTTAGACATCTATATTTTCTTTCCTTGTCTCTATTAGTTTCATTTTCATTGACTCCTATACTAGTTGACAACTAGTAACAACCTACTAAGTTGTGAATTAGTTTTTGAGTACTTCTTTCGTGTAAGTATTACTTGTGGTGCTTTGCTCGTTTATAATTCGTAGTTATTTTTCATTCAAGTGAGTATAAAACTTCTTTGAGTCTTCTATCCAAAATCCACTCCAACTCAAGAATAGACTCATTCCTAAGAACTCAAGGATTGATAGCCGGCTTACAAAAATTGAAGGACCAAGTGAGGAAGCCTAGTGTAACGAATGTATGAGCGTATTATGAACTAATGCTTGCTTGTTTTGTAGGTACAATTGAAAATGGAACCCAAAAATTCCAATGCTCCAACCTTGGACAAAATGTTATGAATGCCCTCTTAGCTACTTTTGAAACTTTGTCTCAAGGCATGGCTAGGATGAAGGCAAATATTGAGAAGTTGGTCTGGGATATGGCCTCAACAAGTGAGAGGTTGGAGAGGGTGGAAATCCAAAGGAGTTATCGACCTCATACCCCTTAAAATACATCACCTACTATTACTCCCAAGACCTTTCAAGAAATATTGTATCCACCAAGTGCTACAAACTAAGTCAATCTTTACTCCCCAAGCAGAGAACAAGATGGACCTAGCAATTCCTCACTCCACCAAGTTCCACAAGATGGACTTGGAACCCAAATTTCATCCGTAAACCCAAATTATCCACTCCAAAATCCTCCAATTAAAAGACCCTACACTTCACTAAATCCAATGTCTTCCCAAGCTACACTAACCCAAAAACCCTACCCAAGTAGGAAAAGAAGGAGAGTTGGATCCAAGGAGAGTGAGTCCAAGACTCAAGATGGAGAGAAACTTAGTGTTGATATACAAGAATAATGTGAAGAAAAGAGGGCTAGGGAGAGGGAAATCGTGGGTAGTGGAGTAGGAAGGAAAAAGAAAAATATGCTTATAGGGTTTGCCCGCAAAGGATATTTGATACTCATTAATCCATATGATAGAACTTTGCCTAGAATTGATCCTTCTGATGTACAGGTTCAACTTCATATTCTATCAAAGAAGGATCAAAAAGGGGTTCCACACGATAACATGGGAAATGAGCTAGTGACACCCTTGGTCGAGAGATCTAAACAAGTTGAATGCACTGGCATACACCGAGGTATAATAGCTATAATATACACTTCCTTAGGCTTGATATATTGTGATAAAGATATCAGTATCCAATGTGAAGTAGCTTCGGTTTACATAGTGTATAAAAGTATGAATCCTTCCTTGGTAGTTCTCTTGTTGCATATGTTGGTCAATTTTCTCTTAACGATAGTTCACTACTTGATCATATGAGTTGTGTGATTCAAAATCCTCAAGTTAATGTTCATTCTTGTAATATTGACCATGATATTAGACCTATTCCTTTGAGTTTGTGTGATGCAAATCGTGCTACTAGTTTTGCTCAAGGTAATCATATGCTTGGAAAACTTTTAAATAAAGGTGTTCTTGCTCTTAAGAGAAGAATTCTAGGCCATAAATCTTTATTCTTGGATGATAGCCTAGTAAAAAAATTGGTTAATCTCAGCTTATATCCTTGGTAACACCATCTTTTTTATCCCCGAACACTAGTGGGTTGGAAAAGGAGTTACTTCTGCTTATGTTTATATTTACTTGATGATTATGTCATACCTATCCTTTGTAATTTCCAAACTGCGTGTTTCATGGTAAAAATAAAAGATCGCTGGTTTAATTTTAAAAATGTACCCCCTAAGCAAGATGTCTTCACACTTGATTTCTTTGTATACTACCTCTTTACCTATGATGATGACCATGTTAATTTTTAATTTGTATTATATAGTGATAGAAAGTTTGGTGGATGGTTTTCTAGTTTGCATAATGGTGATATGTGGTTGAGGTGGATCTTAAGATTAATAGTGACACTATATTTGATGAGGTACTTTGTAGAGGTAATGAAACAAATGTATGTTATGGTTCCTAAGATAAAGTTAGTATTACCTTTTGGGTATAGTAAATTCATTAAGACCATTGTAGTTTCCTTATCTCTTGATATTTGCCAAAGACACTTCCTTTATGTCATTCATGCTAATCTTTTCATGTCACACACAAAGGACCGGTGGGTATATTCCAAATGTGAACAACCTTGGCTTGATGACATATGTGATAGTTTCAGATTGCACTCCTCTTTATTTGATGTTTATCTTAGCCATCTCCTTTGTGATGCTTGTGGTACGTGTTTCATGATCATAACAAAGGATTGTTGGTAGTATTCCAAAAGTGTACCCTCTTGGCATGTCTATATAGTTTGTGGTACTGATGCTAACTCACTTATCATGAGGATTGTGTGCTTATTTTTCCTTTCTTTGGTTTTGCAAGGTACAAATTTTAGGATAAATTCCTTTCAAGATGTAGAGGATGATACAAGAATGAGAAGCACAAGGATTACAAGTTTTTGGTCAAAGATCCAAGTTTTGGATTTTCAAGTGAATTGAAGACCTTTTGAAGCCTTGTCCGAGTGATGGAATGAGGAGGAGTTTATACACTCAAGAGGTGCCTCAATTGAAAGACCAGATGGAAATGATTATATGGGTATCATGGGCTCGAGACCAATCAATAGTGGCCAAGCGCGGGAACTACTAAGACTTCAAGGCATATTTATGAAAGTGGATGTATTGGAGCCACCCAAAGAAGTATATGCATTGAAATGTGAGGAATTTCCTTAGGTGTTACAAAACACACCGAAAGCTGTCCACTTTTGCATCTTAAACTCGCCCGTTTCATTAAGAGTAGAAGGGTTCTTTCCTCATGACTTTTGTAATAACTTTTTATAAGATCCTTTTAGTCTTGTTCTCCATAGTTATCTTATTTTGAATGAATATTGTAACATTAAAACACCATTTTCCTCTCAAGAAGAGAGTAGACCACCAACTTTGAACATCACAAGTGAAAGGTTCCACTTGTGTTGTGAAATTGATAGAACATGAGTGCTTGAGTGAACCGAGTTCCTCTTGTGTTTGTGTAATAACTTGGAGATTCTTAATGTGATTTATAGAGTTTTTAGATTTTGATACTCTCTTTAGTTTTTATATTTTGTATTCACTTTGTATCAAGTTATCTATCTTATTTATCTTTTAAGTTTGTGTTTGTTATTTCCGCTTGGTGTTTTGTATGTATGGGCTGTTTTTCTGATATTGCGGACTATTTTGTGCTCATTAGATACTTTTTGGTATCATCATGAATAGAAAAGTTCTGAACTCGCTTCCCAATAAGTGGCAGAGATGAAGCATTATCAATGTCATTATCAGTGGACATGTTTGTCATCTGAACTCTTAACCTATTAAAAAGTATCATTTTAAAGAGCGTGATTACACGCGTATGATATGCGAGTCAGTATATTTTTTCATTAATTTTATATTAAAATAATTTTAAAAAAATTAAAAATAACCCCACCCCTAGGGCTGTCATGGCCATCATTTTAACCCATCAGCAATGCCCCCGCCATGAACATTACTACACCTTCGACACCTCTGTCGCTGAAGATGATCCCTTCAAGAACCACCTGCCCCAAGACTACCAAGGTAAGGGGGGTATAAAGGTGATGTAAATCCATTCAAAGAAGAGAGGCTGCAAAAGGACACCAGGATTTGGAAACACAATTCTTCCTAGATTCTTCCCAACTTGGTCCTTACTCCTTTCCTCTCAACCCTCAACTTAAGCCCTATTAAAATATGTTCTCCTAATTTTTTTTGACTTTTGTTGTAACTAGCACAATTGTTGTTACATTTTTATGGCCACTATTGCTGAATATTGTTTGATTTTGTCTGGCTTTATTAATGAATGAATGATCTTTGTACCATTACTTCTCTTATCTTGTCTAATTTTTCTTGTTCATGCAAGTGTAGGCTCAATGGGTATTAATTAACATGTGTGTTTATATATGCTTGATTTACTATTTTACCCTTTGATAATGTCAAAAGGAGAAAATGAAGTATAAGAGGTGTAGTCATGCATGGGTTGATGCAGTGTGTAGTGTGTATTTGGAGTTGTAATTGTGGCATAGTAATTGTAATAAGGGGGTAAGGTGGTGAATGAATAGGGTCCTCACACTTAGAGGGAATATTAGGTGTTGATTGACATAAGGATTAGGTTAAGATGAATAGGTGAAAGATTCTAGTAATGGTATAAATGACAGGGGGAACAAGTTGAGGCTCTCCAGTGATTGAAAATTGCAAGTATAAGGTGAAATGTATAGTGTGGATTCTTGAAGACATGCATAGGTTTGTCATCATCAAAAAGTGGAGAATTATTAAGTCCTTAGTTTTGATGATTGACAAATTACATGTTGGGACCTGGTTCCTAAAGAATGTGTGATGACAAAGCTGCAACTACTTAGGGACCTAGTTGTACCTGCACGTCACTGTAACAGTCAACCACATAGCTAGATGAACGTACAAAGTTGGTGCACTTTTTACCATTAACTAATGGGATTTATCCTAAGTTTTATAGTGTCATATATATATTTCTTATCTTCCACAATAAGAAAACTAAGCTTCTATATACTCACAACACGTATCTTTCTTGAAGCTCTTGAATCAAAGACTCATTTGCAACAGGAAATTAGTGGCTCACAAAGTTATATTTTTTTATTCGAGTCTTTGTACTATGGTTACAAGTGTTTCCTACCCTTTTCATTGTTATTAATAGGCATTTGCATATTTGCTTCAAACTCGTTGCTTTCATTTAGAATTGGATGATATTAATGCTAGAGTTAGCTTTTACTCAGTTAGAGTTAGCTGAGTAGTGGTGCAGTAGAGTTACTGCAAATTTCTCTTTGATATATTACTAGAAGAAGAAGGATTAAGAGGTTAATCCTTGTGGTAATGGAGTTGTATTTAAGTTTCTTGAATATTAGTGGAGCTTAGAAATTCTAGAGGCAGGTCGTGGTTTTTCTCACTTGAGCAAGGAGTTTCCACGTATAATTATTGTTTCTGATATTTACTCTCTTTACGTACTTTATTCTTAAGCTTTCTGCTAGTTCTTGTTGGTTGAGTTTGTTTGGGACCAGATCCCAAAGTTGAGGAGCAACCCACTATAACTTCTCAGGAATAAATAGATTACAAGTGCAAAAATACAAAGAACATCCTTCTATCACAATGGAAGTCAACTATTGGCTGGTGACAAAGAAATTTTTTTGGATTATCTTTATTGATTAACTCTGTTGAAGACTGAGAAATATTTTGTTAGATTAAGACTTTTTCAGCTATCATGGAAAATTACGACAGAAAGAACATTTTAATTGGGGAAACTTCTTAGGAAGTCTTTTGTCTTTCTTTACCAGTGAAGAGAGAGTGTTACGACTTGTGAAGTTTTCATGATTGACAAAAGGCCATGGAACTAGTAAGTGTAGCTGGTTTATGGAAAACTAATTCAAAAGAGTTCAACTTGCAAGAGAACATTTTATGGATAAATCCATACGAGCAAAAATAAAAGAAATAAAGTATGTTACTTCATATAAACACTAGGAAATCATCATGTGTTGAAAAGATGAGTTAGTGTTTGACTACAACACTCAAGAAGAGAGTTAAAAAAGTTGGAGTCCTTGTAGAGTTGAAAGTCTACTTGGTTGCAAAGATAAATAGAAGTTATAAATATTCAAGGACTTTCAAAACAAAATTCATGCACAAATACTGAGAGGAAAAAAGGGACAACATGAGAAAATATGTAAGAACAATATTTGAGAGACTTCTGCCTAGCTATCACAGTACAGTCTATATTACTGTGAACTAGGTTGAAGAACTATATTGAAGAACCTATTCCATTTTTATGTCAAACAATCTCCTATTCTAGCTATTATGTATTAGGAAGTTTATTGAGTTGTAATTTTCATTCCTTTTTAGTGCCAGTATGTTATAATTTGGTTTAGGATTTTAGTCTTCGAGTTGGGATAACTCAAAGACTTGGGAACTTAAACCATGGTAGGTTTACGTGTTTTTAGGAATTAGAGTTATTTACTAAGGTTGATATAGTTTTGTAATTTGATTTTCAAGTGGGGGAACTTGAAGTAGGTTTCAACAGTCTGGGGAGATTGCTGAACATTAGGAATTAGAGTTTATAATTCCTTAGGTTATAGAGTTTGTAATCTGTTGTAGAAAGGCTCATTGTGTTTAGTGAAGTTGGGGTTAAATCCTGTAGAGGTACAGGTCATGGTTTTTTACACATTTTATGAGTCAAGTTTTTTCTATGTAAAACTATCGTATGCATTATTTACTGTCTTTACTGCTTTTGTAGGAACACGTTAGGCTACTTGGTCCATCCATAGAAAAAATCAACCATAACTCATGTGAGTTATTAAGACGTGTAAAAATAATAATTGGTATCAGAGACAGGTTATCTTGTGAAGGCTAACACCCTAAGATAGGATTAAAGATAAATTCTACAACACCTACTAGATACTATGAAGGACACGACATCAATAAGCCTTTGTTGTTCAATGGACATTACAACTCAGGATGGAAAGAAAGGATGAAAGATTTCATTCAAGATTTGGACTACAAACTCTGGAATATAATTATCGATGGACCTCAATACCCCAAAAATAAGGAAGTATTAAGAGTCAAGAATGAGTATGATGAGGCTGACCTTAAAATGCTTGGAAGGAATGCAAAAGGTAAGTATATTCTTAATTGTGGACTTGGAATAGATGAATTCAATAGGATCTCAGGTTATACCACCACAAAATAAATTTGGGATACTCTTGAGAACACGTATGAGAAGAATATGGAGAACTTCAAAAAGGATGAGGGAACTAAGCATAAGTCACTAACATAAAAAACGTCTAACAGAGAAGAATCAGATCTGGATGATAAAAAGTTTCTCAGGAACTTGAAGAGATTTTTTAAGAAAGAAAACCGACAGGACAAGAAAGGAAAAAGTTGAAGGTGTTGTCCCAATGATAAGTCTCAAGTTGGTTGCTTCAAGTGTGTGAAGATAGATAACATGATCAAAGATTGTTCATTGTAGGAAATTCAGCGGGAATAGAAAAGAGTTAAAGATAAAAGAGAAATCTAACTCCAAAAGGAAGGAATCTTTTGCTATGATGGCCGCATGGGGATCAAGCTCAAAAGAATTTGATAATGATGGATTTTTTGAAATTTCACTTCTAGCTATAGGTGACTCATACATAGAAGAAAATAAAGTAAAATTTAAGGTAAGTCTATTTGTTCTTAAATATAAATTGCATTGTTATTCTAAGAAAATATTAATTTCTTTGATGAATGCATTGATTGATCATTTTCATGAGATCACGTCTGATAGGAATCAGTTATTTAGTGCTTTTTCAAGTCTAAAATTTGATTACATGGATATTGAGACCTGGAAAAATGTCTCTGATACAGAAAACTACTCCTTAAAGGAACAGGTCTGTCAACTCGGTTCATCTAACCTAGATCTAATATCAAAAATTTTAAAGTTGGCAATTATGAAAAAAGGAAATGGAGCCATGAGTGAAAATCATCAAAGAATTGAATCTGAACTTAAACAAAGAAAAGATGAATTGTTTCATCAAAGAGAAAAGGTTAGAAAGCTAATTCAAGAGAACTCTAGGATAAAAATTGATCTTTAAAGATCTAGCTGATGGACCAAATCATCTAGAATCATTCATCTGACTAGTAATACTCAAAATGAGAGGGCTGGCATAAGTTTTCACAAAGAAACTATTTCCTCAAAAGATATATGTTTTATTTGTTGAAAACTAGGGCACCTCACTATTGAATGTCCAAAAGCTACTTAAATTAGAAATAAAAATCTAAAATTGGTTTAAAAGAAAATTTCTTGAACTATTAATGGAATTAAGTACAACAACCTGCTGCCAACATGGGAAAAAAGAAATTTGATTCATCCATGTGATCATAATAACGAATGCAAGCTTGTCTGGGTACCTAAAAATAACATTTGATTTAGTTGCAGGCAAACGTGCGAGGAAGAAAATAAAATTAGTACATAGATAGAACTTGCTCAAGACATATTATGGAGAAAAATAAAAGTTTCTCTCACTTACTATAAAAGGGAGTGAAAAAGGTAGCATGTGAAGAATATTGTAGGATGAAGATATTGACTCTAAGATGAGTACACTGGAATAGGTTGTGTCACCCATTTCATTAGATAAACAAGAGAAAAACTCATTGATAGGGGGAACATCAGATCAATGTGTTGGGTCACCAAAGACATCATTGCATGTTTACAAGAGTAATCCAAGGCATTAAGAACACTAGAAATGTTATGATAAGGGGAATTATGAATGGAACATGTGAATGAACCTGGTCTATTGAAGGAATCTAATTGGGTATGAGTAAGATTATATATGCATCCCCCAATAATTGGTTAAAGAATACTATACAAAATGCATATTAAGTTTAATTTTAAGCTCAGTCTTGTACATTTAGTTTTACGTCTCTATACCATTTTCAAGTTTAAATAACTCATACAATATAACATTATATTTGCCTATGTCATAGGAAAATGGCTTGAAAATGAAAACAAGATCAACCATTGTAATACTGATCAAGGTATGTGTATCAAAAGTTTTTTTAAATATTAAAAATGATTATAAAATATTTGTACCCCTTTCTTTAAAAATTCCCAAAAGCAACTGACTCCTAAAAGAACTCCATAACCATCACTTTTTCAAGCATACAAAGTTAAAAATTATGATAACCTTTTTTTTAATATTTAGTCTCATCTCATCACACCTCTTCTCAAAGACAAACTTAATTTATGATTGAGAAGTTGTTCATGTGAATAGTAATTCTGAGAGAGTAGCTACTATCAGAATTATTGTTGACAAAAGTGCTCTTATTATGTATGATTGACAGAAAATTTAGGTATCAATTCAAAGGGAATCATTTGGACAGTAAACTAGGAAGAATGTGTTTATGAGATTGTTTCTATTAGTGGGGGAGTTAAGAAGGATGTATCTTGTGAAGGGGGATATTTGGGTGACCTCATAGTTGAATTAAATTCATCTTTTAAGCTCAATTTTACTGATGCATCTATTTAGGAGGAATTATTTAAAGACCCTTTAGTAGAATCTAATTCTCCTATTGAGCTCACTGTAGAAAGAGATTTAGGATTGGTGAACAAGAATGGATAATTAAGGGTTGGGTATGAAATATCTTCACATATGGAATCGGTTGAGGCATATGGTTTTTCTGTACCAATGAACAAAGTTGTTGGCAAGGGCACTATTATTTACACATTAATTTTAAACAGGTGTGATCTCATCTCATAGAAAGGAATGTTAATGCCTTAAAGATGAACCAAAAAAAAAGTCCACAAACTCTACAATATACAAGGCTTTGACTGACTCAAGAAAGATTTTTCTTCATATCTCATGCTCCAACTTTACCAAAATTCCAAACCTCTTATCCTTAGACTTTTCCAAACCTTTTCTACTCTCATCGCAAGAGCTTTAATATTATTTTTAATTTAGTTAAAAATCTTTTATGCATCTTATGAATGATCAATGAAAATATTTGATTTTAGTCTCTTGATTTTAACTATTTCCTTGTCTTTACAAATACAATGCTATATCTAACCGAGTTTTTGACTTTTAAGTGTTTGTATAGATGACAGCCCCAGTGACCATGAGCTTAAAACTTCTAACTTAAGAGTCTTGATTTTGCATAATTGATACAAGTTTTTTATGATGCCAAAAGGGGGAAGTGTGTATACCGTGTAATATTTATCACCCATGATTCTCATTTGGTTTATTTAACATGTGTATTTTGAAACATTATTTAGACTCTGCACCATCTAAAATAGGTTGAGCAAAGTATACAAGGTGCATTAGTTTGTCATCCTCAAACAAGAGAAAATTACTGAGCTTATGTATATTTGATTATTGACAAAGCAGTGGAACACGTATATGAAACAGGTTGATCAACATGTTCCTTCATTTTGAGTCTAACTTATATAATGACTTTTTAAATAAAGAAAGCCTCAAGAAGAAAATACCATGAAGTCTGTATAAAGTAATATTCAACGCAAGAGTCCCAAAAGTGTACAAACTCAAGCACGATTGAAGACTTTATCATGCAAGAGTTCTTACAGACTTGTAAAAATTGTATCCACATAAGAAGTTTACAAATATACAGTGTCAATAATCCAAGAAGATAAGAGTCCTTGCCAAACCCCATAATTCTTTGTTATCCATATGATTGAAACAATATTTTATAATGTCAAGGGGGGAAGATAAGGGTTGTGCAGATTTTACAATCATGTTAACTAACTGGCTCATTCATTAGTCCATGATTTAGCTTTGATAGGTCAAGATGTCTGTGTTGAAATGGGTTGCACAAGACTATGAGTTTTTATTCAACTATTTCATGCTTTAGTGTTCACAGGTCAAGAGGTTGATATTAAAATGGAATGCACAAGTACATGAGTTTGTCATCATCAAAAATTGGGAATTTGTTCGGACTTGTGAAGTTTTAATAATTGAAAAAAGGCCATGGAACAAGTAAGAGTAGTTGGTTCATGAAAAACTGATTCAAAAGAGTTCAACTTGCAAGAGGTCAACTTGCAAGAGTACTTTTTGTGGATAAATTCATATGAGCAAAAATAAAGAAAGAAAGTCTGTTACTTCATATAAACATGAGGAGATCATCATGTGCTAAATAGAAGAGTTAGTATTTGACTAGAACACCAAAGAAGTGAGTCCAAGAATCATTGGAGTCCTTGTGGATTTGAAAGTCTACTTGGTTGTAAATATCAATAGAATTTATATATATTCAAGGACTTTCAAAACAAAATTCATGCACAAATACTTAAAGGAAAAGTAAGAACAGTATTTGAGAGAGTTCTACCTAGCTATCGATGTGTAGCCTAATACAATGAAACAGATTACAGAACCAGATTGAAGAACCTATTCCATTCTTGTGTCAAACAATCTTCTATTCTTGTTATTATGTATTAGGAAGTTTATTGAGTTGTAATTTTCACACTTTCCTAGTGGCAGTATGTTATAAATTAGTTTAGGAGTTTAGTCTTCGAGTTGGGATAATTCAAAGACTTGGGAACATAAACCTTGGGAGGTTTATGTGTCTTTTAGGAATCAGAGTTAGTTTTTGTTGGAAAAAATGTTTCATGAACACATAAAAATATACAAAGAAGATTACAAAGATGAAGATTAATAATATGAACATCGAAAACAGGATTAGAGGCTTGAAACACGCCCGAAACAGTTTTCTTAAAATGATATTTTCTCCCTCTCCCCTATAAGATTGCTACGGGATTTAACGCAAATATTTTTAGTGGATATGATAAGCCTTTGGATTTCTACACCAAGCAAATAGTGAAGATAATCCTATTGGAATGCAAGAATTTTAATACTTTTATCTTTTGTTGGGAATAAAAAGTTATTTGTAGAGAGTTTAGAAGAAATATTCTCTTTGCAAAACACACTTGAAGAGTTTATATAGTTATACTTTTAACCAACACACCCTTTCAATAAAAGACATGTCCTTTTATAAGATACACACCCTCTCCATATCCTTTCAATAAAAGTCACATTGTTTCATTAAAGGACAACTCATCATTCAAAAATATACATCTTATTAAAACGACACTTCTTCATAAAATTGTTAACCCCGGGAAATTTTTTGTTGAAATTTTGTGTGTAAACGTGTTGGGTTCTATCTTCTAGAATGAATTATAAATTTTTCATGCAGAATATATTAGATTAGGACCCACCATTGTGTAGAGTATCAAATAATGTTTCCAACGATATGTGAATCATCCAAAACGGACACCCGAGCGATAAGTTATGAACATTTCAATCGAACCGTGAATAGTAGTGATAGTAAAACGTGCAGGAAAAAGTACTGAGGCCTGGTGTATTTTTGCTCCAACTTTAAATGATCATAACTCCTTGTACATAATGATCTTGGTGATCTACTATATATCAACGGAAATCTCTACGAGTCCTCTTTCCAATGAAATTGGTTTCATCCAATTTGTCTATCGGAGCAAAAAGTTATGGTCGATTTATTTCAGCCTATCAAAAGTAAATTTTTGGGTCAACTTCAAACGATCATAACTCCTCGTACACAATGATCTGGGTGATATACTATATATCAACATAAATATATGAGAGTCCTCTTTCTAATAAAATTGGTTTCATCTAATTTGGATATCGGAGTAAAACGTTATGGTTGATCTACTTCAAACTATCAAAACAGTCCACCAAAGGACAGATTAAAGAATTATTTGATTTTTAGGGGCGTTTTGTTCATTCCCCCTCACCCAAAATCCATCCAAACCCTATATTAAACCCTATTAGAAGCATTATATGTTATATTTCATCAAATTCCCTCAAAAAGAAAACCCTAAGCTCCTACATCCAACTTCAAAAACCTCCAAAGTTCACCATTAATTCTGCAAATTTATTCAAAATTCCAAGTTCCTAGTTCAGGAACTCCAAGAACCATTATTAAAAGGCACGATTAACATCTCAAAAACGATTATCGATCTAAAGTTCATCATTCAAGGTATGTGGGGTTTTTCAACAACAACTCTCTTTCGTTCTTGTGCCCAAAAGTAATTTTCTTTACAACGGCATGATTTTTATTTGATTTTTATGAATTTGAAGCATGAACCCATATATTATGATGATTATTATGAAATCTTGATGTTTATGATTTTAAAAGATGAATTTACATATGTGGAGATATAAATCATGAATCTTGAACGATATTTGTCATGATTTTGATATTTGGGTCGTGAATTCCCATTGGAAATTATATTTTTTTTTTTGAAAGTGTGTGTTATAAGTACGTCGATGTTGAATATTTGAGATATTTTGAATGATTTTACCTTTTGGTCTTAATGAAGTTGTTTTAAACTTGAGTGTGAAAGAAATCCACAACGTGGTTGATTTTGATAGATGGGAAGCATAATGGCTCCCGATGTATATTTATATATTACTGAAATTATTTTGTTGTGGATTGTCTTTAAAATGATCTGAGTAAGTCTGGGAGAAATCTTTAGCACCGAGTGGGAGGTATAAAGTGACCTTACTTCACTAGAACTACGTGCCCCCGTAGGAAGGAGCCTGAGGCTCATTTATATAGTGATCACTAGTTTGTGTTAATTTGATATCGATAGTCCTACTCCGATGGCTAAGATAGGATGGCTCTCCCCAACGTGGGTTGTACGTTGGAATCCATATAGTTCACATGGTTTATGTCAGTTATAGGATCTCCCAGTGTGTGTGTGTTTTCTTGTGTCTATGGTGAACGGTGAAGTGATTTGAAAGTGGAATTGTGAAAGTTATTCTTTCAAAAGATTTAAATGATAATTACATTATGAGAATTCATATTCTTGATGAACTGAAAGTGATTGACAAATTATATGATGACTCACATGTGTTATTGTACTTATTTTATCCTCTCATGATTATGATGATTTTCTTCAAGCTATGTGAGTCTTTTATACCTCCTGCATATTTCTTATAAATATTTATGATGATGATGTTTATACAACTGCATACACCCCCATATACTCGGTTCCTTTCCATGGTACTGACCCACATTTTCGGATGTGGGATGCATTTTCTCGAAATGTAGGTTCGGGTGCTCAGTTCCAAGTTCGACAAAGATTCTTCGAGCACGCTGTTCTACATCCTCTATTGTAGTGAGTCCTCATATTCCGAGGACGTGATGTCTGATGTTGGTTTCACGGAATCGTTTACATTTGATAATTGAGTATGAGTCAGTTTGGGCATGTATCAATGGCTCGCTGGTTTTATTGATTTTATTAGAGGCTTGTCAGACTAGTATAGATGTTGGGAGTGGACTAATAAGTCGTTTTTGGTTATCTTTCTAAAATTCTTTTATTCTTGGATGATGATTACTCTGTTATTTTTTGAGGGCTATTTATGGAAACCCCGTTGATTTGTGTTGAACTGATTAAAAATGGCTCAAAGGGTTAGCTTGGGGATACTCATAGCCTCAAGCACTGTGCGACGCTCCGGAACCCATTTTTGGGGGCATTACAAAAATACATTTAGCAATTTAATTTAAACAAAAATCCAATAGTTTCTTGGGTTGCTATAGTTTTGTAATTTGATTTTCATGTGGGGGAACTTGAAGTAGGTTTCAATTGAGGAGTTTACTGAACATTAGGAATTAGAGTTTATAATTTCTTAGGTTACAGAGTTTGTAATATTTTGTAGAGAGGCTCACTGTGTTTAATGATGTTGTGGTTAAATCCTATAGAGGTACAGGTCATGATTTTTTACACCTTTTATGAGTCGGGTATTTTTCACATAAAACTATCATGTTCATTAGTTTCTATCTTTACTACTTCTGTTGGAACACGTTAGGCAACCTTGTTCATCCGTAGGCAAAATCAGGCATAGCTCACATGAGCTATTAGGACGTGTAGAAAGATCAGAGAGGGACATTGATGTTTTTATATTTGGAGTAATAATTCTATTCGAATAGAATTACCCAGTGTAAACACACTAAGTGTATGCGTACTTTACCACTTCCTTAGAGATAAGGTGGAGAGGGTCTTTAGCCAAAAACTCTTTTGTTTTAACTAGTTTATCAATTCTTCTAGTGTCCATTTCCAATGAACCAAATAGGTTAGGGAGTAAGCAATAGTATCCAAAAGTGTAGCCCAAATGATCCAAGGGAGGCAAAAAATTACTCTGTGATTTGTTTCAACATGCCTAAGTCTCTGTATATCCGAATGATCCAAAGGTGCAGTGTAATGGTCAATCGAGTGAACGGAGAACCACAAGGTCTCCGATTCTAGTTCCAACAAAGGTGAAATGTTTTATCCGAAGGATAAGGTGAAATACAAAGAACTTCAATTACAAAGAAGTCAACTGTTGTCTGGTTTCCAAGAAGTTGTTTTTATTTATTTTATTAATTAACTCCTTCAATCACAATGAAGTCAGCTGTGGTTTGGTGATAAAAGAAATTTGTTCAGATTATCTTTAATTAAGTGTTTTGAATACTTAGCAATATATTGCAATAGAAGATTTTCCAAATTACCTTTGTCTTTATTAATTAAATCTTTGAATTTGTTTTTTAATTCTGCTTGTTGGTTCTTTAAGAAATCAAAATTTAATTCTATTTTATCTAACAATTTCTTTTGTTTGTTTTGTAGGTCTTCTAATATCTCTAGAGTTTTTAATATTTTGTCTTTTCTTGTTGAGTCATTTTTCCTAGGTTTATTATAAAATCTATAATAGTATTTAATTTTGGATTTTCTCAATGTAAAGCATGTTCTCCGTTATTAAAATTACATCTAATAAGAGAATTATCTTCTAAACGTCTGTATTTCTTTTCAACTAAGATTGTTAGATCTAAATATTCTAGCTTCTTTAAATTATCTATATATTACTCACCTGCTTTAATAACTTAAAAAATTAGTTACCTGCTTTAATAACTTGTTATAATAATTTACTTGCTGTATTTATCTGTCTATTTTATTATACTAACTATATCCACTTGTCTAACATATATATACTACTTATATATACTTACTAACACACACACACACATATATATATATATACACTAAGACTTATATTGCTTATATATAAATACTAGTCCCTACTTATTATATACATATTATATCTGTTTCATACCTCTGTTTATTATTGTTATATCTGCTTATAATTTATATATATATATCCACTTACTATATCCTACTACGTGCTTATTATATATATATATATATATATATATATATATATATATATATATATGGTTATTATTTGTATATCTGCTTATTATATTTTACTACCTGCTTATTATATATATATATATATATCCATTTACTATATCCTACTACCTGCTTATTATTGGTATCAAGGCCGTAAGATTCTAGGAGACTTTACTATATGAGTTATTCAAGAACACAAAAAAGAAATCCTAGATCCTACGAGCGTTTAATAATATTAGATTCAGAATATTATTGGTCTCAGATAAGTTTGAAGAACAACTTAAATAATTGTATAATGTCTTATTGGAACAAAGGTAATTAAGTATAAAAATATTTGAACTTTCTCCAACATTTAGAGAAGACACCTGGACTGAACTAGATAAAGTAGATAATAGAATAACAAAAATTAGAGAACAAATAGCTTATATTAACCACGAGCTTTGGGTAGATAAGATTTTAAGAGACATGCACTCTTTTTATATGGCTTAATGAATATACCACCTGAAAATACAAAAACATTAAAAGAAATCAAAAATAATTTCTATTGTTTATATATAGAATATAAAAGACTTAATACCACAAAAGAAGACCCTATAACCTTAGATAAACTAATTACTACAATATCTGAATTAGAATATCATTTAATAAAATATTTTAAGTTTAGAAATAATAATAAATAAAAAGACATCCTTTTGCTAATAATATACGACATAGATATTGGTTTTTATATGAAGAAATAAAACAAAAGGCAGAGAAAGAAGAGCTAGAAATATTTTTAAGTATTTATTTAGATTTATTAAAATGTATAGACACTTTACAATCAGAATTATTCAAAGAATATGTAAGTGAAATAAGTTAGGAATTATAGGGAATTGGTATCAACATATTTAACCATAATAGAAGAATAAGCTATTATAGAAGACGTTGTGACCAAGTAAGTATTCTTTTAGGCTAAAAATAAATGAAAACACATCCTTTTGCGAGAGAAATACAAAGAGAATATAATCATTTATATAAAGAAATAAGACAAAGAAACGATATGTTACTACACTCATTAGAATGTGATAAAGGAGAAAATTGTACATGTAATGATAATAAAAAGGCAACAATGTATGAAGAATTACAAGATTTATTAGTAGTAAAAGAAATTAAAAAGGACTATACTTTAATAGAAATGGATACAGAATTATACAATTTTAAGAAAGGTATACAACAGATAGGAGTAATAAAAGACCAAAAAGACTTAGAAAAAATAATACAAATCTTAGATAAGCTAGAAATAATCAGAGAAAAACCCTTGCAATTTTAGGACTCCAATCAAATTACCTGCAAAATAGAAATAATTAATCCAGAATATACTATAAAAACAGCATCTATGAAAGCTACAAATGAAGACCTTAAAGACTTTGAAATACAAATTAAAAATCTACTAGAATTAGAAATAATTAGAAGATCTACATCAATACATAGGTCAGCAACATATAAGTATTTTAGAAGACCGTATAAAAATCCTTCATTTCGAACTTTCACAACAGACTCAGCCAATTTATGAGACCCATCCAAACAGTTCTCCATCTTCTTTAAAAATGGAAAAACCTACTATATCGGGTAATGATACAACTAGTCTAGCTCAAATGGTAGCTGGTAAAGACTTCTCAAATCAATTCATGGGTGTGCATTCCCCATTGAATGTAGCAAGACCCATTGTATCAAGTAATGATATAGCTAGTCCAACGGTAGCCGGTAAAAACACATCAAATCCGTTAATGGCTGACACTTTGCCAAAAAGTGTAAGGAGAATACTCCCGACTAGTTTTAAAAATACAGGTACTCGGACAATAGACGAAGGAAGTTCTTCCCAGAATAAGAAGGGATTTTCATTAAGAAAAAAGAAAAATGAAAAAAGAAATATGGAAAAACTAATAGCACACTTAATATAAAAGTTGTTACCAGAACAATCGCCTAAGGAGATATCTATGAATCCAGAACCACCAGAACAAAGACCTAGAATTTCTTTAATTCCAAGAGAAGAGACAAAAACTGGAACAATACTAGGATTATCAGACGGAGACAGTAATGAATATGAACAACAATACAACTCAGCCATGAATCAATTTACCCAAGACCCAAACGCAGACGATGATTCAGGAATGGATTTTGACTCAGAGGCTTTACATAATTTGGAGACATAAGCAATGATGATATCTTCAAAAGACAAAATTATAGACGTATGCAATATCAGATAAATAAATGAACGGACAATAGTTAAGATCCACCGGGCCCACCCAACTTGCAAAGTCTTGCAAAAAGTCTTCTTAAGAATATTTTATAAAGGATTTGAAGTCCCAAAAAATCCTATAAATAGCACCTAAAAGATGACTTCAAAAGGTGTACCAAAGAGAGAGAAACAATCAAGAGTGAAAAAGTTTTCGTAAAGTTCTTAGCTTTTCTTAAAGTTTTTAGTTTCCAAAGTTTGTAAGGTACTTAAAAAAAAAAGTGTGTGAAAAATTTTCTTAGTTCTTCATTTTTCGGTAGCTGTCAAGTCTTCAGGGGACTCCCGAAAGAGAATCCTCACTTCTTCCTAAAGACATGTAAGTAGTAGTTACATAGGTCTTTGTAATTTTCTCCCAAGTTTGTAAATTATGTTTGAATTAATTAAGTTTATATTTTCCTTCACATATGTTTTATTATTAAAATCTGGATCACCAGCGATTTTCCGATAGTTTTCCTGATCTTATAAAATTTGTAAATCATTATAAAAATACCCTCAGTATATGATTACTCTCTCAGTGTTTTAGCAATAACGATAGATTATTCTGTAAATTTCTAGGGATTTAGAAAGTTCAAAGAAGATTGAAAAAACGACTGTTGTTATTCTCACAGGGTGTGATTAAAGAAGATTTTGCTAAATTACCTAAAACAGAAGAGAAAGAGATGAACATGGTATAAACATTAAAAAAAAATCAAAAATTTTAAAAATGCAAAAATAATATATTTTGGGATAAAATACACTTGAACTTTTATGATTTGAACACTTACACTGGACTAAGGATAATGAAGGAGAGAGTACTGAGTAGGATTTTATACCATATTAAAACAAACTCACGATATTTCTACTTCAGTGTTTTGAATACTTAGCAACATATTGCAATAGAAAGAACAATTCAACTGGGGAAACTTCTCAGACACTGGAGTAATAAAATTAATTAACTATGCATATCACTTTGTCCTTTTAGCTGTCCATTGTGCACATTTTACGATATAGTTTTCATGTGGGGAGGGTAGGTGGTCTTCGAAAGAATTTCATAATACATTCTGTGACAGGACTGTTCATAAGTAAACTCAATAACAATAATTTTAATAATCTAGAGTAGATATCAAAAGCTTCACAGAAATTTCCTATCAATATTCAATGGAAACTTAAACAAATGATATATATATATATATATATATATATATATATATATATATTTTGTTCAATTCAACTGGAGTGGAGCCCACATCCATAGAAGCTTTCATATTTCAACTGTGTACTTGTTTATTTGTTCCTTCGGAATATAACTGTGTCAAATATTATCAATTGATTCTTACCACAATAATACATTGTTTTCAGACAATTAATCGAACCATGTCAGCATCTTCTTCTTCTGCAAGTATTTCAGAGTACTGCCCTCAATGGAAGTACGATGTCTTTCTAAGTTTTAGAGGTGCACATACACGGAGAACATCTACAGGTCACCTGTATGAAGGTTAATTTGAAAAATAGGGAATATTTACATTTCAAGATGATAAAAGGCTAGAGCATTGTGATTCAATCTCAGAATAACTCTTAAAAGCTATTGCAGAGTCTAAGGTTGCACTAGTTGTTTTCTTAAAGAAATATGCTACATCAAGGTGGTGCTTGAATGAACTAGTGAAGATCATGGAATGCAAGGAGGAATATGGACAAACAGTCATACCGGTATTTTATGACTTAGATCCATTACATGTTCCATACCAAAGGGAGAGCTTTGCGGAAGCATTTGCCAAACAAGAAATAAAGTGTAAGGATGATGTTGAAGGGATTCAAAAGGTGCAAGAATGGAGGACTGCCCTAACTGCTGCCGCAGATCTAAAAGGATATGACATCCGCCAAGGGTGAGTAAAAATAAGTGTACTTTAGACATTAGAAATGCTTTATTTTATAATTTCTCTAGCCAAAATATCATTTTATTTTATATATTTTTATCAGCATCCCCTCTTTCGTTCGACATCACTATTGTAGGACAAATAGTTTTCCACACTAGCTCTGCAATTATGTGCTTACAAACTACTTTTATATCATCAAGTATTTATTTCTTTTTTATGAATTAAAACTATTTGAAAGTTTATAAGAGCCGGCTCCTACTTCGTGCTAAAAGATTTAAGGATTTAAGTCATATTTTAAGAAAAAGAGCTTTTGGACACTTTATTAATCAAACAGATTATAGATTTTTTTTATCAGTTTTAGCACTTTAATCCTAACATGTGACAACGCTTATTTATTTAACCAGCACTTGGTATTTAAAAGCTACTTTCATTCAGCTAATGATACAAGCATGAGCAGCACAAGGACTACAAGTTTTTGTTGAAGGTACACGTTTCGGATTTGAAAAGGAAATGAAGACCTTTTGAAGCCTTTTTCAAAGCCTTGTCCAAGCTCGGGAACTACAAAAACTACAAGGCGCATTTATGAAAATAGACGCGGTTGAGCATGTCTTAAGTCCTTCCAAGGGAGTGTTTGTATTAAAGTCTGAAGACATGCCTCGAGTGTCTTAAAAACACTATAAGTCAACCCCATTTATACACTCCAATCCCACGCCCTTCATTAAGGGTAAATATGACATTTCCCATCTCTTTTGTAATAGACTATAAGTAGAAACCCCTTAGTCTTATTTTCTTAGTTATCTCATATTAAAATCACTTTGTAACATTGAACACCAGATTTCCTCTCAAGAAGAGAGTAGAACACCAAACAGTTTAAGCTTCATAAGTGAAAGGTTCCACTTGTATTGTGAGACAGCTAGAAATGAGAGTGCTTGAGTGAACCGAGTTCCTCTTGTGTTCCCGTAAAAATGTGGTGCTTGTTAATATTATTTGTAGAGGTTTTAGAGTTTGATACGCTCTTTAGTTGCTACATTTTATATTCTCATGTGTCAAGTTATCTATCTCCTTATCTTTCAAGTTTGTGTGTTTGTTTTTTCCGTTTGATGTCTTGTATGAGTGGACTATTTTTGTGAGTTTATGGACTGTTTTGTACTCTTGTAGATACCATTTGGTATCATTTGGTATCATAGCTAAGGATGGTTGTGTTCCTACACTACCAATCTTGGGCTCTCTAAGTCGAAAAAAAAGAGGTGTTGAAAAGCTGAAAATTCCAAAAAGAAGCAAATCTATCCATTCTTTTTGTCTTGGATGAAATTGTGTATTGAAGTTGTTTTGTTTGAGATTTATGCCTAGTTTTCTTATGAATTTTGTGTGTTTTATCTGTTATAGTGTTAGATCTTTGTTTTCTAACATTAGAAGAGGTGTCCAATGTCAAAAATCTTACAAAAAGAAGTTATTCTACAGGTTGGGTGTTTTTACCGAAGTGGTGTTGTTGTGTGGCCGAATTTGTGTCTAGATTAGGTGTTATTTTGCTTGTCTTAGTAGTTTAGTATGTAATCTTGTTGTCTCCCTATCACACTTGAGTCTAAATTCCAAGATTTAACCTTTGTTAAGTTGTTATTGAAAGGTTGGACGGTTTAGATATTGTTATTGTTCAAAGTGTTTTTGTTGTTGTTCATGTTGTTCTTGAGTAATATTCAACAAAATACCTTGTTTGATTTGAAAAAGAGAAGAGAGATATGTAAGGTATTATGTTGTCTTGGGACTACTTTAAAGACATCACTAAAGTGGAAAAGAAATAAAGACCTACCAAAAGCTTGCCTACCAAAAGAGTGTCAAAACATCTTTCAAGAAAGACCAAAAGAGGAAAGGGAAAAGACAAGGCAAAAAGGTGTTTTGCCATTTTAGTGCAAGTTGGTGAAAGATGATGTACATCTTTTTGAACTTTGGAAAGAGAATCCAAAGCCTTTTCTTGTTACTCCAAAACCAAAAATTCATCACCAATAAACAAGATTAAACAACTTATGTCTTGAAAACATTATACTCCACATCAACAACAATATCAATGACCAAAGAAAAAAAATAACAATAAAAATCGTGGTCCATGCCAACAACAAAAAAATCAAGTTCTTAGACATCTATAGTTTCTTTTCTTGTCACTATTAGTTTTATTTTCATTGACTCCTATACTAGTTGATAGCTAGTAAAATCCTACTAAGTGCATACAAAAATTCTATGAGTCTTCTAACCGAAATCTACTCCAACTCAAGAATAGACTCATTCCTAAGCACTCAAGGATTGATAGCCCGCTTAAAACACTTGAAGGACCAAGTGAGGAAGCCGAGTGTAAAGAATGTGTGAGCGTATCATGAACTAATGCTTGCTTGTTTTATAGGTACAATTGAAAATGGAACACAAAAATTCCAATGCTCCAACCATGGACAATAATGTTATGAATGCCCTCTTAGCTAGTTTTGAAACTTTGTCTCGAGGCGTGTCTAGGATGAAGGCAAATGTTGAGAAGTCGGTCTCGGATATGGCCTCAACGAGTGAGAGATTTGAGAGGGTGGAAATCCAAAGTAGTTCTCGACCTTATACCCCTAAAAATACCTCACCAACTATTATTCCCAAGACCTTGCACCAAAGATTGTATCCACCAAGTACTACAAACCAAGTCAATATTTACTCGCCAAGCAGAGAACAAGATGGACCTAACATTTCCTCACTCCACCAAGTTCCACAATATGGAATTGGAACCCAAATTTCATCCTTAAACCCGAATCCTCCACTCCAAAATCCTCCAATTAAAAAACCCTACACTTCACTAAATCCAATGTCTTCTTACCAAGCTACACTAACCCGGAAACATCCTACCTAAGTAGAAAAAGAAGGAAAGTTAAGATCCAAGGAAAATGAGGCCAAGAATCAAGATGGAGAGAAACTTAGTGGTGAAATACAAGAAGAATATGAAGAAAAAAGGGCTAGGGAGAGGGAAATTGTGGGTAGTGAAGTAGGAAAGAAAAAGAAAAATATGCTTGCGGGGTTTACCAACAAAGGATCTTTTATACTCACTAACCCATATGCTAGAACTTTTCCTACAAGTGATCCTTCTTATGTAAAGGTTCTAGTTCATATGCTATTAAAGAAGTATCAAAAAGAGGTTCCATACAAAAACATAGGAAATGAGCTAGTGAAACCCTTGGCCGAGAGCTCCAAACAAGTGGACTGCCGTGGCATACACCGAGGTATAATTGCTATAATCTACACTTCCTTAGGATTGATATATTATGATAAAGATATTAGTATCCAATGTGAAGTAGCTTCGGGTTTACATAGTGTAGAAAAGCATGAATTCTTCCTTGGTAGTTCTCTTGTTGCATATGTTGGTTAATTTTATCTTAAGGATAGTTCACTACTTGATCATATGAGTGGTGTGATTCAAAATCCTCAAGTTAGTGTTAATTTTGTAATATTAACCATGAAATTAGACCTATTCCTTTGATCTTGTGTGATGCTAACCATGATACAAGTTTTGCTCAAGGTAATCATATGCTTGGAAAACTTTTGAATAAAGGTGTTCTTGATCTTAAGAGAAGTCTTATAGGCCATAAATCTTTAGTCTTGGATGATATCCTAGTAAAAGGATTGGTTATTCTCGGCTTATACCCTAGGTTACACTATCTCTTTGATCCCAGAACACTAGTGGGTTGGAAAAAGAGTTACTTCAGCTTATGCTTATCTTTCCTTGATGATTATCTTATATGTATCCTTTGTAATTTTCAAACTAGGTTTTTTATGGTAAAAATAAAGGATTGTTGGTTTAATTTTAAAAGTGTACCCCCTAATCAAGATGTCTTCACACTTGATTCCTTTCTATACTACCTCTTTACCTATGATGATGACCATGTTAATTTTGAATTTGTATTGTGTAGTGTGTAGTGGTAGGAAGTTTGGTGGATTGTTTTCTAGTTTGTATGATGGTGATATGTGGTTGAGGTGGATCTTAAGATCAATAGTGGCACTATATTTGATGAGGTTCTTTGTAGAGGTAATGAAACAAATGTATGTCATAGTTCCTAAGATAAAGGTAGTCTTACCTTTTGGGTATAGTAAAGCCAGTAAGACCATTGTAGTTTATTTATCTCTTGATATTTGCCAAATCCACTTCCTTTGTTCCATTTAAGATAAGATTTTCATGTCACACACAAAGGACCCGTGGGTATATTCCAAATGTGAACAACCTTGACTTGATGACATAAGTGATAGTTTCAGATTGTACTCCTCTTTCCTTGATGTGTATCTTATCCATGTACTCTGTGATGCTTGTGGTATGTGTTTCATGACCATAACAAAGGATTGTTGGTTTTATTCTAAAAGTTTACCCCTTGGCATGTCTATATAGTTTGTGGTACTGATGCTAACCCTCCTATCATAAGGATTATGTGCTTATTTTTCCTCTCTTTGGTTTTGCAAGGTACGAATTTGAGAATAAATTCCTTTTAAGATGTAGAGGATGATACAAGCATGAGAAGTACAAGTATTACAAGTTTTTGGTCAGAGGTTTAAGTTTTGGATTTACAAGTAAATTGAAGACCTTTTGAAGCCTTTTTCAAAGCCTTATCTAAGTGATGGAAGGAGGAGAAGTTTATACACTCAACAGGTGCCTCAATTTAAGGACAATATGGAAAGGATTATATGGGTATCATGGGCTCGAGACCAATCAATAGGTACCAAGCATGGGAACTACAGAGGCTTCTAGGCACGTTTATAAAAGTGGACGTATTGGAGCCACCCAAAGAAGTATATGCATTGGCATTTGATGAATTTCCTTAGGTGTTACAAAATACACCAAAATTGTCCCCTTTTACATCTTAAACCCGCCCCTTTCATTAAGGGTAGTGTAACACCCCGGGAACTTTTTCATTGAAATTTTGTGCGTAAACGTGTTGGATTCTATCTTCTAGAATGAATTATAAATTTTTCGTGTGTAATGTCTTTGAGTATGAACCACCATTACGTAGAGTATAGAATACGATTTCCAACAATATATGGATCATCCAAATCGGACACCCGAGCGACGAGTTATGAACATTCCGATCGAACCGTGAATAGTATTGAACAGTAAAACGTGCAGAAAAAAGTACTGAGGCCTGGAGTATCTTTACTCCAACTTTAAACAATCATAACTCCTTGTACATAGTGATCTGGATAATCTACTATATATCAACGAAAAGCTCTGTGAGTCCTCTTTCCAATGAAATTGGTTTTATCCAATTTGCCTATCGGAGCAAAAATTTATAGTGGATCTAGTTCAGCCTATAAACAGTGAATTTTTGGGTTAACTTCAAATAATCATAACTTCTCGTACACAATGATCTAGGTGAGATACTATATATCAATGGAAATATATAAGAGTCCTCTTTCTAATGAAATTGGTTTCATCCAATTTGGATAACGGAGTAAAACATTATGGTTGATCTACTTCAGACTATCAAAACAGTCCACCAAAGGACAGATTCGAGAATTATTTGATTTTTAGGGGCGTTTTGGTCATTCCTCCTCACCCAAAATCCCTCCAAACCCTATATTAAAGCCTAATAGAAGCATTATATATTATATTTCATCAACTTCCCTCAAAAAGAAAACCCTAAGCTCCTACATCCAAATTTAAGAACCTCTAAAGTTCACCATTAATTCTGCAAATTTATTCAAGATTCCAAGTTCCTAGTTCAAGAACTCCAAGAACCATCATTCAAAGTCACGATTAATATCTCAAAAATGAGTATCGATCTAAAGTTCATCATTCAAGGTATGTGGGGTTTTTCAATAAGAACTCTCTTTCGTTCTTGTGCCCAAAAGTAATTTTCTTTACAAAGGCATAATTTTTATTTGATTTTTACGAATTTGAAACATGAACCCATGTCTTATGATGATTATTATGAAATCTTTGTGTTTATGATTTTGAAAGATGAATTTACATGTGTGGAGATATAAAGCATGAATCTTGAACATTATTTATCATGATTTTGATATATGGGCTGTGAATTCCCCTTGGAAATTCTATTTTCTTCAGAAAGTGTGTGTTATAAGTACGTCGATGTTGAATATTTGAGATATTTTGAATGATTTTACCTTTTGGTCTTAATGAAGTTGTTTTAAACTTGAGTGTGAAAGAAATCCACAACGTGGTTGATTTTGATAGATGGGAAGCATGATGACTCCCAGTGTATATTTATATATTACTGAAATTATTCAGTTGCAGATTGTCTTTGAAATGATCTGAGCTAAGTCCGGGAAAAATCTTTAGCACTGAGTGGGAGGTATAAAGCGACCTTACTTCCCTAGAACTACGTGCCCCCGTAGGAGTGAGCCTGAGGCTTATTTATATAGTGATCACTAGTTTATGTGGATTTGATATTGATAGTCCTACTCTGATGGCAAGGATAGGAAGGCTTTCCCCAATGTGGGTTGTACATTGGACTCCATGTAGCTCACATGGTTTATGTCGGTTATAGGATCTCCCAGTGTGTGTGTGTTTCCTTGTGTCTATGGTGAGGTGATTTGAAAGTGGAATTGTGAAAGTTATTCTTTCGAAAGATTTAAATGATATTTACATTATGAGAATTGATATTCCTGATGAACTGAAGGTGGTTGAGAAATTATAGAATGACTCACATGTGTTATTGTACTTATTTCGTCCTCTCATGATTATGATGATTTTTTTTGGGCTATGTGAGTCCTTCATACATTCTATATATTTATTATAAACATTTATGATTATGATGTTTATACAACTACATACACCCCCATATATTCGGTTCCTTTCCATGGTACTGACCCACATCTTCGGATGTGGGCTGCATTTTCTCAGAATGTAAGTTGAAGTGCTCAATTTCAGGTTCGATAGTGAACCTTCGGGCATGCTGTTCTACATCCTCTATTGTGGTGAGTCCTCATGTTCCGAGGACGTGATGTTTGATGTTGGTTTCACAAAATTGTTTACATTTGATAGCTGAGTATGAGTCAGTTGGGGCATGTCTTAATGGCTCGCTAGTTTTATTGGTTCTCTTAGAGGCTTGTCAGACTAGTATAGATGTTGGGAGTTGACTAATAAGTCGTATTTTGTTATCTTTATGAAATTCTTTTATTCTTGGATGATGATTACTCTGTTGATATTTGAGGGTTATTTATGAAAACCCCATTCATTTGTTTTGAACTGAATGAAAATGGCTCAAAGGGTTCGCTTGGGGCTACTCGTAGCCTCAAGCACCATACGATGCTCCGAGACCCCTTTTCTAGGGCGGGGCAAACTTGGTATCAGTGCCTAAGATTTTAAGGTGTCCTAGGGAGTTTGACAAGCCGTGTTAAGTAGAGTCTTGATCATCGGTGTGTAGCATGCCACATCTATGAGCAAGAGGCTACAAAATGTTTTAAGAAAATATATGATTCTTTCTTTCAGAAGTCTATTGTTCTTTAACTGTCTCTCTCTGCTATTGATTCGTGCTCTCCTCTTTTAGAAATATACCTCCACGGCGAGCGCGAATAAATAATGATGGTCAGCAACCTCAACCCGCTGACCTATTGAATGAAAATGTGTCTCATGCTGAATTTCGGGCAGCCTTTCAGGCGCTGGCCTAAGCTGTTACTACAAATGTTCTGGCCAACCCAGCCCTGGCTCCATAGTAGCAGGGAGGTGATTCAGCTGCTGCCAGGATCCATGACTTCATGCGGATGAATTCACCAGAATTCTATGGGTCCAAGTTTGATGAGGATCCACGGTTGTTTTTAGAGGAGGTGCGGAATATTACTCAGGTGATGCATGTATCTGAGGAACATAGTGTGAAGTTGGCTGTGTATAGGTTGAAAGACCTTTCTTATGACTAGGTTGTTGCTTGGAGGAAAGGTAGAGGTGAGAGACCTGTCCCTACAACTTTGCAAGAGTTCCAGGATGCATTCCTGGATAAGTTTTTCCCTTTGGAGATGAGGGAGGAAAAGATGGAAGAGTTTATGAACCTGCGATAGGGCTCTATGACTATTACGGAGTATTGTCTAAAGTTCAATCAGTTGGCCAAGTATGCTCCTGACTTAGTGGCTGATAATCTGGCTAGTATTTGTAAGTTTTTGACTAGAGTGTCTAGTTATCTAGTTAAGGAGTGCAGGTCTGCTATGCTGAATAGTATGATGAATCTTACTAGGCTAATGACTCATGCCTAATAGATTGAGGTGGATAAGATTAAGGAGAGAGATAGAATGAAAGGGAATAAGAGAGCTAGATTCGAGCAGCACGGACATGGTCAGACTAGATCATAGGGAGGGAGTCACCCTCAGTATCAGTATCGTTCGTCTATGCCAGCACTGTCATCTGCTAGTGCTCCCATGCCTAGAGGTAGGCAGAATCAAGGTAACAGGTCATATGTATCCAGGTCTTAGTCGTCAATGAGTTTTCTGATGTCTTTTCGGATGATCTCCTAGGGATACCTCCTGATAGAGAGATAGTTTTTGGGATTGATCTTCTTCCCGATACTCATCCCATTTCTATTCCTCTTTACCTTATGGACCCTGCAGAACTTAAGGAGTTGAAAGAGCAACTCAAAGATCTACTAGATAAAGGTTTCATAAGGCCAGTGTTTTTTCTTGGGGTGCTTCTGTGTTGTTTGTGAGAAAGAAAGATGGCTCTTTGTGTATGTGCATTGATTACCACCAACTGAATAAAGTCACTATAAAAAATAAGTACCCCCTTCTGAGAATAGATGTTTTGTTTGACCAATTGCAAGGTGCATGTTATTTCTCAAAGATAAACCTTCGTTCTGGCTATCATCAACTCAAAGTTAGGGAGTGGGACATCTCAAAAACCGCTTTCCAAACTTATTATGGACATTTTGAGTTTCTTATTATGTCTTTCGGGTTAACTAATGCCCCAACAGCTTTCATGGACCTCATGAATCGAGTGTTCAGACCATATCTGGATATGTTTATCATAGTGTTCATCGATGATATACTGGTGTACTCCCGTAGTGAGGATGAACATTTTGATCATCTCTGAACTGTCTTTCAAACCCTTAGAGATCACAAGTTTTTTTGCTAAGTTCAGTAAGTGTGAGTTTTGGCTAAGGTCAGTTGCTTTTTTGGGTCATATCATTTCTTCCGAGGGTATTAGAGTTGATCCCCAAAAGATTGAAGCTGTTACAAATTGGCCTAGACCTATTTCTCCGACTGATATTCAAAGTTTCTTAGGTTTAGCTGGCTATTGCCACCATTTTGTTAAGGGTTTCTCCTCTATAGCGTCTCCTATGACACGGTTGACCCCAAAGAAAGTGAAGTTCTTGTGGTCCGAATCTTGTGAGAAGAGTTTTCAGGAGTTGAAGACTCGACTCACTTCAGCCCCAGTTTTGACTTTGTCTGATGGTGTTGATGGTTTTGTGGTGTACTGTGATTCTTCGAGAGTTGGGTTGGGTTGCCTATTGATGCAGAAGGGTAAGGTGATAACTTATACTTCTAGACAGTTGAAACCCCATAAGAAAAATTACCCTGCCCATGACCTTGAGTTGGATGCTATTGTGTTTGCTTTGAAAATCTGGAGACACTATTTGTATGGTGTCCATGTTGATGTTTTCACTGATCATAAGAGTCTACAGTATGTGTTTAGCCAGAGAGAATTGAATCTTAGGAAGAGACGATAGTTAGAATTATTAAAGGACTATGATATGAGTGTGCTGTACCATCCGGGCAAGGCCAATGTTATGGCGGATGCCCTAAGTAGAGTGTCCATGGGTAGTGTTTCGCATGTGGTAGAACGTTAGAAAAGTTGGCTAGTGATGTACATTGTTTGGCTAGATTGGGAGTTAGGTTGTTTGACTCTACTGATTGTAGTATAGGGGTTCAGAGTAGTTCCGAATCCTCCTTGGTTTCGGAAGTGAAGTAAAAGCAATACTTAGATGCTAGTTTGGTCAGACTGAAGGAGTCAGTCAAGGACCAAAAAGTAGAGGTTTTCTCCCAAGGGGGAGATGGTGTGTTGAGATTGCAGGGTAGATTGTGTGTCCCGAATGTTGATGATCTGAGATAGAGGATTATGGCTGAAGCACACAGAGCGCAATATTCTATTCATCCTGGTGCCACCATGATGTACCGAGACTTACGGGAAATCTATTGGTGGAGTTGCATGAAGAAAGATATAGCTGCGTTTGTAGCTAAGTGTGCAATATGCCAATAGGTTAAGGTTGAACACCAAAGACCTGGTGGTATAATGCAAGAGTTTAGTATTCCCACTTGGAAATGGGAAGATATAAATATGGACTTCATGATTGGTTTACCTCCTTCTCCATAACATCATGATTCCATTTGGGTTGTGGTTGATAGGTTGACTAAGTCTGCTCATATGTTGCCTGTTCATAATTCATATACTGCTAAGGATTACACTAGATTGTATATCTGAGAGTTAGTCAGACTGGATGGATTTCCCTTGTCTGTCATTTTGGATAGGGGTACTCAGTTCACTTCGCAATTTTGGAAAGCTTTTCAGAAGGGTCTTGGTGCCCAAGTGCTTTTGAGTTCTTCTTTCCCTCCGTAGACCGATGGTCAGGCTGAGCGGACCATCCATACCTTAGAGGATATGTTGAGAGCTTGTGCACTTGACTTTAAGGGAAGTTGGGATGCTCACTTACCGTTAATAGAGTTTGCTTACAGTAACAGTTTCCACTCTAGTATTGGCATGGCTCTGTTTGAAGCCTTATATAGGAGGAAGTGTAGATCACCCATAGGTTGGTTCGAGATGGGTGAGGTGGCTGTGAGTGGTTCTGATTTCGTATTTGAGGCTATGGAAAAAGTTAAGTTGATTAGGGAAAGGTTGAAAACTGCGTAGAGTCGTCAGAAGTCATATGCGGATGTTATAAGGAGAGACCCTGAGTTTGAAGTTGGGGACCTAGTGTATCTGAAAATTTCACCCATGAGGGGGGTGAAGATATTCATAAAGAAAGGTAAGCTTAGTCCCCGTTATGTTGGTCCTTACAAAATTCTTAGCCGTGTTGGTAAGGTATCTTATGAGGTCGAGTTGCCTTCCGAGTTGTCCTCTGTTCATCCAATATTCTATGTCTCCATGCTTAGAAAGGATATTAGCGATGTTGTGGTAGTGGATTCCTCTGTGAGTGCTGACATTCAAGAAAATCTTTCTTTTGATGAGATTCCTATTGAGATTCTTGATTTCAGTGTCCGAAGACTAAGGAATAAAGAAGTTCCCTTGGTCAAGGTATTATGGCGAAACCAATCTATTGAGGGTGCAACTTGGGAAGCTTAGGAAGATATGCGATCCAAGTACCCGCACCTATTTTTTGCAAACTCCGATCAAGCCGAAGGTACCGTTCTTTCCTAAATCATGCACTTTTGATAAAAGTGACAGCAGTTCGGCTGTCATTTATTATGTGTTCAGCTGTAGTTTCTTGAATTTATGCATTCTAAGTTGCATTTAGAGTGAGAAACGATGTGGTAATGAGTCTAACGAATGGTTTCATATGTATTCTCTATTCCCTATCTAATCTTGGCATGTCTAAAATCATTCAAGGACGAATGTTTCCAAGGGGGGGATGATGTAATACCCCGAGAAATTTTTTGTTGAAATTTTGTGCGTAAACATGTTGGGTTCTACCTTCTAGAATAAATTATAAATTTTTTGTGAGGAATGTCTTAGATTATGACCAACCATTGCGTAGAGTATCGAATAAGATTTACTACGATATGTGGATTATCCAAAATGGACACTCGAGCGACGAGTTATGAACATTTCAATCGAACCATGAATAGTAGTGAACAGTAAAACATGCTGGAAAAAGTACTAAGGCCTGGCGTATTTTTACTCCAAATTTAAATGATCATAACTCCTTATATATAATGATCTGGGTGATCTACTATATATCAACGGAAAGCTCTACGAGTCCCCTTTCTAATGAAATTGGTTTTATCCAATTTTCCTATCGAAAAAAAAAGTTATGGTCGATCTACTTCAGCCTATCAAAAGTAAATTTTTAGGTCAACTTCAAATGATCATAACTCCTCATACACAATGATCTGGGTGAGATAGTTTATATCAACGGAAATATATGAGATTCCTCTTTCTAATGAAATTGGTTTCATCCAATTTGGATATCGGAGTAAAACGTTATGGTTGATCTATTTCAGACTATCAAAACAGTCTACCAAAGGATAGATTTGAGAATTATTTTATTTTTAGAGGTGTTTTGGTCATTTTCCCTCACCCAAAATACATCCAAACCCTGTATTAAAGCCTATTAGAAGCATTGTATGTTATATTTCATCAATTTCCCTCAAAAAGAAAACCCTAAGCTCCTACATCCAACTTCAAGAACCTCCAAAGTTCACCATTAATTCTGCAAATTTATTCAAGATTCCAAGTTCCTAGTTCTAGAACTCCAAGAACCATCATTCAAAGGCACGATTAACATCTCAAAAATGAGTATCGATCTAAAGTTCATCATTCAAGGTATGTGAGGTTTTTCAACAAGAACTCTCTTTTGTACTTGTGCCCAAAAGTAATTTTGTTTACAAAGACATGATTTTTATTTGATTTTTACAAATTTAAAGCATGAACCCATATCTTATAATGATTATTATGAAATCTTGATGTTTATGATTTTGAAAGATGAATCTACATGTGTGGAGATATAAAGCATGAATAACTATATTTATCATGATTTTGATATTTGGGTCATGAATCCCCTTTGGAAATTGTGTCTTTTTTAGAAAGTGTGTGTTATAAGCACGTTGATATTGAATATTTGACATATTTTGAATGATTTGACCTTTTGGTCTTAATGGAGTTGCTTTGAACTTGAGTGTGAAAGAAATCCACAACGTGGTTGATTTTGATAGATGGGAAGCATGATGGCTCCCAATGTATATTTATATAGTACTGAAATTATTTTGTTGTAGATTGTCTTTGAAATAATCTGAGTTAAGTTCAGGAGAAATCTTTAGCACCGAGTAGGAGGTATAAAGCGACCTTACTTCCCTAGAACTATGTGCCCCCGTAGGAGTGAGCCTGAGGCTGATTTATATAGTGATCACTAGTTTGTGTGGATTTGATATTGATAGTCCTACTCTGATGTCAAGGATAGGAAGGCTCTCCCCAACGTGGGTTGTACGTTGGACTCCATATAGCTCACATGGTTTATGTCAGTTATAGGATCTCCCAGTGTGAGTGTGTTTCCTTGTGTCTATGCTGAATGGTGAAGTGATTTGAAAGTGGAATTGTGAAAGTTATTCTTTCGAAAGATTTAAATGATATTTACATTATGAGAATTGATATTCCTGATAAACTGAAAGTGATTGACAAATTATATGATGACTCACGTGTGTTATTGTACTTATTTAATCCTCTCATGATTATGATGATTTTCTTCGGGCTATGTGAGTCTTTTATATATCTTGCATATTTCTTATAAATATTTATGATGATAATGTTTATACAACTGCATACACCCCCATATACTCGGTTTTTTTCCATGGTACTGATCCACATCTTTGGATATGGGCTGTATTTTATCGGAATGTAGTTTCAAGTGCTCAGTTCTAGGTTCGATAGTGATTCTTCGGGCATGCTGTTCTATATCATCTATTGAGGTGAGTCCTCATGTTCCGAGGATGTGATGTCTGATATTGGTTTCACGGAGTTGTTTACATTTGGTAACTGAGTATGAGTCAGTTGGGGCATGTCTCAATGGGTCACTGGTTTTATCGATTTTCTTAGAGGCTTGTCAGACTAGTATAGATGTTGGGAGTTAACTAATAAGTTGTGTTTTGTTATCTTTCTGAAATTCTTTTATTCTTGGATGATGATTACTCTATTGATATTTGAGGGTTGTTTATGAAAACCCCATTGATTTGTGTTGAACTGGATGAAAATGGATCAAATTGTTAACTTAGGGCTACTCGTAGCCTCAAGCACCGTGTGACGCTCCGGGACCCATTTTCTGGGGCGTTACAGGTAGAAGGGTCTTTTTCTCATGAATTTTGTAATAAACTATTTATAAAATCCTTTTAGTCTTGTTCTCTATAGTTAGCTTATTTTGAATGAAGATTGTAAAATTGAAACACCATTTTCCTCTAAAATAGAGAGTGGACCACCAACTTTGAACATCATAAGTGAAAGGTTCCACTTGTGTTGTGAAACGGCTAGACACATGAGTGCTTGAGTGAACCGAGTTCCTGTTCTGTTTGCTTAAGAACTTAGTGCTTCTTAATGTTATTTGTAGAGGTTTTAGATGTTGATACACTCTTTAGTTGTTACATTTTGTATTCTCTTTGTATCAAGTTATCTATCTTCTTTATCTTTCAAGTTTGTGTTTGTTGTTTCCACTTGGTGTCTTGTATGTGGGCTGTTTTTATGGGATTGCGGACTGTTTTGTGCTCATTTAGGTACTGTTTAGTATCATCTCAAATAGAAAAGTTCTGAACTCACTTCCCAATAAGTGGCAGCGATGAATCATTATCAATGTCACTACCCTTGGGGTAAAGGCTGGTGCTTTGGGGCTCAGTTAATGAGGTGTTGGAGGAGATGTAAACTGCTCACCTTCTTACTCCATCCTGTCAGCCCAATGACTCACTCCTTACATATTTTTTCCTGTTATAAGAGCCCAAATTATTTGTAGAATTTATCTAGGGCAAAATGGTTCAGTTGACATGTTTGTCATCTGAACCCTTAACCTATTAAAAAACATCATTTTAAAGTGCGTGATTACACGCGCATGAGATGCGACTGAGGATACTTTTCATTAATTTTACATTAAAATAATTTAAAAAAATTAAAAAGAACCCTACCCCTAGGGATATCATGGCCATCGTTTTAACCCACCAGCAATGCGCCTGCCATGGCCATTACTACACCTTCAACACCTCCACCGCTGACGATGATCCCTTCAAGAACCACCCGCCCCAAGATTGCCAAGGTAAGGGGGAAAGAGATGTGATGTAAATCCATTCAAAGAAGAGAGGATGCAAAAGGACACCAAGATTTGGAAACATAATTCTTCCTTGATTTTTCCCAACTTGGTCCTTACTCCTTTCCTCTCAACCCTCATCTTAAGCCTTGTTAAAATTTGTTCTCCTAAATTTTTGTTGACTCTTGTTGTAACTGGCACAACTATTTTTATGCTAATGTCTTCCACCAAGAATGAAGACATATTTTGCAACTTGGGTTGGAGAATGTACTCTATACCCACTTCTCTTTGGGCTAACATTCTCCTTTCAAAATATGGGACAGGAAGAAGGGGCACCAAAAAAGGCTTCATGACTTGGAATAATATCATCAAATATTAGAGCTTATGCAATGATGCTACATTTTGGGCCATCAAGAATGAAACAAATTCTAAATCTTGGGAAGTTAGATGAATCCCTGGTAAGCCTCCCCTTTCCACTATTATCGAAGGAGTAACACCCCACATTTTAGGCTAGAACGTAAATCGTTATTCTTTCACATAGAGGTTGAAAAATTCAGGAATACTATGAAAATTTAGTGTATAATCAATTATGTAATGTGTGAATCTAGTTGAGCATGAATTTAGATCATAAAAGTCTCTTAACTCAAAGACGGCTTGAAAATTTTACTATCTTTCAAGTTTTAGTGAACGTTGAAACTTGGGTCAACTTCAATTGATCATAACTCTTTATATATGATTAAATGGGTGGCTTACTATATATAAAATGAAATATCTTCGAATTAGCTTTCCATCGATACCAAATTCGCCTAAAACAGACACTCGGTGAAGAAGTTCGAGCATTTTTAGTGTCAACATTCCCATTTTACTGGCCACCACATCGCGATGAGCCTTAAATTGATAATTTTCAATTATTTTAGCTCATCATGATTTCTAGTGCATCACGGTAAAGAGTTATAAGGCATTCCAGTCCCGAATTTTAAATTCTAAGGTCAAACTAGACATTTCCCATGGCTCGAAACCCATCCAAACACGGGATTTAATCCCAAATACACCTAAATACATACACTTTCACCAAAATTCATCAATAATGCTCTCTAGGGTTTGAAATAAGAATCCCAAATAATTCAAAATTCAACAGTGAGTTTTTGAATATAATTAGAGATTTGGAATCCCCAATTCGTAAGCTTCAAGAATCATTCATTATTCTCCAAAATAGAGGTACGTGGGGTTGTCCTAAATTTCATGGGCATGTTTTCAGAAAGGAATTTATGCAAGACTTTAAATTTATACAAGTATATATATGTGTTTACAAATGGGGATTTTCAATTGGTACAAATAACATGTTTTGATATATAATTTTTAAAAAATTATTGAGATATCTTGGGGTTATTTGTTTGAATGTATTTAAATGGTTGAATTATGAACATGTGACCTGAAATTTCAAAAGGGTGTGATGTACATGAGTTGTGAATTTTCTAAATTCCCCATGATAATGTTTATACCCCATATTACACTTGTATTGAACCATTGAGAACATGAGTTTTGTAATTGATACGACATTACTCATAAATGATTAAAATTCTTGAATAATTGCATGTTGAGAACTATGGTGTATGTGTTTTAATGGTGTGAAAGTCATACATATGTGCATTTGGTAAATGGTATGAGAAGTTGGAAAGTTGATTTGATATTGATGACTTGAAAGTTGGGTATGGCGATACCCTATAGAGTATGACATGTGTTGATTATAATGAGTTTCAAGCATTGATTTTGTGAGATAGGTGGTTACCCGAAGGAAGCACGAGTCAAATAACTCTATGCTGGAAATCGTGTTTGCCGACGCAGGAACTTGGTACCCTACTGTGTGATTTGTGTACCTGACATTACGTCATCCCAAATTGGGACTATGGTTAGGAGCCCTGCTTTGTGATCTTGTGCACTACCATACTTGATTGGATCGATATACCCTGCTATGTGACCTTTTGTGTCTTTCCCTCACTTATACTCTAATCTCGATGGCAATCGAGATTTGACAGTTGGTGAAAAAGTGAAATTGTACGGTGTACCACCTAGCTCAGATGTGTTGCATTATTGTTGAAAAATCAGTATACTATACCTATGTATTTTCAAAATCATTTTGGAATAATATGTATTATAACAACTCTCATTTATTTTATATAACAATCTCTACTTTGTTTTGGATTACTCTGCGTACCAGTACTTTGTATTGACCCCTTTCCCTCCCAGGTTTAGAGGCACAGTCTAGGGGTCTAGAAAATCAATAAATTCTTCAAAAAGTTTTTTAGAGACAAGTGGTGAGCCTTATATATTCCAGAAGTCCTGATGTCTGGTAGTTTATTTATTATTTAATAGTTTTAGGTCAACTGGGGGCCTTGTCCCAGTTTTCAAACTGTTGTTTGTTTTAGTATTGTAGTAATGATTTTTCAGACTATTTTTAGATGTCAATAGATGTTGTGGGACATTATTTCCAATTACTGATTTCATTAGACTTGTGACCATGTTTCCATAATATTGTGTATCTTCCGCATTTCTTTTATAATATGAATTATGTGCATGATTACAAGATAGATAGGGGTGTTTTGGGCCTTTATGGTTTTGAATGCTCGTCATGACCACGACCTTGGTTTGGGTCGTGACAAAGTTTGTATTATAGCACAGTTCATGGTCCTAGGGTGTCTGCAAATTCTCATTGTGTAGAGTCTTTTTTATGGGTGTGTAGCGTACCACACTTATCAGCAGGAGGCTACAAGGCATTTAGGAATGTCTCTCTTTCTTTATGTTTTAGTTCATGCTATGGAGTTAGAATGTTCCTCTTTCATACTCTAATTCGTGCTACGGTGTTGTCCATACAAAGTAAAGTCATCCCAATTCTTTTCTTTGATATGCTCAGATGTGTCTCATTGTTGGGGTGAATCAAGTGCAGAAGTTCAGAATCTAAATAGTATGGTCCTTTCTAATTGAGCCATAAAGGTTCAAAAAAAAAACAATGTCTAGTGAAGCCGTGTGAGGCCTATTTTGATCCACTAGCAATTTGTTATTCTTGTGTTGTTGGAACTGGGGGTATAGGGGCAAAATGGTAAGAAAAGTGAAAAGGGAAATTTATTAAATATATGTATAGCCGAATCTTATTGAATGAGATCGAGTTGGTGATGGAGGTGAATTGTTGTTTGCTTCAAGCATAAAAATGGCTAGATTAGCCAGTAAGTTATAATTATAGACTCATGGCTGTTTGTGGAATTGGAAGGTAGTGTAAATGTGCGTTTGAGTAAGTAAGTGTGATGTGAGGAAGTCGTATAAGTAGATAAGATTGTATGGGTTATGATATAAGATTAAGGTTGACCATGTTTATTGTGTGATTTCACCCGCTCGATCTTTTTTTCCTTAGTAGATGTAAACTAATACTTCATGTGAGAAGCTATGAAGTAGATTTTGAGATATAATAGTGATGTAATGGAGGAGATTGTGACTGTAGGTAGTATTTGAATGAAATGAGTAGTTGGAGTTGATTTCCCAATTTGATAGACTAGTATATTATGTTGCAT
This sequence comes from Capsicum baccatum var. pendulum, assembly GCA_030864225.1. Lineage (NCBI taxonomy): Eukaryota > Viridiplantae > Streptophyta > Magnoliopsida > Solanales > Solanaceae > Capsicum > Capsicum baccatum. The sequence continues at coordinate 231,941,578 of CM061561.1, read as the reverse complement.
GCTTTGCGTTATTAGTGGTAGACGATGGATGCTAGACTATAGGATTGAATTATAGATTGTAGAATATGGTGGCGAGAATAGTATTTTATGATTAATGATGTATGATTTATGGGAATGAACTAGTAGGCTTGATATGATCTGTGAAAGAGCACAGGTTAAAGATTTAGGAAAAATTTAAGAGGTAATCGTGAGGGATATGTGTACATGAGGACTAGTGTTAAAATAATGAATTGTGGTTGAATCATTAAGTGGTTAAGAGCATAGGTATATTGGAATAAGTTGAACCCCAGGTACCTGGTTATTAATAAAGTTTTATGCGTATAAGTGTATGTTATACCTAGTCTGTGTTTTTAAAATTTGTAGTATGGGGGAGGGGGGTCTGAGGAAGACTCAGAGATTGTTGTTGTTGTATGGTGTTCGTTATAGTTGAATTCAGGAAATGTAGGTAAGAAATATATGCCTTCGGTATAGTTTTACAGATTTCATTAAGTTGTTGATTATGTGATTTGAGGTGTAATGATAGTATCCTAAGGAAATTGAAGATGGAGTGTTAAGTGTTTAGAAGTGTGGGTGTCTAGGAACATGGAAATATTAGTCCTATATTGATGACTCTGAAAGTTAGAAGAAAATGTCCTAGAAAATAATATAGTGCCTTTGTATTAGGGATTAATGCGAGAAGTTTGAGTTCATGTATATACTGAAACCCCTTTTGTAATAAGGAGTGTGGGTGCGTGCACTCACGAGAGTGAGAGTTGTAGAGTGCTGGCTATTGACACTAGAGAATATTATGAGTAGAATTTTTTTTGGAAAGAAAGGCCTTCCAAGTATAGTTCATCAGGGAGAGTTTAGAGTTAAAGTTTATGGTGATGTCTCATTTGCGTGGAGGTTATGGCTACAGATTTTGATGTGAGGTTATGTCTGCAAGTCTAGACGTGAGACTTTGATCTAAGGGGGAGATGGAGAATTAAGTTAGTTCCAAAATTTTTCTCAATTCGACAAGTTGCGTGGGATAAATCATGATAAGTCTATTCTTACTCAAGCATGCTCCTTCTACTTCCATTTTAGAGATTATTCTGCTAATGTGTTACATCATCTGTTCAAGTTATACTTGTGTCTATGATTCGAGTTTCCCATGGACTTATGTCTATGATATGACCTCCAAACTAGAAGCAATTATGTCTCTCAGTAATCCAGTCTTTCATGTATTCAGGCCATATGTTATGTTGTTCATGATCCATGAAAATCTATGTCTCTCATCATGCTTGGTCTTAAGGAAATATGATTCTATATGTCACTGATTCATCCTATGTTGGGTTTAGCTAAAGTGATAAAGTTTATGCAAACTTATGGAAAAAATTTCAGTTCCTTAAATGAGGAGCAATCGCTTCAAGTGGAAATCTTTGTCTTAGTTGAGATGTAACAGTCCGTAGCATTCTCGACTCAATACCACTCTTAGTGGCACGTATGGAGAGCTTGTAACCTGAAAAATTTTCTAATGGTTAAAAGATTTAGTCATATTTATGAGCTCTCAACTTCCATGATTTTAAATTGATCTTCTCGACCCCAAGGCATAAGTTTTTGAGTTGATTCATGTTCAGATGTGTAAAGGGGTGGTTCGGAAAAAGGTTTAGATTTTTCGAACCATGTATGAGATGCGTTTAAGTAAGAAAACCATTGGATCAATGCAATATCGGCATGCCGCATTGGTAATCGCGTTAGCCAAACCAGTGTCTCGACACGATCTCGATGCATCACGTCTCCTATCGCGTCGGGTGCCTAGTTTATCTTACCAATTTTCCAAATCTAGGAGGGGAATCCTGTCTCTTTCCCCCATTTTGTCTTGATATATGCACCAATATTTATCCCTGTGCTCTGTCCTGAGAATTCATGTTGTATTTTGTTTTTCGAATGACTCTTTACTTATAATCCAGAGACTTGTTATATGGACCACCTTGTGGTTATTCTATCATATCTACATTTCATGTCCTTTCTTGAGCAGTGAAATGAGTAGAAGTTATGGTTTAATGGTGTTATTTCCATTCTAGACAATTATGCTCGAGTCTCTTAATGACCCTTCGTATGATAGTATAATGGTTGCTGTAGAAAAGTGGCGATGTGTTAGGTAGAGTAGATGTGCTTGAAGGTTAAAAATTTGATGTGATTCTCGAGCTGAGGTTATAGGTGAAAAAGAAAAAGAAGGAGGTGAACTTTTTTTGTGTGAATTAGCTTAGAAGGAGGAATGTGGTGAAAAATATTTGTAGAGTGATTGAAATTGTTGGTCTTGGTGTGCAGATCCATGAAGTTGATGTAGTTGATTAGGCTTGAACGTTGTGACTGTTGAAAATGCAAATCTGTGTGCTATGTGGTTAGTACCCTCTTAATCGAAAACCCAAGAGTGTTTGATGATATTGATAAGGTGAAGAATTTCTTAAAGGGACGTATAGTACAGGGTCCTGTAGTTTAAGTTACCACCTTGTTAATCCGAGTTAGGTTTCAACATAAAAAACGCTTTGCACTAAGGCTCAAACTCTTGTAGTTAGATGCGTGATGGAAGAATTGTAAGTTAGAAGTAATGAAGTGTGTTGTTTGTTGTTTGAACATGGATAAGTAGTGTTTCAAAGTGTAATATCTATTTCATTGTATCATGAGAGATAGAGAATGATTCTATCCCTACCTTCCGCGAAAAATCTTCTTTCATTAGTAGTACAAATGTAAATTCGGTTTATGATCACCAAATAAATCCCAGCCTTATGTTTAGAAGATTATTATGCATAGAGCTCTTGTGCAAGATCATCCCTATGTAAAATCTTATTATATCATATTTCGTGCTTACAAGTTTCGCTAGGGTTTATCATGAAGCTTATTTCCTAGCATTCCATATTTTGTCAAGGAAAAATATTTAATGTGAGACTACGCTCTTTATTCTACACTTTTAGTACTTCAACAAGTCCCTACCCATCATTCGGGGACGAATGATCCCTAGGGAGAGATAATGTAACACCCCGCATTTCGGGCTAGAACGTAAACCATTATTCTTTCACATAGAGGTTGCAAAATTCATGAATACTATGCAAATTTAGTGTGTAATCAATTATGTAGTGTGTGAATCTAGTTTAGCATGAATTGAGATCATAGAAGTCCCTTAACTCAAAGACGGGTTGAAAACTTTCCTATCGTTCAAGTTTTAGTGAACGTTGAAACTTGGGTCAACTTTAATCGACCATAACTAATTATATATGACGAACTGGGTGGCCTACTGTATATCAAATGAAAGATCTTTGAATTGGATTTCCATCGATAGCAAATTCTCCTAAAACGGACATACGGTGAAGAAGTTAGAGCATTTTTAGTGTCAGCGTTCCCATTTGACTGGCCAAAACGCTCTCTAGGGTTTCAAATAAGAATCTCAAATAATTCAAGATTCAACCCTGAATTTTTGAAGATAATTAGAGATTTGGAATCCCCAATCTGTAAGCTTTAGGAATCATTCATTATTCTTCAAAATAGAGGTATGTGGGGTTGTCCTAAATTTCATGGGCATGTTTTCAGAAAGAAATTTATGCAAGACTTTAAATTTATACAAGTATATATATGTTTTTACAAATGGGGGTTTTCAATAGAAACAAATAACATGTTTTGATATATAAATTTGAAAGAATTATTGAGATATCTTGGGGTTGTTTGTTTGAATGTTTTTAAATGGTTGAATTGTGAACATGTGACCTGATATTTCAAAAGGGTGCGATGTACATGAGTTGTAAATTTTCTAAATTCCCCATGATAATATTTATACCTCATATTACACTTGTGTTGAATCATTGAGAGCATGAGTTTTGCAATTGATATGACATTACTCATAAATGATTAAACTTCTTGAATAACTACATGTTGAGAACTATGGTGTATGTGTTTTAATGGTGTGAAAGTCATACATATGTGCATGTGGTAAATGGTATGAGAAGTTGGAAAGTTGATGTGATATTGATGACTTGTAAGTTGGGTATGACGATACCCTACAGAGTATGACATGTGATTGATTAAAATGAGTTTCAAGCATTTATTTTCTGAGATAGGTTGTTACCCAAAGAAAGCACGAGTCAAATAACTCTACGCTGGAAACCATGTTTGCCGACTTGGGAACTTGGTACCCTGCTGTGTGATCTTGAGGACCTGACATTATGTTATCCCAAATTGGGACTATGGTTAGGAGCCCTGCTTTGTGATCTTGTGCACTACCATATTTGATTGGGTTGAGACACCCTGCTGTGTAATCTTGTGTGTGTTTCCCTCACTTATACTCTAATCTCGGCGGCAACCGAGATTTGACAGTTGGTGAAAATGTGAAATTGTAGGGTGTACGACCTAGCTCAGATGTGTTGCATTATTATTGAAAAATCAGTATACTATGCCCATGTATTTTCGAAATCATTTTGCAATAATGTGTTTTATAACAGCTCACATTTAGTTTATATAAAAATCTCTACTTTGTTTTGGATTACGCTGCGTACTAGTACTTTGTATTGACCTTCTTCCCTCCCAGGTTCGATGGCACAGTGTAGGGGTCCAGAAAATTAGTAGATTCTATAGATAGTTTTGTAGAGACAAGTGGTGAGCCTTCTATATTCCGGAAGGCCTGATGTCTGCCTGTTTATTTATCATTTAATAGTTTTAGGTCTACTAGGGTTCTTGTCCTAGTTTTCAAACAGTTGTTTGTTTTAGTCATGTAGTAGAGATTTCGTAGATGGTTTTCAGATGTCGATAGATGTTGTGGGACATTATTTCCCATTTTTGATTTCATTAGACTCGTGACCATATTTCCGTAATATTGTGTATCTTCCGCATTTCTTTTATCATATGAATTATGTGCATGATTACGAGATAGATAGGGGTGTTTTGGGCCTTCTTGGTTCGAAATGCTTCTTACGGCCAGGGCCCCTGTTCAGGTCGTGACACAAGTTTTAAATACCAACCCCTTTAATCTCATCATGGTCAAAGATATCTAAAGAAAAGGGAGATGGGATTTCACCCTCTTATCCTTTGAAATTCCTACCAATATTATCCACAACATGCAGAATGATCTCCTTCAGAGCACTCATCTCAGTCAAGACACTTCTCTTTGGAGGCTCACTAGTGATGGTACTTTCTCACACAAAAGTGACTACCGCTACATCTCCAACTTGAAAAAAGGTCCTTACTGAGCCCACACCCCTTCCAACTAGATCTGGCACCTTAGAGTCCCCAATAAGATAAAAACCTTTATGTGGCTCTTGAACCATAATAGTCTTCCCACTAGAGTCACCCTTTTCAAAAGGGGTTTGAATATTACAAGCCTCTGTCATGCTTGCAGTGATAAATAGGAGGACCAATACCACATTTTTTTTTTTATGTAACCTTGCTAAGACCTTTTGGAAAACTATTATGCAAAAGTACAAAGGTAACATAAATCTCCATCTTTCCATGTTTGACACCACTAATTGGTCCACAACTTGGAAAATACTGAACAATGATTGTTTTGACAACAACACTTCTTGGGGCACCCTCCTACCCTTCTGCTTATGGCATCTCTGGAAAACTAGAAATGCCAACAATTTCCAAAACGCCAACTCCTTTCCTTGTTTCAGCATACCTCATACCGAAACTGTAGAATACAAATACCTGGGCAATGGTAATAAGCCCCTTACAAAAAAAGCATCAATATAAAATGGTCTCCCCCCACCTCCAATTCTTTCAAGCTAAACACAGATGGGGCTTTCCTGGGCAACCTTGGGAGGGGTGGGATTGAGGGGAGGGGTCATTAGAAATGGCAGAGGGGATTGGGTGGTTGGATTTAGAAAAACCTTTATATACCCATTCCACAAATAATCTCATGAAGATCCTAGCCCTTAAAGAAGGTTTTAGTTGTGCTTGATGACATAGAACAGAGAGACCATTTGAATTGCCTTGCAGGGAATCTTAACTGGTATGGCAATGGCAGTAGAATTATTGCAACAACTAGAGATAAACATTTGATTGAGAAGAATGATGTGGTATATGAAGTGACTACACTAGTTGACAATCAAGCTATTAAATTATTCAACTAATATGCTTTTATCAAAGAAAAGTTCTAGAGGAATCTTTTGAGAAGCTCTCAACAGAGGTTGTACGTTATGCTAAAGGCCTTCCTTTAACCTAAAGTTGCTAGGGTTTTTATGCTGATTTTCTTATCAAAATTAAGTTCTATTTTTTCTTGTAAGGAAAATAAAAGTAACCATAAATAGTTTTAATTTTTCTAAAACAAAAATATAATATTTTTTCATATTTGGCTAACCTCTTTCTTGGAGGAAAGGTTTTGAAACTCTATAAATAAAACACCCCTTCTCATATTCGGGGGAAATTTTCTCCCAATAAATTTTAAGTTTTTTTTTTCAATATTATTTTTAATATGTAGGTCGTTTGACCAAACCATATTAATATATATATATTTAGTATATTTTTCTTTGTCATCTGAATTACCGTCCTATTTTTTTCAAACTTTAAGCTTCCGCATGACGCAATCTCCATTTTAAACCGAACAAGTGGTTACAAAGCCGATGGTACAAGGATCCAATGATTTGGTGAAACGAGACTAAAGACATGTTCAAGGCGAGTTCAAATAGTTGCATTCAATTTTATGATAATAATGATTTTGTCCAACTACAGGAGATATTTCAATATCACATCTTTAAAAATAAACCTCTCTTTTAACCCTACAAAGGGTTCCAATATTTTTAACCCGAAAAGGGCTCATATATTTTTAATTCAAAAGCTTCATTTTTAAGCATACCAAGCAACAGTGATGAAGACTATATAAAGAACAAATATCAAATATGTGAAGAAGGCGGATCGCATGAGGAAAATCAAGCCAAAAAAGAGGAGATTTGTTAGGGGTGTTGCCCTGATTTTTTTTACCAAAATTAAGTTTTATTTTTTCTTGTAAGGAAAATAAAAGTAACCATAAATACTTTTTCTTTGCCGAAAAATATAAAACTTTTTCATATTTAGCTAACCTCTTTCTTGGAGAAAAGGTTTTGGTACTCTATAAATAGAATACCGCTTCCGATACCATAACACAATAATATCCACAATGTAGTCATTAAAGAGTTTTGCTTAGGAGGAGATTTTTTCCCAGTAGGTTTTAAGTTTTTTCTTTTAAATATTATTTTTAATTATATGTAGGTCATTTGACCAAACCATATTAATATATATATTTTTAATATATTTTTCTTTATCATCTGAATTACCGTCCTATGATTTGCAAACTTTAAACTTTCGCATGACGCCTTTTCAATTTTTAACCCAACTTACGTGATAGGGACTTAACTGAGTGGAGAAGTGCTATAAAGGAAATGAAAAATAACTCTAATTCAAAAATTGTTGAAAAACTTAGAATTACCTATGATGGTCTGGAGACTATACAACGAGATATATTTCTTGATATATCATGCTTCTTTCGAGGGAAAGATAAAGATTACGTCATGCGTATTCTTGAGAGCTGTTATTCTGGAGCAAATATTGGATTGCGTGTCCTAATTGATAAATCTCTTCTGTTCATCTCAAAATGTAATACTATTGAAATACATGACTTATACAAGAGATGGATAAATATGTGGTGAAAATGCAAAAAGAATTGGGAGAACCTAGCAGAACATGGGAAATTGAAGATTTCAAAGATATGATGGCCAACTACACAGTAAGTAGGCTAAACAATGCAATATTATTCAATTTCCAGTTTTAATATTTTGAAATTGATTTATCTTATGTTATTAATCCATTACGTAGTCTAGTAGCCGTTTAATATGTTTATCAAACTTCCATTCTTTGGATTAGCCTGAAATTTGTACAATATTTTTGTCCATAATAACTCAATCAATAAATTTTTAAGCAAATATATATTACCCAATAATTTCCCGAGTAACCTTTTATTAACAAAAATCCTCAATTTGAAAAATACAAGTATAGAGGACAAATACTTACCTTGCCAATTCCCGGTCAGGATTGATCATAGACTATTTTTTATATTAAAAGATTACAGTTATTAGTACTGTTTCAATTTACAATTTCATCTTTATGGGAACGTGAATTCTTTTCAACTTGATTTCAAAAAACTTCTCAAAAAATATATTGTTACAAAAGAAAGTTATAGAATTAATTGCACAGAATATATCTTAAATAACATATTTCTTCAGGAAAAACTCGTTATTGTAGCTTTATATTTTATGTATTAATAGTAAAACACGCACTGAAGTATCACATTTTTGTGAGTTTCATACATGAAATATTAGATGCTTGTGTTTCCTGCCTCAACTAATCAGCATGAATTTATCAAAACACACCTTAGAAATAGTCCATGAAGACTCATAATCTGAATGTCGTTGCTCATTTTTTCTTGAATGTCATTTGATTCATAGATAGCCCACTAACCTAATCTAAATCCTGGCCAGCACCCTAATTCTCATTCTTTCTGTATTCTGAATAACATCATTAGTCATCTCCGTGAAATCCAAAATCTCATATAAACCTAGGCAGAGAACTCTATTAGCAATTTATTAAGAAATAAGCATCCAGTACCCTCTCGAACTATGATCAAAGTTGTTACGATACACTCCAACTTCATAGGCATCATTTACCGCCCTAACTCAATTTTAACTTATTTTGTCACTCTTTTGTGCTGACATGAACCTTTATTAAATAAAATGGGGCCCAGATGAAGTTGGAATATGTCGTAGCAAATTTGGTCATAGTTAAGGGGTACTAGATGCTTTACTCATCTTTTAAGCTGATACTGCCCAGTTTCTTGAGAGATTTATGTAAAAGTCCACTTTGAAAACTTATTTTGGGAAATAGACACTTCTTTTGGCTTGGCCTAATTTTTAAGGGTGTTGTGGGGTATAAATTTAAGTGTAAAATAAAAAAAACCGTTTGGCACATCTTATGTATTTATTAAATCTTTTGGTATCCCTTATGTATTTATTAAATATATTTTTAATCCTACTCTTCCATTAAATACAAAAAAAAAAAAATTCTCTCTCATCTTCCCTCTTTACTCTCTCCCGCTTCATCTCTCCTTTCCACCATGTTTCAATTTTGAGCTCGTATAAGTCATCTCCAACTTCGATCTTCAACTTCAGGTAAGTTATATTCTTGTTCCGATTAATTTGTGCTCCATATTGATGGTTTTTTTTTTCGAATTCGTTTGTGGCGGTTGAACTTGTTGGAGTTGAAAAAAATTGAATTTTTTTTTTGAAAACAGGGCTTGATTTTACTAAAAGTTGTTGTTTTTATTTGGTATTTACTTGATTTTTGACGGATAACTGGTGTATATCAATTATCCTCGGCGATTGCATGTTGAAATTTCTTCACTAATTTCATCGAAATGTGGCAAGATATGTGATTTTTGTTCAAACTTTTCTCCAATGTAATGGTGTTGTAGAAGCATGTTCATGTTGGGGATTTCTTCACTGCGTATTTGACATTTGGACCTGAAAAATTCAAATTATTTTGAAAAAATGGAGCTTGATTTTACTTAAAATTTGTGTTTTTAAGTTGTTTGTAACACCCCGCATTTCGGGCTAGAATAAAAACCATCGTTTTTATGCATAGATGATCCAAAAGCCATAAATCCTATGAAAATTTGGCATGTTAATCAATTATGTACTGTGTGAACCTATTTAAGCATGAATTGAGATCATAGAGGTCTCCTAACTCAAGGACGAGTTGAAAGATTTCCTATCATTAGAGTTTGAGTGAGAGTCGAAACTTGGGTAAACTTCAATCCACCATAACTCTTTGTATACAATGAATTATAGGTCCTGCATGAAATTCCATGTTAAATCCCTAATGTATGATTTTAGTGTTATGATTATGTCATTCCCACATGTTTCAATCAACCCATGCCTACGTTCATGAATTTCAAGTGTTTGATGAAATGCCTAAATGATTGGATTTTGAACAATGACTACTTATTATTCTTTGAAGCTTTAGTTTGTTTCTACTGTTAATCTTATCGAGTCCTGGGGGTTATGAATACATAAAAACTTAGCTGTTTACTTAGTATCAATATTTTTAGAATGGTTTTGGATATATTAGAGTATTATTAGTTTAATCAACTATCATATTAGTAAGCTTAGTTTAGTCTAGTAATCAGAGTCAATCCAGTTGGGAGAAGGATTTAGCATCGAGTGAACCGAAGGATTGGGGCTCACCGGCTAGTTGTGGGTATGACCTTTAGTAGCAGTCCTTATGGTCAACAACTACATAGCCAGCAAAGGTTGAGATGTTAACCTACTAGTTGAGGGTTGACATATATCTCACTAAAGCACCTTCTAGTACAGGGTGACTCTTTAGTCCTTCAGGACTTCACTTTAGTGGATACACATAGCCAGTGTTAGTACCTGTGGCACTGTACTAACACCCTTCTAACTGGGTTTATAGGTTGGACCTCAATTAGCTCATACTGAGGCATATCAGTTAGATGATAGCTCCCACAGTCTCAGTCCATTCTCAGTTCGAAAGTTAGTTCAGATTTTCTTGACCATATTATATAGTTATTAGCTAAATCAGTACTCAGATTTTAGTATATCAGTTTACAGACTATTCCAGTATCATTTTATATGCTTGGTCATGCATTCTCAGATTTTACAGCTTTCACACATACTATACATCAACTGTCTAATACTATTCATTTAGTTAGTTATTATTCATGTACATGAGCCCATGCATATCATCCTAACCTTATTTAGTATACTAGTGCATTCAAAGTACTGACTGCATACTCATTTTTTACGCTATGATGTCTCATATCATAGGTTCAGATGCTCAGGTTCCCGACCACACTTAGACATTCCAGTGCATCAGTAGTTATAGCAGTGGTGAGTCCTCATATTCCAAGCACCGATCATGTTTATTTTAGTATTTTACTTCAATTAGATTGTTGGAGTTAGTTGGGGACTGTCCCATCAACTCTTATTTAATTAGTCTAGAGGCTTTCTGATTATTTTAGATAGTTTAGTTAGTTTTGTCATTATTTTACCAGTTTTTCTGATAGTTATACATCTATGTGATGGCTATGAGTCACCTTCCCATCGCCTACCATCACTAGGAAGGTTATGCGATGGGCTAGACGTCGCCTACCTTGTATTGGGTGATAGGCTAGGCACTTCCCACCTTGTATTAAATAATGGGAAAGGCACCGCCCAATTGATGGCTAGGCCATGGGATGGGCACTGCATGGCCAATGCATTAAAGCATAGGGGCTCCATTTTTGAGTTATTTTAAGGAAAATAAAGTCTTTTCACGTTCCATAACCGTCCCTCAACATCCATAGATTAAATTGGGGTCAATATTCATGCTTAAACATTCAAAAATTCCTAGTTTATCTTCTTTAAGAATAAGGAGAGAAAATCATCCTTGGGCTTGGACTTGTAAGCTTCAAGAGAAAAATTCTCCAAGATTTCTTCGCCATTAAAGGTATGTGGGGATATCCTAACCTTTATGGGCATAAACATTTATTGTTCAAACAATCTTATAATGTATATAATTTCCTATATGAGATGTATTTTGAAATGGTTGAACAACATGTATTATATATCCCTTTTATGATGAAATCTTGCATAATTGATGAAATCCTAACCCTCTCTTTTTGTGAAACCCGTTGTATTGGTAATGTTATAGATTGTTTACATAGAGTGTTGAAATTTGATTTAAGTTTTTTGCCAACATTGATGGATTTTTATTATCTTATGAAAGAATCCAGAGGGGTTTTGTCATTATTTATAAATACTCATATTTCTTAATAAATAGCTTGCATGGAATTGATGAAAGAGATAACCACCATAGAGAAAGTATTGAAAAGAGAGTGTTTTGGCATAAGTTTTCACGAGCTTTTGAAATATGAACTCTCGTGTGATTTTAAATCTTTTGGGAGGTCAATAATATGTTTTGAAATAAGAACGGAAGTAGAGATATTATGGTATGAAATTAAGGACTTGCAAGTCTGGGTATAACGATACCCATTTAAGATGTGCCCTAAAAACAATAAGAGAGAAACAATTTATAAGAAGAAAGTATTATTTTAAAGAGTCTAAAATGGCATTTAAAGAGAGTTAGATGGTTACCCTAAGAAGACATGAGTTCAGATAACTCATTTTCCAAAATTGTGATTTGCTAACACGGGTTTTATGTTGCCCTAAAATAAGGGATTGTATACTGGCGATGGCTCTGTAGCATAGTAGAGATATAGAGACTCCAACCCTTGTAGCAAAATTGGGTTTGGGTCTTGGCCGTTGAGTCAAGGGAGGATTCCATATAGCCTGTAGAATTACAGATTATAGGGTGTACCATCCATCTCAGAAAAGAAATAAAGAGTACAGTCATGATTCTAAGAAGATGTTTTAAATTTTATTAAATTATGCCCATGTATTTTCAAATGTTTTTGATGACATGTTTTTATGAAATGCTGTTGCTTATGTTGTATAAAAACATTTTGTTTATGGATTGTTCTATATACCAGTATCTTGTGTATTGACCCCCTATTTCAGTCTCAGAGGTCCAATCCCGTGGTCCTGCAAATCAGTAGATTATTATCAGAGTTCTTTGTTGGTGAGACTTCCTTATTTCAGAGACATCTTTTCACATGTGATGGATTCTTATGATTTTAGTTTATGGTCCAATCAGAGGCTTGTCCCGGTTTAGACAGATTATTGTTTTCAATTTAGTAGAGACTTCATAGACGTGTTATAGATGGTTTTGGATTCTGATGAACTTATGTTCCGCATTGATTAAGTTGAAAGAATAGAACTACCATGTTTCCATTTTACTTCCACATTTTGCTAATAGATTAGTTATGTTTATGATTACATATTTGAGGGGCCTCTCGGGTCTTCGTGGTTGGGCATCGGCTCGGGTCATGACATATATTCCAATTAGGTGATACAAATTTTTATACTCATTATGTTTCTACATCAAGTAGAGAAATTAATTTTGATACCCCGTAAAAGTATTAGCTTAATTTAACACTCAGTTGCATGTTTAAAAGGTCCAAGACTTGAACATTTCACTTAAGTTTTGGGGACTTAGTTACTTTCAAGACCCCTAGACTTTACAAAATTTTAAATCAACCTTAAAAACCCCAAAATTTTGGTTTTAAAGTTGATTCATGTTTAGGAAGGTCAAAAGTACATGTCGGGTTAGTTTGGGAATTTTCAAACTAGTGTAGGGGCGCGTTTAGAGAATTAAACCAGTGAGGCCACTACGATAAGCTCGCGTCTCCTAGTCTAGTTTGGAGGGATAAGCCCCACATTACCTGGCCTAGTTCTTTGGGATAACTCTCACATTGCCTGGGCTAGTCCATTGAGACAGATCCCCCATTGCCTGGTGTCGATATGTTAAACTTTTGATTTAAATGCCTAAGGGGTATTTGGATTATTTCCCATCACCTAACTCATCCATAAACACGAATTAGGGCTCCCAAGGGGCATTATTGATCTTTTATCTCACAAGTTCTCTCAAGAAAATCCCTTTCTTTCCCCAAGAACAAACCCTAACCCTTATACAAAAAATCAAGGAATTCAAGCTTCAAGTTCAAGAAACCCTCAAGAAATCATCAAGAAATCATCTATTAAGGTATGTGGGAGTTCATTCATTGGTCCCTTTTAACCATGGAACCAAAAAACCTTTATTTGATTAAAAATATTAGTTTTCATTTATTATGAAGATGCGTATGTTCAAGATGGGTTTATTTTATGCTTTTCTTTAATTATTTTAACACAATTCATGTCAAAGCATGACTCATGGATAAGTTAAGTTATCTCATGTTTCAAGTTTCAATTTTCCCTGTCATGTTCAATTTATTTCAGAATAAATCCCCAAATTATGAATTTATCTTTGAAGTCATGTTGTTTCCTCATGCTTTAAGACATTCCCACGTTCAAGTTCATGATTTTCATATGTTTTATGAAATGTCTTTATTTTTAGTAAGTCCTTATCTTATATGCATAGTAGCCCAATATTTCAGTATAGTTATTCAGACTAACTACAGTTCAGCTTTACATGACCAATATTTAGTTATCAGTTAATCAATATATATATACCAGCTAATCAATATCCATATTCCAATTTTTTAGTGTTCAGACGTAAGTTCTTTAGTATTCAGCTATCAGTTATTCGTTTAATCAGATCAAATTAGTATATGTTATGTTTGGTTTTGTATGTTTATGCATTCGTGCTCAGTATGTTTATACAATTAGATCTTCAAGTTATGTCAGTTTCCATCAGAAGTTTCAAACCTAGTAGTCATATAGTATCCATGTTTTAATATTTTCTAGATCCAGTTCTACTTATATTGCAAAAGTATAGCTTTTAAGAAACTAAGTGTAGTGATTCAGCAGCTTTTCAGTTTTTGTTTGTTAATTATGTTTTAAGATATACCAACTTTCAGCTTATTTTAGTCTTTTGGTGAGTCTACTTACACTTAGTATGCATGTTTACGATTACGTATGAACTTAGTTTTACTTATTGCATTCACCCCCACTTACTCAGTACATTCCAGAAATACTAATCCACATATATATTTGTGTGGCTTTATTGTTTCATAATGTGCGTACCAGTTGTATCCTGCATATCATGATTAAATAGTGAAATTTTCCAATCAGTAATTGTTGATTTATCCTATTTTGGGGACTCTAGTTAGATGTTGATCATGTACTTTATTTTTATTAGTATTCATATGTATTGATTAGAGGTAGCTAGAGACATGCCCCTGCTATATATAGTCAGTATAGTAGAGGCTTCATAGATTTCAGTCAGAGTCAGTCATGTAATTTCATTTTCTCTCTTCAAATTTATCAGATTGTGACTTTATCAGTTACATATTCATATTTCATTATGCTTATGTTTCCATAAAGTAGAACTAGCTACTTAGTATATATCAAATCAGTTTCTCAAGCAGTATGCCAGTTCATGGGTTAGCTTGGGATCACTTCTATTTTCAATCACCGTGTTACGACTAGGGGGTAGCCTCAGGTCATGACAAACTTTGTATCAGAGTTAGATTCAAGTGTCCTTGGGTGTCTATGAAGTCATTTCTAGTAGAATCTAGCGAAATGGTATGGAGACGTCTATACTTTTCTTTGAGAGGCTACAAGAAATTTAAGAAATATTACCCTTCTTTCATGTCTCAGATTGTGCAGTAGAAGTGTTCTCTAAGAAATATATATAGATTCTCATCTTGCTCTATTCATGTCAAATCTACCTTACTCTCAAGGTAACAAAAATAGTGAAGCTCAAATTCCTACAGATAGAGCTTTCTTAGGAAGTCCCCACAGACAGTTATTGGATTATATGTAGGCTCAAAAGTATCCCATCAGTGACTTTATATTCCAAATCATAAAGTATTTCATTCATATTCGTGAAAATCGTGCACTAAGCAAAAATCCGAGGAGCTTTTAGATCCCTTCTTAGAATCCTTTGATAACACATAATCTAGAATTAGAAGCATGAACCTAGAAGTTTAGAAGTAGTAAAGTGGAGATAGAGTTTACCGATATTTTATAGATTATGTATCCACGTGGCTAGTTGTGTGAATGGTGAATTAGGGCTCCCAAGAAGCATTAATGGTCCTTTATCTCACAAATTCTCTATAGAAAAGCCCTCTATTTCCCCAAGAACAAACCCTAAACCTTTCACAAGAAATCACGAAATTCAAACTTCAAGTTCAAAAAACCCTCAAGAAATTTTCAAAAAACTATCTATTAAGATGTGTGGGAGTTCATTCATACGTCCCTTTCACCCTTGGAGCCCAAAAATCTTTCTTTGATTAAAAAAATGAGTTTTTTTTACTATGAAGATACATATGTCAAAGATGTGTTTATTTTATGCTTTTCCTTAGTGATTTGAACACAATTCATGTCTAAGTATGATTCCATGGAAAAGTTATGTTATCTCATGCTTCAAGTTTCAATTTCCCATGTCTTGTTCAATTGATTTCAGAATAAATCCCCAAATTGTGAATTTAGCCATGAAGTCATGTGGTTTCCTCATGCTTTAAGACATTTCTATGTTCAAGTTCATGAATTTTTTATGTTTGATGAAATCTCTATTTTTTAAGTTTTTGAACCATGATTACATATTACAACATTTCAAGCTTGGTATCGTATTTTTATAATTTCTGGTGGGTGAAGAACATCCGATAACTATGTGTTTTACATAATTTACATTTTTAAGTAATAAGTCCGTCAGACCATGGCTTTAATTTCATATTCATACATCATGATCATTTTGACCATTACCAGTTTATGTGTTTATAATTACCTTAGAATTTGTAAGAACTATCATTTTTAGAATACCATGACCTGAGCTTCTCAGTTATCAGTTGTCAATGCAAGAACCAATTAGTATTTTAATGTCTTTCTGTTGGGAGTAGGATTTAGCACTGAGCGAATTCAAGTATGGTGGCTTCCTCGTTTGTAAGGCAAAGTTATTAGTAGTAGTACTTGTATTCTATAACTACTTAGGTAGCGTAGGATTTGATGGGTCACCCATCAGTTTAGGCTTGATTTCATCTTAGGGGTCACCAGTCACTTTAGGCTTGATACCCTGGTCCTTCGAGACACCAGTTAAGTGGATCCACATAGCCAGTGTTAGTACCCATGGCATGGTACTAACACCTTTTTAACTGGGGTTAAAGGTTGGACCTCGATTAGCTATGATTAGGGCATGTCGGTTACATGATACCTCCCACAATTTTAGTCATTAGTCAATGTATTTTCAGTTAAGGTTTGGTTGACTAAGTGTACAGACTTTTAGATATTCAGTTATACAGATTTCAGTCTTTCAGAATTATAGATTGTCTCAGTGACATAACAGATAAATACTTAGTCTTGCATTCTCAGATATTACAGTTTTTATGCATCTATGCTCAGTTATCTCATGTTGTTCAGTTAGTCCTTGTCTTGTATACATAGTACCCCACAGTTTCAGTCCAGTTATTCAGACTAAGTACAACTCAGTTTGACATAACCAATATTTAGTTATTACTTAATCAGTATACAATTATCAATTAATTAAGATATAAATTCACACTAACTAGTATCCAGTTATAGTTATTCAGTATTCAAAAGTAAGTTCTTTAGTATTCAACTATCAGTCATTCAGTTAATCATACCAGCTTAGTATATGTTATGTTTTGTTTTCTATATTTATGCATCCATGCTCAATATATTTGTACATTTTGATCGTCAGGTTATGTTAGTTTCCATCATACAGTTTCAGACCCATTATTCATACAGTATCTATGTTTTACTATTTTCCAGCTCCAACTCTACTTCTATTACAAAAGTATTATTTTTATGAAACTAAGTGTAGTGATTCACCAGCTTATTAGATTTTATTTGTTAATCATATTTTAAGATATATCAGCTTTCAGCTTATTTAAGTCTCTTGGTAAGTCTACTTACACTTAGCATGCATGTTTAAGATTACATATGAACTCAGTTTTACTTATTTCATTCACCCCCACTTACTCAGTACATGCTAAAAGTACTGATCCACATATATGTCTGTGTGGCTACATGTTTCATAATGTACGTTCCAGTTGTATCCTACACATCATGATTAGACAATTGTTGTTTCCAGTTAGCAGGCGTTGAGTTTTCCTCATCAGATGCAAATCATGTTCTTTATTTTTATTATTATTCATATGTATTAGTTAGTGGTATCTGGAGGCATGTCCCAACTATCTATAGTCGGTATAGTAGAGGATTCATAGATATCAATCAGATTCAGTCATGTAATTTTATTTTCTCTCTTCAGATTTATCAGATTGTAAACTTTATCAGTTACATACTTATTTATATTTAAGTATGCTTATGTTTTCGCACAATAGAACTAGCTTCTTAGTACATATTAAATCAGTTGCTCAAGAAGTATGCTAGTTCATGGGTTAGCTTGGGATCACTTGTGGTTTAAATCACCATGTTACGACTTGGGTATAGCCTTGGGTCCTGAGAAACATGGTAATAGAGATAGGTTCAAGTGTCCTAGGGTGTCTATGAAGTCGTGTCTAATAGAGTCTTGCGAAATGGTTTGGAGATATCTGCACTATTCATTGAGAGGCTACAAGGCATTTAAGAAATATTTCTATTTTTTCATATCTTAGATTGTGCAGTAGAAGTGTTATGTTAGAAATTTGTATAGATTCTCATCTTTGTCAATTCATGTCAACTCTACCTTACTATCAAGGTAACAGAAATAGTGAAGCTCAAATTCCTACAGATAGAGCTTTCTCAGGCAGTCCCACAGACAGTTATGGGATTTTATGAAGGGTCGAAAGTATCCCATCAGTGCCTTTATATTCAAAATCATGGAGTATATTATTCATATTCATGAACATCATGCACTAAGACAAAGTCAGAGGTACTTTTAGATCCCTCCTCATAATTCTTTTATAGAACATGATCTAGAATTAAAAGCATGAACCCAGAAGTTTAGAAGTAGTAAAGTGGATATAACATTTATCAGTATTTAGTAGATTATGTATCCATGTGGTTAGTTGTATGAAAAGTGAATCATTAGGCTTGAAATAGTGTATGCAAGAATTTAAGTTATGTATGACGGTATGGGTGTGCTTAGATAGTACCCTTAAGTTATTAAGTGTGAATGCGGGTAGTTATATGGTATGTGATGTTCTTACCATCTAAGTTATGGACTATAGTGTAACGCCCCGGAAATGGGTCCCGAAGCGTCACACGGTGCTTGAGGCTACGAGTAGCCCCAAGCTAACCCTTTGAGCTATTTTCATTCAGTTCAACACAAATCAACGGGGTTTTCATAAATAACCCTCAAATATCAAAAGAGTAATCATCATCCAAGAGTAAAAGAATTTCAGAAAGATAACAAAATATGACTTATTAGTTAACTCCCAACATCTATACTAGTCTGACAAGCCTCTAAGAAAATCAATAAAAACAGCGAGCCATTGAGACATGACCCAACTGACTCATAGTCAGTTATCAAATGTAAGCAATTCCGTGAAACCAACATCAGACATCATGTCCTCGAAACATTAGGACTCACCATGACAGAGTATGTAGAACAGCGTTCCCGAAGAATCACTGTCAAACCTGGAACTGAGCATCTGAACCTACATTTTGAGAAAATGCAGCCCACATCCGAAGATATGGGTCAGTACCGTGGAAAGGAACCTAGCATATAGGGGTGTATTCAGTTTTATAAACATCATCAACATAAATATTTATAAGAAATATGCAGGATGTATGAAAGACTCACATAACCCGAAGAAAATCATCATAATCATGAGAGGATGAAATAAGTACAATAACACATATGAGTCATCATAAAATTTTTCAATCACTTTCAGTTCTTCAAGAATATCAATTCTCATAATGTAAATATCATTTAAATCTTTCGAAAGAATAACTTTCACATTTCCACTTTTAAATCACTTCACCATTCACCATAGACACAAGGAAACACACACACACTGGGAGATCCTATAAACGACATAAACTATGTGAGCTATATGGAGTCCAACGTCCAACCCATGTTGGGGAGAGCCATCCTACCCTTGACATCGGAGTAGGACTATCGATATCAAATCCACACAAACTAGTGATCACTATATAAATTAGCCTCAGGCTCACTCCTATAGGGGAACATAGTTGTAGGGAAGTAAGGTCGCTTTATACCTCCCACTCGGTGCTAAAGATTTCTCCCGAACTTAGCTTAGATCATTTCAAAGACAATCCACAACAAAACAATTTTAGTAATATATAAATAAACATCGGGAGCCATCAAGCTTCCCATCTATCAAAATCAACCACGTTGTGGATTTCTTTGACACTAGAGTTCAAAACAACTCCATTAAGACCAAAAGGTCAAATCATTCAAAATATCTCAAATATTCAACATCAACATGCTTATAACACACACTTCCTAAAAAAAAAATACAATTTCCAATGGGGATTCATGACCCAAATATAAAAATCATGATAAATATCATTCAAGATTCATGTTTTATATCTCCACACATGTAAATTCATCTTTAAAGATCATAAACATCAAGATTTCATAATCATCATCATAAGATATGGGTTCATGCTTCAAATTCGTAAAAATCAAATAAAAATCATGCCTTTGTAAAGAAAATTACTTTTGGGCACAAGAACGAAAGAGAGTTCTTGTTGAAAAACCCCACATACCTTGAATGATGGGCTTTAGATCGATACTCATTTTTGAGATGTTAATCGTGCCTTTAAATTATGGTTCTTGAAGTTCTTGAACAAGGAACTTGGAATCTTGAATAAATTTACAGAATTAATGGTGAAATTTGGAGGTTCTTGAAGTTGGATGTAGGAGCTTAGGATTTTTTTTTGAGGAAATTTGATGAAATATAACATATAATGCTTCTAATAGGCATTAATATAGGGTTTGGATGGATTTTGGGTAAGGAGGAATGACCAAAACGCCCCTAAAAAATTAAAGAATTCTCGAATCTGTCCTTTGGTGGACTATTTTGATAGTCAGAAGTAGATCAACCATAACGTTTTACTCCGATATCCAAATTCGATTAAACCAATTTCATTAGAAAGAAGACTCTCATATCATTCCGTTGATATATAGTATCGCACCCAGTTCATTGTTTACGAGGAGTTATGATAGTTTGAAGTTGACCCAAAAATTCACTTTTGGTAGGATGAAGTAGATCGACTATAACTTTTTGCTCCGATAGAAAAATTGGATGAAACCAATTTCATTGGAAAGAGGAGTCGCAGAGCTTTCCATTGATTTATAGTAGATCACCCAGATTATTATGTACAAGGAGTTATAATCATTTAAAGTTGGACCAAAAATACGCCAGGCCTCAGTACTTTTTCCTGCACGTTTTACTGTTCACTACTATTCACAGTTCGATCGAAATGTTCATAACTCATTGCTTGGGTGTATGTTTTGGATGATCCATATATCATTGGAAATCTTTTTTGTCACCCTACGCAATGGTGGGTCATAATCTAAGATATTCCGAACGGAAAATTTATAGTTCATTCTAGAAGATAGAACCCAGCATGTTTACACATAAAATTTCAACAAAAAATTTCCCGAGGTATTACATCATCCCCCTGGGAAACATTCGTCCTCTAATGACGCTAGATAGGGAATAGAGCATACAGCTAAAATCATTCGTTAGACTCATCACCACATCGTTTCTCACTCCGAATGCAACATAGAATGAATGCATAAATTCAAGAAACTACAGCTTAACACATAATAAATGACAGCTGAACTGCTGCAACTTTTATCAAATGTGCATGATTTAGGAAAGAACGGTACCTTCGGCTTGATTAGAGTTTGCAGAAAATCGGTGCGGGTACTTGGATCGCATATCAACCTCAGCTTCCCAAGTTGCACCCTCAACAGATTGGTTTTGCCACAACACCTTGATCAAGGGAACTTCTTTGTTCCTTAGTCTTTGGACACTGAAATCAAGAATCCCAATACGAATCTCATCAAAAGAAAGATTTTCTTGAATGTCAGCACTCACAGAGGAATCCACTAACACAACATCGCTAATATGCTTTCTAAGTATGGAGACATGGAATATTGGATGAACAGAGGACAACTCGGAAGGCAACTCGACCTCAAAAGTTGCCTTACCAACACGGCTACGAATTTTGTAAGGACCAACATAATGGGGACTAAGCTTCCCCTTGTTTCCGAATCTATTCACCCCCCTTATGGGTAAAATTTTCAGATACACTATGTCACCAACTTCAAACTCAAGGTCTCTCCTTCTAACATCCGCATATGACTTCTGACGACTCTGCACAGTTTTCAACCTTTTCCTAATCAACTTAACTTTTTTCATAGCCTCGAATACCGAATGAGGACCACT
Organism: Capsicum baccatum var. pendulum; assembly: GCA_030864225.1. Classification (NCBI taxonomy): domain Eukaryota; kingdom Viridiplantae; phylum Streptophyta; class Magnoliopsida; order Solanales; family Solanaceae; genus Capsicum; species Capsicum baccatum. The sequence continues at coordinate 231,919,656 of CM061561.1, read as the reverse complement.
CACATCTGGTTCACCCTCCTCGAACCAACCTATGGGTGATCTGCACTTCCTCCCATACAAGGCTTCAAACGGAGCCATGCCAATACTAGAGTGAAAACTGTTATTGTAAGCAAACTTTATCAACGGTAAGTAATCATCCCAACTTCCCTTAAAGTCAAGTTCACAAGATCTCAACATATCCTCTAAGGTCTAGATGGTCCGCTTAGCCTGACCATCGGTCTGCAGATGAAAAGCAGAACTCAAAAACACTTGGGTAGCAAGACCCTTCTTAAAAGCTTTCCAAAATTGCAAAGTGAACTGAGTACACCTATCCGAAATGATAGACAAGGGAAATCCATGCTGTCTGACTAGCTCTCGGATATATAATCTAGCATAATCCTCAGCAATATATAAAGTATGAACAGGCAAGAAATATGAAGACTTAGTCAACCTATCAACCACAACTTAAATAGAATCATGTTGGCGTCGGGAATGAGGTAAACCAATCACGAAGTCCATATTTATCTCTTTCCACTTCCAGGTGGGAATACTAAACTCTTGCATCATACCACCAGGTCTTTGGTGTTCAACCTTAACCTGTTGGCATGTTGCGCACTTAGCTACAAACACTGCTATATCTTTCTCCATACCACTCCACCAATATATTTTCCACAAGTCTCGGTACATCTTAGTGGCACCAGGATGAATAGAATATCGTGCCCCAAGTACTTCAGCCATAATCCTCTGTCTCAGATCATGAATATTCGGGATACACAATCTACCCTATAATCTCAACACACCATCTCCCCCTTGGGAGAAAACCTCTACTTTTTGGTCCTTGACTGACTCCTTCAGTCTGACCAAACTAGCATCTAAGTATTGCTTTTTCTACACTTCCGAAACCAAGGAGGATTCAAAACTACTCTGAACCCCTATAGTACCTTCAATAGAGTCAAACAACTGAACCCCCAATCTAGCCAAACAATGTACATCACGAGCCAACTCTTTCTTACCTTCTACCACATGTGAAACACTACCCATGGACACTTTACTTAGGGTATCCGCCACAACATTGGCCTTGCCCAGATGGTACAACACACTCATATCACAGTCCTTTAACAATTCTAACCATCGTCTCTGCCTAATATTCAAATCTCTCTGGGTAAACACATACTGCAGACTCTTATGATCAGTGAAACATCAACATGAACACCTTACAAATAGTTTTCAAAGCAAACACAACAGCAGCCAACTCAAGGTCATGGGTGGGGTAATTTTTCTCATGGGGTTTCAACTATCTAAAAGCATAAGCTATCTCACCTTACCCTTCTGTATCAATATATAACCCAACCCAACTCTCGAAGCATCACAGTACACCACAAAACCATCAACACTATCAGGAAAAGTCAAAACAGGGGCTGAAGTGAGTCGAGTCTTCAACTCTTGAAAACTCTTCTCACAAGATACTGACCACAAGAACTTCACTTTCTTTTGGGTCAACCGAGTCATAGGAGATGCTATAGACGAGAAACCCTCAATTAAACGGCGGTAATAGCCAGCTAAACCCAAAAAACTTTGGATATCAGTTGGAGAAATAGGTCTAGGCCAATTTTTAACAGCTTTGGTCTTTTGGGGATCAACTCTAATACCCTCAAAAGAAATGATATGACCCAAAAAAACAACTAACCTTAGCCAAAACTCACACTTACTGAACTTGGTAAACAACTTGTGATCTCTAAGGGTTTGCAAGACAGTTCGAAGATGATCAGAATGTTCATCCTCACTACAAGACTATACCAGTATATCATCGATGAACACTATGACAAACATATCTAGATATGGTCTGAACACTCGATTCATGAGGTCCATGAAAGCTGCTGGGGCATTAGTTAACCCAAAAGACATAACAAGAAACTCAAAATGGCCATAACGAGTTCGAAAAGCAGTTTTCGAGATGTCAGACTCCCTAAATTTAAGTTGATGATAGCCGGAACGAAGGTCTATCTTTGAGAAATAACTTGCACCTTGCAATTGATCAAACAAATCTTCTATTCTCGAAAGAGGGTACTTATTTTTTACGATGACTTTATTCAGTTGGCGGTAATCAATGCACATACACAAAGAGCCATCTTTCTTTCTCACAAACAACACAGGAGCACCCCAAGGAGAAACACTGGGCCTTATGAAACCCTTATCTAGTAGATCTTTGAGTTGCTCTTTCAACTCCTTATGTTCTGCAGGGGCCATAACTAGACACTCCAGTCATAAACTTACTCATACTATCCCGATTATCAGCCACTAAGCGAGGAACATACTTGGCCAACTGATTGAACTTTAGACAGTACTCCGTAACAGTAATAGAGACCTATCGTAGCTTTATAAACTCTTCCACCTTTGCCTCCCTCATCTCCAAAGGGAAAAAATTATCAAGGAATGCATCCTAGAACTCTTGCCAAGTTGTAAGGACAACTCCCTCACCTCTACCCTTCCTCCAAGCAACAACCCAGTCTTAAGCAAGGTCTTTCAACCTATACGTAGCCAACTCCACACTATGTTCCTCAGATACATGCATCACTTGAGTAATATTCTGCACCTGTGATGATAGGCGAATTTACACGACTATTGTACTATATTTTACCCATTTTTAGCCATGTTCTGAGGACAAATTATATAATTCATGCACTTTTAGTCCTTTTCCCTGTAAGTGAGCTAACAAACGTGATTAGCAAGTTTTCAGGTATAAATGATGCAGAATTCAGCATTTTATGGATAGCTTGACGCCAAAGAAAGCTTCACGAAAGGAGGAAAGTAAAGCTTGGACGCCAAGGACCAAAAGTGGCGCATGGAAAATCTGCCCCCGGGCAAAAACAACAATTCTAAAGACTTTTGGGACTAGAAGTAACTTATTAGGAGTAGGATAATGATGCAGTAGCCCAGTAAGATTGGGTTAAGTAATGCAGTAGCTTAGTAGGAATAGGATAGGAGTATTATGAATACCCTATTTTTCTAGAGATTTTTATTATTCTCATTCTAGTTCTAATTCATCTTTCTAATACATTCTACTTCTAAAAACTCTTCAATTATTTCTTATTCACTTCTCTTTATCTATTCGATTCTTAATTTCCACAACAAGAGAAACGGTATTCTAAAAGGAAGTCACGCCTAAAGACATACCACACCATACTACACATGAGATCTTTATTGTGGTATAATGATAATGTTTATTGTGATTTCCATCGCACTCATGAGTAGATAAACTTCTTTGTTGGGGTTATAGAAGTCGTATGAGATACTATCTATTGCTATGAGTTTGTGAATTCGCGACACGTATGCTGCTTATATCATTATTCTCTTCATATTAATGCAAATTCTTGTGGTTGCAAACGCATAGAATACGCCAGTATAGCATTAACTTGTTCGAAAGAAAAGTTATATGTCTGGAAAAGAGATAATGTCAAGGTAATAGGGCACTAACCCCTATTAAAAAGTTAGTGCCGTAACTGGATAAACCTCTTAGAGAATTTGTACCATTAGATACGCTTTAAGCTCGAAAGAGTTAAAGTGAAATAGTCCTTGTTAGGTCGAAAGACGCTTGGATTTACCATAGAATACAATTCTCTATAAGCACATGCATGTCTAAATTCCGCATAACTCATAGCCAATAGAGACGTATAACTCACAAGGTGGACATAACCCCAACTCTCAATTCTCATTGACAACAACCTACCAAGCAAACCGTTTTTACTCTTTTATTTTCTGCTTTTACTTTATTATTTTGTTTACATTATTTGCACGTCAAAATCCCCCCTTTTACGAGACTTGCACCAAAAATCTAGTAATCCTTGCTTACTTATTGACCGACTATTCTCTGTGGGATCGATACCCAACCCAGTTGGGTTATATATTTGACAACGACTGCTTTACACTCTTACGAGAGTTGTAGATTGAGCGTTATCAAAAATTGGCGTCGTTACTGGGGATACGGTTGTCAACTAAGTTTGTGATAATTACTAGACCCATTGGTCAAAGATTCTCGTACTTTACTTTTAGTTTGTTGTTTTTGTTTTCTGCAGATATTTATTTAGTGCATGCCCCATACTCGAAGTTCTGGTCAACCGTTATTACCTATCAATCCTGAACCACAACGTATTGGCAGAATGGAGGCACAACACAAAATTGAAAGGATGGCTGCTCAACAGAAACAGGCGAGACTAGCTGCTCTAGCAGCCGCTCAAGTGCATCAACAGAATATTGATAACCCTGGGCGAGCAATAAATCCTGATGATGAGGACCTAGGTGATGACGAGTTACTAAACCCAAGGCATGCTGCTGAGATAGCAACACCTGCAAACAGAAGATATCATCAAGCTAGGTTTAGGCCTGAACACCGAGCTATGCAACCATCTTTCGACGATGATGATGATGATCTTGATGGAACCGGAGCCACAGGAGCCATTATTCCTCCATCATTGGCACCCGGAGCCAAGTTCAACATCACGAGCACCATGATTCAGTTATTGCAACTCAAGGGATTATTTGGTGGACTAACTGGCGATGATCCGAATATGCATCTCATCAACTTTATTTCTACATGAAAGTCGTTTAACAATCCTGGCATTGGTCAGAATGCAATTCGATTACGTCTATTTCCATTGTCTCTGTCTGGGGAGGCAACTCTATGGTTCAATGGGCTGACTCCTAATTCTATTACAAATTGGAGGCAATTGAAAGAAGCTTTCCTAGAAAGATTCTTTCCGCCATCCAAAAGATCACAATTGAGAGATGAAATCAGCAACTTTCGTCAGCTTCCAACTGAAGCTCTTCAGGAAACATGGGAGAGATTCAATACGAAGCTAATGCGGTGCCCAAACCATCATATGACCAATTTCCACCTAATGGAGATACTATACAGATCCTTGAATTCAATAACTAAACCAGTGGTGGATAATGCCGCTGGAGGATCATTTATTGACCTCACCTTTCAGCAAGAAAGTAATATGCTAGATCGGATGACGAAGCAAAGGAGAGCTTGGCATACCAGGGATTCTGAGGTAGCAAACCCCACTTTATCTATTGGCATGACTGCAGACCAAAGGATAAGAGAAGAAGAATGTGATCAAGATATGGCGCACATGAAAACACAAGTGGATCTTCTTACAAAGCATCCATTATATGGGAAGACCAAAAAAGTCAAAGCTGTTGCGTCAAAAGGAAGAGACGAATCTGATTCGGAAGAAGAAGCCAACTACTTAAACAATCAGGGGGGTTTCCAAGGTAATACCCCAGGAAACCAAGGTCGGAACTACTATGATAAATCTGGAAACAAGGACCAAGGTAGTTGGAAGAACAAGAATGAAAAGAGTGGCTTATACGTTCCCCCAGGAAGACGTGATACCACTGCATCTGGTTCTGGAAGTATGGAAGACATGATGGCTAAACTATTAAACAAAGTAGAAGCAACCAGCGCGGGAGTAACGGAGGTAATAAATGATTTATCCTCAATAAAGGAAATGGTTGACTCGCATTCCACTTCAATAAAGCAAATAGAGCAGCAATTGAGCCAACTTTCAGCAACACTCAATCAAAGAATGGCTGGCACTTTACCTAGCGACACTGTGCAAAATCCAAGGAATGACGGATCATGCATGGATATTACTACGCAAAGTGGTAAGGTGCTAGAAACATCATCCAAAGGCAAGCAAGTGGCCGACAATATAGCGGAAAAAGATGATAAGACCAATGGATAAAACACCGAAGAAGCTGACCACGACGTCACACCAAGTACGTTGCAGCCCGAAAAGATGGAAATACGGAAGCAAGAGGAGAAGAAATCCATGGAGAAAACAATCCCACTTCCACCACCACCCTTTCCTCAAAGACTAAAGAATATTGTGGATGATACAAGGTTTAGCAAATTCATGACGATGTTAAAACAGCTGACCATTAATGTTCTGTTGGTGGAGGCACTAGAACAAATGCCTGGGTATGCAAAATTTATGAAGGATCTTTTGATAAAGAAGCGTGCAGCAAGCTTTGAGTTAAAAGATACTGTTCATCATTGCAGCGCAATTGCTACCCGATCACTAGTTCAGAAGAAGGCCGACCCCGGTGCTTTCACTATTCCTTGAACCATTGGATCTTTGAATTTTGCCAAGCCATTATGCGATTTAGAAGCCAGCATCAATTTGATGCCATTATCTATTTATAAAAAGTTGGGGTTGGGTGATCCTACTCCAACCAATATGAGGCTCGTAATGGTGGATAGGTCGGTAAAACGACCTATTGGTATTCTATGAAACATATTGGTAAAGGTTTCTTCATTCATCTTTCTGGCAGACTTCGTTATCTTAGATTGTGAGGCAGACTTAGAAGTTCCCATAATCTTGCCCCCTTTCCTTGCAACAGGAAGTGTGCTTATTGATTTAAGAGCCAATGAGCTTTTATTTCGAATAAATGACAAAGTAGTTCACTTTGATGTGTGCAAATCAATGAAGCAACCCATAGATCTGAACGTATTTTCGGTAGCTGATAATTACTTTGATGATAAGAAAGAATTACTTGAAGAGGAGCAAAGTATTGATGACCCACTGGCGGTAATGCTCATGAATGTTGAGCATAAGGATGCTGAAAATTATGAAGAGACCATTAGCGCTCTAACAGGATTAGGGTCATATCCTCACGCTCCCAAGAAGCTGGACCTTGATCTCAAAAATCGACCCAAACCACCAGCTAAGCCATCTATTAAAGATCCACCCACGTTAGAATTGAAGGAGCTGCCTAGTCATTTAAAGTATGCATTATTAGGAAGTGAAAACACACTTCCAGTCATTGTGGCGGCAGATTTGGGTGAGTAACAAGTTGCAGCTCTCATTGCTATTCTTCGAAAGTATATAAGATCCATTGGTTGGACCATCGCTGATATTATTGGTATCCCACCTACGATTTGTACACACAAGATTAAGCTTGAAGAAAATTGGACACCCACCATTGAGCATCAAAGGTGTCTAAATCCACCTATGCAAGAATTGGTGAAGAAAGAAATTATCAAGTGGATAGATGCAGGAGTTGTGTATCCAATCTCTGACAGTACATGGGTAACCCCGGTATAATGTGTTCCCAAGAAAAAAGGCATGACGATAGTTGCGAATGATAAGAATGAGCTTATTCCACTCAGACTCGTAATAGGGTGGAGAGTATGCATGGACTACCGAAAGCTGAATTCATGGACACTCAAAGATCACTTTCCAATGCCATTCATGGACCAAATGCTCGATCTATTAGCGGGGAAAGGATGGTTTTGTTTCTTAGACGGATATTCTAGCTATAATCAGATTTGTATTGCTCCCTAAGACCCACAGAAGACAACGTTCACATGCCCATATGGTACGTTTACCTTTAAACGTATGCCATTCGGGATATGTAACGCACCATCCACCTTTCAGCATTGTATGATGTCCATCTTTTTTGATATGGTTGAAGATACCTTGGAGGTATTCATGGATAATTTTTCAGTCGTGGGCAAATCGTTTGAATCGTGTTTGGTAAACCTAAGTATGGTGTTGCAAAGATGTGTAGAATTCAACCTAGTGCTGAATTGGGAGAAGTGCCACTTTATGGTTAAACAAGGTATTGTTCTTGGGCACAAAATCTCTGAAAGAGGAATTGAGGTTGATCGAGCTAAAATTGAAGTTATAGAGAAGCTACCACCTCCACTTTCCGTGAAGGGATTTCGTAGTTTCCTCGGGCACGCAGGTTTCTATCGGCGGTTCATCAAAGACTTCTCCAAAATTGCTAGTCCATTATGCAAACTTTTGGAGAAAGATGCAAAGTTTGACTTTAATGAAGATTGTTTGAAGGCATTTGAATGCCTCAAAGAGAAGATAATTGAAGCTCCTATCATGGTAGCACCAGATTGGTCCCTATCATTTGAAGTCATGTGTGACACCAGTGAGGTAGCTTTGGGCGTTGTACTTGGCCAGAGAAGGGGAAAGTTATTCCATCCGATCTATTATGCAAGCAAGATCTTGAAAGAAGCCCAAAGGAACTATACTGTCACAGAACAAGAGCTCCTAGCGGTTGTGTATACTCTTGAAAAGTTTCGTGCTTATTTTTTGGGAACCAAAGTAATCGTTCATACAGACCATGCAGCTCTGAGGTATTTAATGACAAAGAAGAATGCGAAACCAAGGCTAATCGATGGGTATTGTTGCTGCAAGAATTTGATTTCGAGGTTAAAGATAGAAGAGGGTGCGAGAACCAAGTGGCCGATCATATATCTAGACTCGAGAATGAGCATATAGCGCAGCCTAAAATAAAGATTGACGATGTATTCCCTGACGAGAAGATATTAGCCACAATAATGGAAGAGTTACCATGGTATGCCGACTTTGCGAACTTTGTGGTGAGTAATGTGATACCTGCAAATTTATTTTTCCATCAAAAAAGGAAGTTTATGCATGATGTAAAATACTACTTTTGGGATGAGCCATATTTGTTTCGACGATGCGCGGATGGTGTTATCCGGTGATGCATATCCCATGTAGAGGTGCCTAATATATTGGAAGTATGTCATACTTCCCAAGTTGGGGGACATCACGCAGGTAATCGGACAGCAAGGAAGGTATTTCAAAGTGGATATTATTGGCCTTTGATATTTAGAGATGCTTATGACTTTGTGAGAAGATACGACCAATGTCTGAGACAAGGTGCAATTTCGAAACACCATGAGATGCCCATGTCGAAAATTCTTGAAGTAGAGCTCTTTGATGTATGGGGTATTGATTTCATGGGTCCATTCATAAATTCGTTTGGAATGAAATATATCCTAGTTGTTGTAGACTATGTTTCAAAATGGGTTGAAGTAGTAGCGTTGGCCGATAATAAGGGAAAGCGTGTTGTAGCATTCTTAAAGAGAAATGTCTTCTCTCACTTTTGAGTACCACGTACTATCATAAGCGATGGAGGATCTCACTTTTGCAACAAGATATTCAAATCCGTGTTGGCAAAATATTGTGTCAAGCAACATAAGGTAGCCACACCTTATCACCCATAAACTAGTGGACAGGTAGAGGTTTCCAATCGAGAGATCAAGAAAATCCTTGCAAAGACGGTAAATGCTAATAGGAAAGATTGGTCTCGGAAGCTGGACGATGCACTATGGGCTTATAGGACTGCATTCAAAACACTAATTGGCATGTCCCCGTACCAATTAGTTTATGGGAAGGCCTGTCACTTGCCTATTGAGCTCGAGCATAAAGCATTATGGGCTTTGAAGCAACTTAATTTGAATTGGGATGATGCAATGAATCTGACATTGGAGCAGCTGAACGAGATGGATGAATTTCGTCTATATGCTTATGAAAGATCGGACCTATACAAGGAGCGGATGAAAAAGTATCATGATCAACGGATTGTTCAACGAAACTTTCAAAAGTATGATATGGTACTTCTCTTCAATTCCAGATTGAAGATATTCCCAGGTAAGTTGAAGTCTAAGTGGTCTGGTCCGTACAAAGTAAACCAAGTCTACTCGTCTGGAGTAGTTGAGTTGAAAGACAATAATGGTGTTGTCTTCAAGGTGAATGGCCAATGAGGAAAACCTTATATCGGTCCTCTTGACTCGATAATTTATATGGACACCACTTATCTTGACGAAGTCTAAGTACTCGAGGTAACTATGTCGTGCCGCGACAATAAATCAAGCGCTAGATGGGAGGCAACCCATCATTTTTCATTTTTTTTCCTTTCGTTCTATTACGTGTTTTCTTTTGATAAATAAAAATCCAAATAAAGAAGATGTGACATGACCAAAACTAAGGCGCTTGATGGGAGGCAACCCATCGTTCTAATCGTTTTTGTTGTTTTTGAGCAAGTGTAGGTACAAGAGGCGTAAACGAGGAGATTGGTGCCAAATTTTGATTTGGTCATATTGCATGTTGAAGGAGGTAAGTTAGTAATAAAGGAGAAAAAGGCTATGGATTGGGCATTTCTTATGAAAATATAGGCAACGAACAAGGCTAGGCCTATGTAAAACTAGGCCACGAACAAGGCAAGGCCTATGCTATGGCCTAAGCTCTCGGAATCTAGTGTGCCATAGCATAGGCGCCGCCCATGCCCAAGTATGCCATAGCATAGGCGTCGCCTATGCCAATGCCTTTTGTCTCTGAATCTCATATGCTATGCAAAAGGCGCCGCCTATGCCTAAGAATGACCTGGCATAGGCGCCGCCTATGCTCAACAATGCTATGCAAAAGGCGCCGCCTATGCCTAGCATAGGCAAAGCAAAAGGCGCCGCCTATGGTCACTTCTTGTCTCCAAATCCAATTTTAAATCGGTCAAAACCTGACCCAAGCCTCTCCTATAAATAACAGACTTAGTCTTAGACCATAAACACATTGCAAACCTAGCATAAGCGCCGCCTATAGTCTCCAAATCCTCTCAAAAATTTTCCTTTTGCTCTTTTACTTCACAAGAACATCATCCAAAGGCATCAATCAAGTAAGTACTTCTTTGTTCTTCATTTATATTCCGTAAGTACTACACTACTACGCCTATTATGAATTGTTAAATCTTGAAGTAGTATTGGTGATTTGAATGTGATTGAATTTTTATGATACAACTAAGTGAGTGAACGAATACGTAAGGTTGATCTTAACTTGTTTCCAACTTGTATTTGATTTTTGATGCACTGTCATACTTTTGTGGAATTGACATGGTCAAGAAAATTGCCTAATCTTGTCAATAGAAAGCTTACATGTTGGAATGACTTGTTCATCGAGATAAGAATTATGGTTGACTACCAACATATAAGGTTGTGATTATTTCTAGATGCTATGCCTCGATTCAATCTCTATGTAGTAGTCTTGATATATCAAACATGAAAGTATTGCCAAAATTTCAACAAGTATGACTGCACTGATTATATTGTTGGAATATAGCACCTAAAATGTATATCGATGAAGTCTGAGTAATCAACAATTTTTACTTCACTAGTTTGTGCCAACAAACTAAGTGTGGGGTGGTGCCACTACTGCCTGTTTATTGATTGTATCCATCGAGATGACGCCAACATGAACATTGTTTTAGTCTCAGGTACAATGGCACCCAAAGCAAGACAAGGCAAAGATAAGGAAACCACTTCACAAAAAGGCTAGAAAAGAGGCCAAAAAGAGCAAGGAGAATCATCCTCAATGCAAGTACCACGCCGCATGTTCGGACTTAAATGGGTTCTAGAAGAGGAAGCAAAGGAATGGTATAGGAACCACAAAGAGAAGAAATATGTTCATGTGGACTTGATAAACAAGGAAAGCCTAGCAAAGAAAGAACCGCGCGTGTTGGACAAGATCATGGCGTTACATCTTTATTTCATCTTCCGAGATATGGGAGAGTGCAATCTCGATCTAACATGCGAATTCTACGCCAACTGGTCACCGAAAACCACAGGAAGTGAGGTCAAGATTCGGGGCCAAGTTCTGCAGCTAAATGCAGAGTTCTTCCACTCCTTTCTTGGCTTGCCTGTTGTTGATCCATCACCATTCAAGGAGCTGTACAATAGACCTCCATACAGAGCCATTCGACACACACTCTGTGGAACAAGATCCATGGCACGGTGGAGTAGACACAAGGACACCGGTCAACACAACACCTTCCCATATGCTCCTTTGTATAGAGAAACTAGGATATGGTTGCGAATAGTCAACTCTTGCCTAATTCCAGGGACTCAGTACACAAAGATAACATGAGATAGAGTGTGCTTGGTGTACGCATTGATGACGAATATCCCTATCAATATTGGGGCAATTATTCGATCTACTATGCGGAAAGCTAGGCTGCACAAGAGGTCCCACTTCAGCTTTGGCAATCTGTTGATTGCAATATTGAGAAAAAAGGACATCGAAGAGGAACATACTGATCATAAACTCCCACACAACCCAAATAAGGTTGACCTCACAAAGGTTAAAGATATTGAATTCACGCATGGCGTCAACCTTACCACTTCAGAAAGGCATGCTCGCGACGAAAGCTTCTTCCTCCATTTATATGGCATTACGAGGTTTACAATGATGAGCGGTGGTCGTGTTCCAACTGCTGCAGAGCTCCAATAGCTGGATTATGATTACCCAATGAATAAGCATGCGAAGGCAATGTATGGAGTAGGTGTATACTTTGAGGAACCTCTTGATGACGATGTGACAATCGATGATGATCGCAGAATGCCAGACTCCGACGTGGAGTAGAATTCTGATGACGACAACTCCAATGATGATTCCGACGAAGGGGGTATGACCCCAGACATAGAGAAGGAGTCCGACTAACCAGGTTCTTCTTATTAATTTTCCACTGAGGACAGTGTATCCCATCTAAGTGTGGGGTGCTGGTATTTGCATGCTATACTTCTATATCTGCATTTGCATTTATGTTTTTTTGTTTTTATTTTTAGTTTTTAATTGTCTTTTTTAGTAGTTAAAATTTTTTTTGTTAGTTAATTTTTTTTTTTAACTTTGCATAAAATTATTCTGAGGGGCAGCATGGTATTATGACAAGAGTTCGTGATAAAATCATTACTATTGAGACGTTTAGGCTTTAATTGTGACTCACTATGTGATATTGTGTGGTTCCATTCCTTCATCTGTTGGGTCAAGAGTCTATGCTACTCCCAATAAAGTCGTCCATGTGCCTTGTGTGTGTGAGGATATAGTATATTCTGTGTTTGTGGCTGATGCTAGAACTTGCCTGGTATGTATGTAAAGCGAAAATAAGGAGTGCAAGTCTAGGAGATGATTTAGGCATTTCTTTGGAAACCTATACATGTTTACCTTCTTTTTACCTACCCATGGACATTATCCTAGTTAACCCCTTTGAGCCTTTAGCCTATTTTCTTTGACAACCTCATATGTAAGACTAATCCATTTTTTCAAGACCATAATTTGATCTAAATTCCTAAGTTCTTTAAATTGTAAAGTCATGTGACAAAAAAAGAGGAAATTGGGTGAGTATGATGCTTTAGAATGTAATGGTGCTTGAATTTGTTATGAAAAAGAATTGCTATCATAAGAGGTGTTATGAAAAAAAAAGGGAAAGGAAAACCAAAAAGTTAGTTATGTTTAAAATTGAAAAACAAAGGTGGAGAAAAGGGGTGGTAGAATAAAAGAAAGTAGAAAGGTTGTTTGAAAGAAAAGTGTTAATGACATAATGTGATGTATTAAAGCGCTTAGGAACATAGTCACTATTTCTGGCCAAAATAGTCCTACCCGTCCCTTAGCCTACATTACAACCAGTAAAAGACCTATTTGATCCTAAGCTTAGCATTCTGATATTTAGTGGAACATTACACTAAGGGCAAGCCTATGGTCATCAGTTGCAACATATGAATTCTTTGTGAGAGTGAGAACAAGGATACTTTTATACCTATGTTCGATAAATATACTATGCTTGTGAGTAATTATGGGTAATATACGGTGAGACACACATGGTTGATGAGTTTTGGATAGTCGTGTATGATTCTTTGTACTTTTAATTTTGAATATGAATTAAACACCATCATAAGTCTATGTTAGAGGTTGAATTGTTTCTACTAATGATCAGAAAACTACTCTTTGTTAATGATAGCTATGCCTGTCTTGAGTAATATTTTGTGTTGTTACTGTGAAACCCTAAGTAGATGTTTAGATGAACATGATAGTTTGTTCGAGGACGAACAAAACTTTAAGTGTGGGGTGTTGATGATAGGCGAATTTACAAGCCTATAGTACTATATTTTACCCATATTTTAGCCATGTTCTGAGGACAAATTATATAATTTATGCACTTTTAGTCCTTTTTCCTGTAAGTAAGCTAACAAACGTGATTAGCAAGTTTTCAGGTATAAATGATGTATAATTCAGCATTTTATGGATAACTTGACGCCAAAGAAAGCTTCACAAAAGGAGGAAAGTAAAGCTTGGACGCCAAGGACCAAAAGTGGAGCATGGAAAATCTGTCCTCGGGCAAAAACAACAATTCTAAAGACTTTGGGGACTAGCAGTAACTTATTAAGAGTAGGATAATGATGCAGTAACCCAGTAGGATTGGGTTAAGTAATGTAGTAGCTTAGTAGGAATAGGATAGGAGTATTATAAATACCCTATTTTGCTAGAGATTTTTATTATTCTCATTCTAGTTCTAATTCATCTTTCTAACACATTCTACTTCTAAAAACTCTTCAATTAATTCTTATTCACTTCTCTTCATCTATTTGATTCTTAATATCCACAACAAAAGAAGCGTTATTCTAAAAGGAAGTCACGCCTAAAGCCATACCACACCATACTACACGTGAGATTTTTATTGTGGTATAATGATAATGTCTATTGTGATTTCCATCGCACTCATGAGTAGCTAAACTTCTCCGTTGGGGTTATGGAAGCCGTATGAGATACTATCTATTTCTATGAGTTTGCGAATTCGCGACACGTATGTTGCTTATATCATTATTCTCTTCATCTTAATGCAAATTCTTGTGGTTGCAAACGCATAGAATACGTCAATATAGCATTAACTTGTTCGAAAGAAAAGTTATATGTTTGGAAAAGAGATAATGTCAAGGTAATAGGGCACCAACCCCTATTAAAAATTAGTGTTGTAACTGGATTAACCTCTTGGAGAATTTGTACCGTTAGATATGCTTTAAGCTTGAAAGAGATAAAGTGAAATAGTCCTTGTTAGGTTGAAAGACGCTTGGATTTACCATAGAATACAATTCTCTATAAGCACATGCATGTCTGAATTCGTCATAACTCATAGCCAATAGAGACGTATAACTCATAAGGTGGACATAACCCCAACTCTCAATTCTCATTGATCAACAACCTACCAAGAAAACCGTTTTTACTCTTCTATTTTCTGCTTTTACTTTATTATTTTGTTTACATTATTTGCACGTCAAAATCCCCCCTTTTACGAGACTTGCACCAAAAATCTAGTAATCTTTGCTTAGTTAGTGACCGACTATTCTCTGTGGGATCGATACCCAACCCAGTTGGGTTATATATTTGACAACGACCGCTTTACACTCTTACGAGAGCTGTAGATTGAGCATTATCAACCTGCTCTAAGAACAACCATGGATCCTTATTAGACTTGGACCCATAGAATTCTGGTGGATTCATCCGTATGAAGTCACGGATCCTAGAAGCAGCTGAATTACCTCCCTACTACTATGGAGATGGGGCTGGGTTGGCCTGAATATTTGCAGTAATAGCTTGGGACAACGCCTGAAAAGCTTCCCAAAATTCAGCATGAGACACGTTTTCATTTAATGGGTCAGCGAGTTGAGGTTGCTGACTATCATTATTTCTTCTCGCTCGATGTGGAGGCATATTTCTAAAAGAGGATATCATGAATCAATAGCAGAGAGAGACACTTTAAGCACGATAGACTTCTGAAAGAAAGAATCACACTTTTTCCTAAAATATCTTGTAGCCACTTGCTTATAGATGTGGCGCACTACACACCGATGATCAAGACTCTACTTAACGTGTCTTGTCAGACTCCCTAGGATACCTTAAAATCTTAGGCTCTGATACCAAGTTTGTAATGCCCCAAAAATGGGTCCTAGAGCGTCACACGGTGCTTGAGGCTACGAGTAGCCCCAAGCTAACCTTTGAGCCATTTTCATTTAGTTCAACATGAATCAATAGGGTTTCCATAAATAACCCTCAAATATCAACATAGTAATCATCATCTAAGAATAAAAGAATTTCAAAAAGATAACAAAATATGACTTATTAGTCAACTCCCAATATCTATACTAGTTTGACAAGACACTAAGAAAATCAATAAAACCAGTGAGCCATTGAAACATTCCCCAACTGACTCATACTTAGTTATCAAATGTAAAAAATTTCGTGAAACCAACATCAGACATCACGTCCTCGGAACATGAGGACTCACCACGACAGAGAATGTAGAACAACATGCCCGAAGAATCACTGTCGAACCTAGAACTGAGCACCTAAACCTGCAATCCAAGAAAATACAGCCCATATCCAAAGATAAGGGTCAGTACCATGGAAAGGAACTGAGTATATGGGGGTACATGCAGTTTTATAAACATAATCATCATAAATATTTATTAGAAATATGCAAGATGTATGAAAGACTCACATAGCCCGAAAAAAATTATCATAATCATGAGACGATGAAATAAATACAATAACACATGTGAGTCATCATATAATTTGTCAATCACTTTCATTTCATCAAGAATATCAATTCTCATAATTTAAATATCATTTAAATATTTCGAAAGAATAACTTTCATAATTCCACTTTAAAATCACTTCACCATTCACCATAGACACAAGGAAACACACACACACTGATAGATCCTATAACCGACATAAACCATGTGAACTACATGGAGTCCAACGTCCAACCCACATTGGGGAGATCCGTCCTATCCTTGCCATCGGAGTAGGAATATCAATATTAAATCCACACAAACTAGTGATCACTATATAAATTAGCCTCAGGCTCACTCCTACAGGGGAACGTAGTTTTAGGGAAGTAAGGTCGATTTATACCTCCCATTCGGTGCTAAATATTTTTCCTGGACTTATCTAAGATCATTTCAAATACAATCCACAACAAAATAATTTCAGTAATATATAAATATACATCGGGAGCCATCATGCTTCCCATCTATCAAAATTAACCACATTGTGGATTTCTTTCACACTTGAGTTCAAAACAACTCCATTAAGACCAAAAGGTCAAATTATTCAAAATATCTCGAATATTCAACATCAACGTGCTTATAACATACACTTTCTCAAACAACACAATTTCCATGGGGATTCACGACCCAAATATCAAAATCATGATAAATATCATTCAAGATTCATGCTTTATATCTCCACACATGTAAATTTATCTTTTAAAACCATAAACATCAAGATTTCATAATAATCATCCTAAGATATGGTTTCATGCTTCAAATTCGTAAAAATCAAATAAAAAGCATGCCTTTGTAAAGAAAATTACTTTTGGCCACAAGAACGAAAGAGAGTTCTTGTTGAAAAACTCCACATACCTTGAATGATGAACTTTAGATCAATACTCAGTTTTGAGATGTTAACCGTGCCTTTTTTTTAAAGTATTATCCGAGGATTGAGAGTTTTTGGGCTCTCCCACCCGAGACGATCAGGGGTTGAGCCATGCACCCCCAAGCCTTATTATTAATACACGAGAAATAGAAACTGAAAGTACACGGAGGGGGGAATAAACCTGACCTCCAAACCTATGGTGGTTTCAAGTCAACTGACCAAAGAGGGTCAGTCGACCCGTCCCCTATAATAAAATGGAAACCTAGTGTTATGCACCTAAACGCGAGGACTCCTCGCAGTACAAAGTAATCTAGGTATAAATGAATAAGGGAGACTCTCCCCTTACAAGTAGGAGAAAAATCAAAAGAAAAATGACGACTACATAAAGTCTGTAAAACGCAGAAATACCGAACCATAGAAGTAACTTCAATACCTGCCATGGAGGAAACAAGCTAGTGGATCAAGGTGGTTTCTTTATTCTCTTCAGCTTTCTTCATCGAAAGATCATCGTGCCAAGCTTGTCTAGAATAAAGTACCCTTTTGCTTCTCTAGGCAGCTGATGGTGAGTGTAGTAGTGCTGTGGAATGTCATGGTGGTGGCTGTACTTAGACAGAGCATCCGCCGTGTAGTTAGCTTCCCTGTATACATGATGACACTGAAATGACTCAAGCTGACTGACGAGATTTTGGAGTTCCTGAAGGTCAGTATCAAGTCTCCAAGGTGGTTGGATATTGTGATTGAGCCATTTGATAAGAAGCTCGGAATCCACTTCTAAGGTAAGCTTATTATAGCCATGTTGGATGTACCAAGAGACGCCGAAGATAGCCGTCTTTACCTCAGCGTGATTATTCGTGCCAATGCCGAAAGGAGTAGAGAAAGCATAGATTAAGTTCCCATGATGATCGCGGAGAATACCCCCTCCACCAGTGCTGCTCGGGTTCTGTAGTGCGCTCCCATCAGTGTTTAACTTATAAGAATCAGCAGTGGGTTTCTTCCAAGTAATGTTGGTGACTTTAACATCACGTCTGCAACTTTCAACAATGGAAACCAAGTCGTTCCAGCTGGTCGGCCAACTTATATAAGGGAAAGAAGCACCAAGAAGAAAGTAAATGTCCTTAAAAACTAGGAATTTAACTCTTGCAATATTGGATTTCTTTCCCCCATATTTGCTAAAACATCGGTTCTTCCAAAGGTTCCAGCAAATGAATATTGGAGTAGCATGGATCAGCAGCTTGTGGGCAGCATTTCTATGCTCCGTAGCCCATCATTTAATAAGAAAATTAGGCAACAGGGCTGCTGCATAACTGTTGCCCAGATTTCCGGAGAAAAACTTCCAAATATGCCACGCAAAATGGCCGGAAACAAAGATGTGGTCTATGGTGTCAAGACCTGGTTGGTTACAGCAAAAACAGTCCACTTGTGCACCTCCGAACTGAGTGATCCTTTCATTAGTTGGGATTTTTCCTCACAGCGCTCTCCAAAGAAGGAAGGATACTTTAAAAGGTATGTTTTGATGCCACATGTTGGTGTGGAGACTAGTCTTATCCTTCTTCGCTCGAACCAACTCCCACGCCGAAGAGCAAGTAAAAATTCCACTCTCATTTGGTATCCAAATTGGTGTATCATCTACACCCTCCTAGAAATGAAATTGAGTGGCCAAAATTCGTGGAACCAAGAGAGGAGGAACCTGTTGTCTGATCATCACTTCATTCCATCGGTCGTCGATTAAAAACTGAGATACTTGAATGTTGCCTGGTCTGGTGTCCACAATTCTGTGAGCCGCTAAAGCCCTAATTCCAAGCCTAATCGTTCCTTTGAATGATGGTTCTTGGATTTCTTGAGCTAGGAACTTGGAATCTTGAATAAATTTGCAAAATTAATGGTGAACTTTGGAGGTTCTTAAAGTTGGATATAGGAGCTTAGGGTTTTCTTTTTGAGGTAATTTGATGAAATATAACATATAATGCTTCTAATAGGCTTTAATATATGGTTTGGATGGATTTTGGGTAAGGGGAAATGACCAAAATGCCCCTAAAAAAATCAAATAATTCTCGAATCTGTCCTTTGGTGGACTATTTTGATAGTCTGAAGTATATCAACCATAATGTTTTATTCTGATATTCAAATTGGATAAAACCAATTTCACTAGAAAGTGGACTCTCATACATTTCCGTTGATATATAGTATCTCACCCATATCATTGTGTATGAGGACTTATGCTTGTTTGAAGTTGACAAAAAATACATTTCTGATAGGCTAAAGTAGTCCGATAGACAAATTGGATGAATCCAATTTCATTGGAAAGAGGACTCGCAGAGCTTTCCATTGATTTATAGTAGATCACCCAGATTATTATGTACAAGGAGTTATGTTTGTTTAAAGTTGTAGAAAAAATACGCCAGGCCTCAGTAATTTTTCTTGCACGTTTTACTGTTCACTACTATTCATGGTTCGATCAGAATGTTCATAACTCATCGCTCGGGTGTCCATTTTGGATGATCCACATATCAATGGAAATCTTATTCGATACTCTACGCAATGGTGGGTCATAATCTAAGACATTCCACACGGAAAATTTATAATTCATTCTAGAAGATAGAACTCAACAAGTTTACACACAAAATTTCAATGAAAAATTTCCCGGGGTATTACATATAGATAGTTAAGAGTTGTATATCATAAGGAAGTACTAGGAATGAGTCTTATTTTTGAAAGTGTAGTCTTACAAAGTGAGTTCTTATTTATGTGTATTGTTATATCTTGGACTCTAGAATACAGAGGTTGAAGTTAAGTTTAGATTTATTAAAAAGGGGCCCACAGACTTAGAATGATGGCTTTAAGCTTAGGGGAAGATGATAGGAAAAGTAACCAAGTTAGGCTCTCAAATTCTAGTAGTGATTCTAGTATTTTTTTGAACACCAGTAGGAAAGAAAGATGCCCGACCCATTCTTATATCAGTGTAAAGTTTTTCAGTCCTCACAACATCTACTCATGCCTTACAAGTCAGCTCCATGATCATAGTTCATGTTCATACACATTATAGAAAATCATGTGCACTTCCAGTTCCTAGTATAAGGAGTTCCAGTTTGCTCAACAACACGAATCATCTTTCATAAAATCATGAAAATAAAATACAGGTGATGCAGCTCATAACTCATGTACTCATGCTTTATAGAATGTTCAGTTCCAGGTACTCATGCTATACTTTGAACGACCAGTGAAATTTATATTTTTTCATGAATGCTCCCAGGTTAGATCTCTTTGATCAATCTATGTTGTTGATATTCTATTCCTCAAGCCTTAGTTAGGTGTCAAATTTATTCTTTCTTGCTTTAGGATCTTATGTTCTAAACTTTCAGTAATCTCTCCTTAATGTAAACATAGAGGTAATAAACAATTGGTTAGATATGAGAGGTTAAATGTTTCTTGTTGACAAAATATTGTTGCATGCTTTTTGTATCTCAGGTTATAAGTGTGAAGGATGATTGAGGTAGAGCTTTTTATATATGGCATGGTTAGTTAAGAATTCTATGTGTGTCTTCTTAAAAATAGTGCAAGAAAGTTGTTATTGATAAAGGTTTAGAGAATATGAGAAAGATACTTTTACGGTTAGTTCTCCTAGAAGTATATATGTGGTTATATTGAATGTAGTTGTTTGAGTAGTAATTAGGATTATTCATGTGATGAGAAGTTGTGAAAGTGCAGGGGGTATTGAATTCATGGTTCAGACTAGTATTATAGTGTTATGTTTACACTTTGTAGATTTGAGTAGGCTTGAACATAGTGAGAGAATTAAGTTCAGCTCGGACTTCAGTAAGTAGAGTCATTAGTGACCATGTGAAGATTTTAAGTATCCTCAAGAGAGGTTCAGTATTAATGTGGAATGTATAGTTAAGGGAGTATTTGAGGAGTATTTCTCAGCTTTAAAGTGACATTTACATGGTCTAAGGCATAACAATTCTATCCTAGCTTATTTTTAATAGGCCTATGTTCCATGTTACAGTATTATACACATGTTGCGATTCCTTATTCAAATATCTAATCAGATCATGCCCAACATTCCTTGCTCCCAAATATTATTAGAACTCTTAAGAAAGATCATTGAAGAAATACTTCAGTTGTGTAAAAACTTTTAGTATGAGTAAGTCCGTAGAGATAGCAATTTAGTTTAGCAGTTAGACCAACAAGTTCCTATGGTTTTCTATTTTTCCATCTATTCATAGTATGAGGATTCTCATGAATATGGCTATTCTAAGAGGTAAATTGTTTGCATCTATGTTATCAGCTCAGTTCATGCATCATGCATCAGTTTTAAATTCAAGATATTAAGTCATAATTCTAATTGTAAGTATCCCATGCTTTATCTTAGTCTTTACTTAATATTTCATCCAAGACAGCATCATTCATGGGGAGAATTATCCCAAGGGGGAGATGCTATAATACCCCAAGTTTCAATATCCTAAACCTCTCAAACCAGATCCAAATTGAGCTAATGGTTACTCATTAGTTGACTCTCTTGTTTCTATCTCAGCCTTATAACCATTCTCATGTCATTGCATGTATTCATAAAATTAGTTAGTTTATGTATCATGTTTCAGACTCAGTTATGTAATCATGTTTTCAGTCATACATATTCAGTATATATTCCCAAAGGAGAGATATTGTAACACCCCGTAAAACTCTTAGCTCAATTCAGCTCTCGGTTTCATGTTTGAGAGGTCTAAGACATGAACATTTCACTAAGTGTTGAGGACTTATTAACTTTCAAGACCCCTAGACTTTACGAATTTGAAAATCGACCTTCCTGACCCAATAATATTGGTTTTTAAGTTAATTCATATTTAGTGAGGTCAAAATTACATGTTGAGTGAGTTTCAAAATTTTCAGACGAGCGTAGTGGCACGTTTGGAGAAGCAAACTAGTTAGGCCACCGGGATAACCCCACATCGCCTAGCCTAGTACAGTGGGATACGGCCCGAGTTGCCTGGGCTAGTCCACCGAGATAGAGCCAGCGTCCCCTCATGCCTATATATTCAACTTTTGAGTTAAACACCCAAGGGGTATTTGGGTCATTTCCCAGCACCCAATTCGTTCATAAACATGAATTAGGGCTCCCAAGGAGAATTATTGGCCCTTTATCTCACAAAATCTCTCAAGAAATACCCTCTTTTTCCCCAAGAACAAACCCTAACCCTTTCACAAGAAATCAAGAAATTCTAGCTTTAAGTTCAAGAAACCCTCAATAAATTTTCATGAAATCATTTATTAAGGTATGTGGAAGTTCATTCATGGGTCCCTTTCACCCATGGAACCTAAAAATCTTTCTTTGATTAAAAAGATGAGCTTTGTTTTACTATGAAGATGCAGATGTTCAAGATGGATTTATTTTATGCATTTCCTTAGTGATTTGAACACAATTCATGTCCAAGTATGATTCCATGGAAAAGTTATATTGTCTCATGCTTCAAGTTTCAATTTCTATGTCATGTTCAATTGATTTCAGAATAAATCTCCATATTATGAATTTAGCCATGAAGTCATGTTGCTTTCTCATGCTTTAAGATATTCCTATATTCAAGTTCATGATTTTTATATGTTTGATGAAATCTCTACATTTTGGGTCTTAGAACAATGATTACATATTACAACATTTCAAGCATGATATCATATTTTTATAATCATTTAGTGCTGGCGGTTATGAACACCCGTTACCTATGTGTTTTACATGATTTCTAATTTTTTAAGTAATAAGTCAGCCAGACCATGGCTTTAATTTTATACTCAGGCATCATAATCAGGTTGAGCATTATCAGTTTATGTGTTTATAATTACCTCAGGATCCCTATGCATTGTTATTTTCAGAATACCATGACTTGAGCTTATCAGTTATCAGTTATCAATGCATGCACTACTTAGTATTTCATTGTCTTTCAGTTAGAAGTAGGATTTAGCACCGAGAAAATGCAAGTATGGTGGCTTTCTCGTCAGTTAAGTAGAGTCGTTAGCAGCAATCCTTGTATTCTAGAACTACGTAGCCAGCATAGAATATGATGGGTCACCAATCAGTTTAGGCTTGAATTCATCTTAGGGGTTACCCGTTAGTTTGGTCTTGACACTCTGGTCCTCTGAAACAGCAATTTAGTGGATCCACACAGCTAGTTTTAGTACCTGTTGCTCGGTATTGACACCCTTACAACTGGGTTATAGGTTTGACCTCAATTAGCTCAGATTGGGGCACGTCGGTTACATGATACCTCTCAAAATTTTACTCATTATTCAGTATATTTTCTGTTCAAGTTTGGTTGACTATGTGTACAAACTTTCATATTTTCAGTTATATAGGTTTCAGTCTTTCAGAATTATATATTGTCTCAGTGACAAAACAGATGAACACATAGTCTTGCATTCTTAAATACTATAGCTTTCATGCATTCGTGCTCAGTTTTCTCATGTTTTTTTAGTTAGTTCTTATCTCATATGCATAGTACCACACAGTTTTAGTCTAGTTATTCAGACTATGTATAGTTCAATTTTACATGACAAGTATTATGTTATCAGTTAATCAGTAGACAATTATCAGATAATCAGTATATATATAGCAGTTAATTAGTATCCTAATACTAGTTATTTAGTATATAATTATCAGTTAATCAGTAAACAGATACCAACTAATAAATATCTAGATACTAGTTATTCAGTATTCAACTATCCCCCATTTAGTTAATCAGATCATCTTAGTATATGTTATATTTTGTTTTGTATGTTTATGCATCCGTGCTAAGTATGTTTGTACATTTAGATCCTAGAGTTATGTCAGTTTCCATCACACAGTTTTTGACCCATTATTCATACAGTATCCATATTTTATTATTTTCCGGCTTCAGTTCTAGTTATATTACTAAAGTATAATTTTCATGAAACTAAGTGTAGTGATTCACCAGCTTATTACATTTTGCTTGTTAATCATGTTTTAAGATATATCAACTTTCATCTTATTTCAGTCTCTTGGTGAGTCTACTTAATCTTAGTATGCACATTTAATGCAGATTTCCTTAAGCTTATTCAGTTTCATGCTCAGATTTTCCATTACAAACACGGTATTAGTTACCATTATATATTCAGTCATATGTTCATGAGTCAGTTCAGTCATGTATTCATGCATTAGATATGCATGTTCAATATGAGAAACTGAGCTTATCTGTAATCCCAGTAATGCATTCATGAATCAACTCAGTCATGTACTCATGCATCAAATATGCATGTTCAGTATGAAATTCAATATGAAAGAAATGTCAGTCATATAATCATATTGCGGATGTTCATGTACAGTAAGTAAGTCTAGTCTACCAATAATCTCAGCTTAGTCAGTCTCATTCTTGGATGAATGTTCCCAAGGGGGAGATATTGTATGACCTCATAAAATTCTTAGCATAATTCACTCCTTTAAGCTTGTTGAAGGGAGTCCCAGACTTAGAAAATTCTAGCTAAGTATTCAGACTTAGTGTTATTTTAGCCTTCGAAAGTTGAAAATCTTATTTCGTGACCCTTACGTCCATTAAATATTAATATATGAGTTAATTCATAATCAATAATGTCAATAAGTATTCCCGGATAAGTTTTAGATTTTTAGACTTCGTTTAGACAATGTTTGAGTGACCAAAATTGTGATTCGACGTGATCTCGATGCATTGCATCATCCATCGCATTGACAGATAACTTTTCCCTCAGCTTAGTGCAATTTCTAGTGAACCAACATAGACTCGACGTGGCGTATTGGCCATCATGTTGATGCCAATGACACGGCACATCGGTCTATGCGTTGATGGTTTAGTTTATAGTCATTAAAAAGCAGCGTCCTCAAGGTTAATTAAGTCTTTATCCCATATCCTTCATCCCCCGTAACATGAAATTTAGCCCTCTTTTAAGAAAATATATTCATTCTTTCACAAATTGCTCAAGAATAAAAACCCTAAGAGTTTAAATTTCAAATTCAAGCCTCAAGATTTCAACAATTCACCAACTAAGGTATGTGAAGTATTCATCCAAGGGTTCCTTCCACCCTTGGTGTGCAAGAAACTCTTTTAAAGTTCATGTAGAGTGATTTCATGATTTCCATCATTTGAATTAAAGTGTATTTATGATTATTACTTAATTGAGTTTCTATTTCATAATTTATTACAAGATTTATGTAGAGTTAATTGATGTGTGCTTTATTATGTGAATTCATGTTGAAACCCTTGAAATTGTGAAATTGGAATTGAATCACGATATCTACCTGTTGTTTTAGTATTATGTGTATATATTATGCCCCACAAGTGTTTGATGAATTGTCCATGTGAGTTAAATAGTGAAATTATATCATGTTTGCTTAAATGCCCAAAAGAATGAATGATGACTAAGTAGTTAGTTATCATATCTCAAGACTATCCCATGTTTTTTAATTTTATGCTATCGAGTCCTGGGGGTATTTAATACCCAATAATTTAGCTGCTTGTCTAGAGCCATGGTCAGTCACAGAATAGTATCAGTCATATCACGATCAATAGAATTTAGTCAGTTACAAAACTTAGGAAAACTCAGTGAACTCAGAATCAGTCAAGTTTAGTTTAGTAAAATCAGTTTAGTTTAGTTATACAGTATGATTAGTAATAGTTTAGTCCAGCCTAGTACATTTCAGAATTCAGTCCAGTGTTTATTCAATTGGAAGTAGGATTCAGCACCGAGTGAACCCAATGATGGGGACTCACCTAATAGTAGAGGGTGTAATCCTTAGAAGCAGTCCTTGTATTCCAGAACTACGTAGCCAGCGTAGGTTGAGATATCAACCTACCACTTGAGAGTTGATGAGGTGATCTACCTACCAGTTGAGAGTACCACAGTTCTCATTTAGAGCACCTGCCAGATGAGGGTGACTCATCACTTGTCCTTACCTATGGAATGGTATTGACACCCTTCTAATTGGGGTTATAGGTTAGACCTTAAATCAGTTAGAGGAAGGGTATGTCAGTTAGATGATTACTTCCTATAGTCTCAGTTTCAGATTCAGTCGCAGTATAAAAATCAGTTCAACTCTACAGATTTAGGACGGTCAGATATAGTCACTCATCTCAGTTTGGAACTTAGTACATTTCCATAGATTCATGACTATCAGATATAGTCATTCAGTTATCAGTAATACAGTATCAGTAAACTCAAGTATCCATTAATTAGTATTCATTACTCAGTATCCAGTGTTATCATGATTTTTGTTACATTATACGTCTTCATGCATGTACTTTCATTCATTCATATTCATGATATTCATTTAGTATTGTTTATGCATATGAACCCATGTATTGTAGCCTACCACACTGAGCATACCAGTATATTCAAAGTACTGACGCTTGCCTTTCTCTTGTGCTATGATGTCTTATATCATAGGTTCAAATGCACAGGCTCCCGAGCACCCTTAGAAGATTGGATTATCAGCAGACAGAGTCAGTGGTGAGTTTTCATAGCTTGAGGACATGATTATTTATATCAGCATTTATATTATTTTTTGGTAATCGTAGTTAGTTGGGGACCTGTCCCATCAACTCCACAGTTCAGACAATTTAGAGGTTCTTTAGACTAGAGTATTTTTAGAAAGATATTTTAGTTTTGGTATTGTTATACCTTATTCAATTTTATTTATAGTATTTAACCTTACGGCCAATTTCCGCCTACTTTTCGCATATTTACATTATTATTATTTAGTTATTACAGCAGGTACCAGTCATGGGTTAGCTTGTGGTCCTTCAGGATTACGAGCATCATATAGCACCCGAGGTACAGACTCAGGGCGTTACTTAGACAGACAAGTTCCTATGGTTTTTCATTTTTCCATCTATTCATACTATCTGAAGTCTTATGAATATGGCTATTCCAAGAGGTAAATTGTTTGCATCCATGTAATTTGTGAATTTATCTCAGTTCATGCATTATGCAATAGTTTTAGATTTTAGATATTCAGTCATAAATCATTTTGTAAGTATCCTGTGCATCATCTCATTCTTTTCTTAGTATTTTAGCCAAGTTAGTATCATTTGAAGGACGAAATATCCCAAAGGAGAGATGCTATAATACACCGAGTTTCGATGTCCTAAACTTTTCATCTTTTCTTCATGAAACCAGATCCAATTTGAGGTAATGGTTACTCATAATTTGACTCTATCATTTCTATCTCATCATTATAACCATTCTCATGTCATTGTATGTATTCACGAAATTAGTTTACTTTATGTATCATGTTTTAGACTCGGTTATGTAATCATGTTTTCAGTCATGCATGTTCAGTATATGATCTCAGTTTTTCTAGTGTTCTCAGCTAACCAGTCTCATTCAAGGATAAATGTTCTCAAGGGGGAGATATTGTAACACCCCATAAAAGTCTTAGTTCAATTCAGCTCTTAGTTGCATGTTTAAGGGGTCTAAGACTTGAACATTTCACTAAGTGTTGAGGACTTAGTTACTTTAAATACCCCTAGACTTTACAAATTTTTAAATTGACCTTCTCGATCCTAAAATGTTGGTTTTAAAGTTGATTCATGTTTAGGGAGGTCAAAAGTACATGTCGGGTGAGTTTCAGAATTTTAAAATAGATGTTGGGGTGCATTTGGAGAAGCAAACCAGTGAGGCCACCAGGATTAGCCCGCATCACCTGGCCTAGTCCAGTGGGATAAGGCCCGCATCTCCTGGGCTAGTCCACCGGGACAGAGCCAACATCGCTTGGTGCCTTTATGTTTAGCTTTATATTTAAACATGCAAGGAGTTTTTGTGTTATTTCCCATCACCCAATTCATCCACAAACATGAATTAGGGCTCCCGAGGAGCATTATTTATCCTTTTTCTGACAAATTCTCTCAAGAAAAGCGCTCTCTTTCCGCAAGAACAAACCTTAACCATTTCACAAGAAATCAAGGAATTCAAGCTTCAAGTTTAAGAAACCCTCAAGAAATTTTTAAGAAATCATCTATTAAGGTATGTGGGAGTTAATTCATGGGTCCGTTTCACCCATGGAGTCCTAAAATCTTTTTTTGATTAAAAAGATGAGTTTTCTTTTATTATGAAGATGCATATGTTCAAGATGGGTTTATTTTATGCTTTTCCTTAGTGATTTGAACACAATTCGTTTCCAAGTATGATTCCATGGATAAGTTGTTATCTCATGCTTCAAGTGTCAATTTCCTATGTCAGGTGCAATTAATTTCAGAATAAATCCCCAAATTATGAATTTATCCATGAATTCATGTTGTTTCCTCATGCTTTAAGACATTCCTATGCTCAAGTTCATGATTTTCATATGTTTGATGAAATGTCTATGTTTTGGGTCTTTGAACCATGATTACATATTACAGCCTTTCATGCTTGATATCGTATTTTTATAATCATTTAGTGTTGGCGGGTTATGAATACACGATGCCTATGTGTTTTCCATTTGTTTAAGTAACAAGTTATTCAGACCATGGTTTTAATTTCATACTCAGATATCATGATAATGTTGAGCATTATCAGTTTGTGTTTATAATTACCTTAGGATTCATATGCACTATTATTTTTGGAATACGATGACTTGAGCTTATTATCAGTTATCAATGCATGCACCAGTTAGTATTTAAATATCTCTCAATTGGGAGTAGGACTTAGCACCGAGGGAATACAGGTATGGCATCTTCCTCATCAATTAGGCAGAGTCGTTAGTAGCAGTCCTTATATTCTAGAACTACGTAGCCAGCGTAGGATATGATGGGTCACCCATCAGTTTAGGCTTGACTTCGTCACAAGGGTCACCAGTCAGTTTAGGTTTGACACCCTAGTCTTTCGGGTCACTAGTTTAGTGGATCCACACAACCAGTGTTAGTACCCGTGGCATGGTACTAACACCCTTCAAACTGGAGTTATAGATTTGACCTTAATTAGCTAAAATTGGGGCATGTCGGTTACATGATACCTCCTATAATTTCATTCATTATTCAGTGTATTTTCAGTTCAGGTTTGGTTGACTATGTGTACAGACTTTCAGATATTCAGTTATACAGATTTTAGTCTTTCAAAATTATAAATTGTCTCAGTGACATAACAAATATATACTTAGTATTGCATTCTTAAATATTACAGTTGTCACGCATTTATGCTCAGTTATCTCATGTTGTTCAGTTATTCCTTATCTCATATGCATAATACCCCACAGTTTCAATCCAGTTATTCAAACTAAGTAAAGTTCAATTTTAGATGACCAGTATTCAGTTATCAATTAGTTAGTATACAGTTATCAGTTAATTAGTATACAGATATCAACTAATTAGCATCTAGATATCTTTTATTCCATAGTCAGACGTCAATTCTTCAATAGTCAACTATCAGTCATTCAGTTAATTAGACCAGCTTAGTATATGTTGTGTTTTGTTTTGTATGTTTATGCATCCGTGCTCAGTATATTTTTACATTTAGATCCTCAAGTTATGTCAGTTTTCATCACACAGTTTCTAACCCAGTATTCATACAGTATCCATGTTTTACTGCTTTCTAGCTTCAGTTCTACTTTTATTACAAAAGTGTAATTTTTATGAAACTAAGTGTAGTGATTCACCAACTTATTAGATTTTGTTTGTTAATCATGTTTTGAGGTATATCAGCTTTCAGCTTATTTCAGTCTCTTGGTGAGTTTACTTACACTTACATGCATGTTTAAGATTATGCATGAACTCAGTTTTACTTATTGCATTCCCCCCCCACTTAGTCAGTACTGATCCACATATACGTCTGTGTGGCTACATTGTTTCATAATGTACGTACCAGTTGTATCCCGCACATCATGATCAGACGGTTGCAGTTTTCAGTCAGCAGGTGTTGAGTTCTCTTATTTGTATTTTTATTTAGTGATAGTTGGAGGTATGTTCCAGCTATCTATAGTAAGTATAGTAGAGGCTTCATAGATGTCAGTCAGAGTTAGGCATACAATTTAAGTTTCTCTCTTCAGATTTATCAGATTGTAAACTTTATCAGTTACATATTTATTTCAAATTTCATTATTCTTATTTTTCCGCACAACAAAACTAGCTACTTAGTACATATTAAATCAGTTCATGGGTCAGCTTGGGATTACTTGTGGTTTTAAGCACCGTGTTACGACTTGAGGGTTGCCTCAGGTTGTGACATTACCTACAAAATTCTCAATAACACATGTTGTCAAAGGCCCAATCTTTAAAAAATATATTACTTGATGCCTAAAATATTATACTGCATACTAAATAAATTCACTGCTACAACCACGTGATATTAATTTTTATACCATTTTC